>SJYA01001671.1:177061-301241 GCA_006410615.1 Neotragus moschatus | reverse complement strand
AGCTATTAAAGAACAGACGGTGACACTGTTTAATTTCATTGCTCCACATTCAAATGGGCTTTTAATTAAAATATGTGTGGATGCTCCCAGTACTAGAGATTTAACTCCCAAGTCTTGTCCCATCTTTAGAGGGGAAGTTCCGACACACACAAGAGTAACAGCCTTTGGGGCAGGGTCTGTGGTGGTGCAAAGGACTTTGTCAGGCTTGGAGTGGGGAAGTCCTTGGTTTCATCACTGGAGAAGCATCCCGTCAGTGGGCAAGCACCCCATTTGTCACCTGCCTTCATCACTTGCCCAATAATTAGACGGTATTGCCCAACCCTTTCGGTCCCACAGACCAGTTTTGCGGGAGATAAGTTTTTCTGCGGAGGGGGCGGGTGTGGGGAGTGGTTTGCAGATGATACAAGCACATCGCATTTATTGTGCACTTTATTTTATTATTATGACACCAACTCCACCTCAGATCATCAGGCACTGGGTCCCAGAGGTTGGGGACTCCTGAGCTTGAAGATGTCGGCACTGGTGACATTTTTTTTAGCCACAAGTGAATTTTTCTGGCATTGGGGTAGCATTTTTTTTTCTCTTTTCACACATGTGATGAATCAGAGCCACATTCTCCCAGGAAACTGGCATAGTCATGCTTTTAACTGGATGATATCTATGAATTAATTTGAAAAATGAATTCCTCAGCCTTGTCATAAAAAATAATGAAAAAATAGAAGTAATCAGAATATTCTGAAGGTAGGGTTGGAGGCAAGTGTTTGTTTGCTGTTTCTTGTATGAGTGTACAAGCATCATGTTGAAATCCACTGACTCAGAGCGGTGGTTCTCAAGCCCTGCTGACGAACAGAACCTTTAGAGAAAATAGGGTTTCCCTGGTCCTACCTTTGCCCATGAAGTAGAACACTCAGGGGTTGGTGGGGTGCATTTTGGTGCAGGAATATATATTTTTATAAATCTTCCCATGAGATCCTGGTAATTAGTCATTTCAGGAGAAATCCCATGGACAGAAGAGCCTGGTGGGCTATAATCCAAGGGGTCTCAAGACTCAGACACAACTTAGTGACTGAACCACCACTACTGGTTTGGTGTATGTGACGAGTCATCCTTTTGCGCCTTCTCTTGCACTCTCGTGATTTGCCAGTGACTGAATCACTGATGAATTCTCAGTTTTCTCATTGCATGTAATTGCTAAATAGAGAATTTTCCACTTGAAAGCCTCCAACTATATTGAAACCAACTTCAGATATGTCCTAGAATATACATTTTCCCCGGAGCTCAGTCAGTTCACATTAATTAATTGTTTTGGGAGGAACGAAGACATACTTGCTCACCTCAGCACCAGAGTATTAATTGATTAATCAGTAGAAATTGGAATATTACCATGTTCAACACCTACCAAGTACTTTGCTCAGTGAGCCACAAAATCACCATTTTCCAAGAGCTTAAGAAACTCTGCCTCCTAGAACAGTGTGCGTGCTTGCTAAGTCGCTTCAGTTGTGTCCGACTCTTTGCTACCCCATGGACTGTAGCCCACCAGGCTCCTCTGTCCATGGAGTTCTCCAGGCAAGAATATGGGAGTGGGTTTCTGCTTTCCCCAAAGCAGTAAAAAAGAAGACTCAGCCAGGGGCAAGATGTGCTGAGAAAAGGGAAACACAAGAGAATGACTCACGAGCTCCAAGCGAGGGCCCTCACTCAAGTAGTCAGTTCTTTCAGCAGCATTTATTATTTCCATGTTTTGCTTCCCTGGTGGCTCAGCTGGTAAGGAATCCACTGGCAATGTGGGAGACGTGGGTTCGATCCCTGGGTTGGGAAGATCCCCTGGAGAAGGGAAAGGCTCCCCACTCCAGTATTCTGGCCTGGAGAATCCCTTGGACTACAGTCCATGGGGTCACAAAAAGTCAGACATGACTGAGCGACTTTCACTTTCACTTTGTGTCAGTATGTGGGATGGAGGGAAAATAGCTGACAACAATGCCTAACATCATAAGAAAATAGCGTGACACAAAAGATATGTAACGTGTAAAGGTTTCATCAGATGTCTCTATGTTCTTTCTTACGACTGCCTGTGAACCCACAGATGTTAAACATGAGATATGTGTGTTCAGATGTATTTATTTGTGTATAGATGATGTACACAAAACGTTTTGTCCTTCCCTTTCCCCACCCACCTGTTTGTGGATGTCTAGGATGCAACAGAAAATCTTCAAACAGAGCAGAGCCGGGGATGCAGGGGCAATTGACGGACTCTGAGCTGTCTAATAATCACAGTGTCCCCCCCGCCCCGAAGGGTTTCTTTGAGTCAGGGACTTTGCTGAGCTTCCTATACTCCCTGGGAAGCCCACGTGGCTCCAGTGGAAAAGCATCCAGCTGCTAAAGCAGGAGATGCCGGTTGGATCCCTGAGTCAGGAAGATAGCCAGGAGAAGGAAATGGCAACCCACTCCAGTATTCTTGCCTGGGAAATCCCATGGACAGAGGAGCCTGGTGGGCTACAGTCCATGGGGTCGCAAAGAGTCGGACACGACCTAGCAACTGAGCATGCATGCTATGTTCGTTATCTCATTTAATTTCTTTATAATAGCCTCATAGCTGAATAGTATTATCCCATTTTACAGATGATGAAATTAAAGCTTAGTGAGGTTAAGAGACTTGCCTAGGGTCACAGAAGTCTATAAATAGTGGAGTACAGTTTGAACTTAAGTCAAACATAAAAGTCCATGCTTTCTTGGTTTTACCTACTACCCCATCTGTAAGGTAATGGGAATCGTACCCGATAGTATTTTTGTCTGATTCAGCTGCTTTAGAAGAAACTATTGACGACAGAAATGATTCAGAATTCTTGGGCAAAAAAATTGTTTTTTAAAGAACTAAGCAACCATATAGACTCTCAGGAGCCTGGAATTTCAAGCTATCTTTGAGATTAGGAGTCTGACCTCTTGTTTAGTATGAAGTCAACTTCTGAGAATGCAGTATATTCTAATTTTGAAAAAGTACTTTCTTATATGGACCTGAAATCTGCTTGTCTCTTAGAGCCAACAGAAAATAAACCTTGTCTACACAAAACAAGCCTTTCCTCATCTAACATTGCAATGAAAGAAGTATAAAACAGTCTGTCTTTTCAAGCCAGACATCTCCAGTTCTTTTTCAATGGTATGTCATTTGACATTACTTTGGGAATCTTGATTGAATTCCTTGGAGATACTCCAGTTACTCAATGTCTCCTCTTAAATTGTGGTGAGGCCGTGCTGCAGAGGTGGTCTGACCTAGATGGAGAACGCTTTTTCTGAATGTGATACTTCGACAGTGGGATGAAGGCAGTGGCTGTACTTCATAGATACGGAAGGAATCAAGATGTTATGCTTCTAGGAAGCCAACTTTAGACTTCAGGCCTGCAGGAAGTGTACTAGTTAAATGCACTACTGTGCATGTCCAGGTCCACCCAGGGAGAGCGAGGGATTTCCTGTGGAAATTCCTACCCTCTATAAACTCAGAATTATTTGCTTTGCAAGATCAGAGTCCAGGGCTTCCCTTTTGCTAACTGATGAAATTACTCAATGCATGCTAGGGTGAGTAATAGGTAAGAGGGAACAGTCATCCACGTTAAGGAGCTGGGAAATTGTAAGCACCTACCTGAACTTGGCTCCCAGCTGAAGGGTCAAGAAGGAATATAATTTTCGTATTTGACATTAAATATTTTTCATATGTACGTGGACTCATTTAGGGAGTTTGAAAGCCACATTCAATATTGTCTTAAAACCACTAATGTTTTCTTCAGAAAGCTCAAGTTAAGTCACAACAATAAACCTGCTTTGAAATGTCCCCTGTTAAAAGAATTCCTACTTACCATTCAGTGCAGCCTGATCATTTCAAAAATAGCATTGAGCCAAAGACAGCTCTGTTGACCACTAGAGTTGGCATGTTTAGCCCACTTTTAAATGGAATTGAATTTCCTAGGTCTGTTTCTATTTTACTATTGAAACTGACATGAACCACAATATTGGTGTCACAATTATACTTCTCAGTTTAATGAAGATTAAGAACACGTTGGTATTCTCCAGTCTTTAGGGTTAGCAGAAGAATATTGTATTGGTCTTAGGATTGTTCTGCTCTTTGGATTGTTCAAGAACTCCAGAGGTTTGCTTGATCTTGAAAAAGTGGGTTTTTGGTCCAGGGCAGCTGATATTGTTATAATGAAGCATATGGTGCTTTTTCATCCCCTGTTGTTGTTCAATTGCTAAGTCGTGTCCGACTCTTTGCGACCTCAAAGATTGCAGTACGCCAGGCTTCCCTGTTCTTCACTCTCTCCTGGAGTTTGCTCAAACTCATGTGCATTGAGTGGGTGATGCCATCCAACCATCTCATCCTCTGTCATCCCCTTCTCCTCCTGCCCTCAATCTTTCCCAGCATCAGGCTCTTTTCCAATGAGTTGGCTCTTCACATGAGGTGGCCAAAGTATTGGAGCTTCAGCTTCAAAATCAGTCCTTCCAATGAATATTCAGGATGGATTGCCTTTAGGACTGACTGGTTTGATCCCCTTGCAGTTCAAGGAACTCTCAAGTCTTCTCCAACACCACAGTTCAAAAGCATCAATTCTTTGGCGATCAGCCTCCTTTATGGTCCAACTCTTACATCCGTATGTGACTACTGGAAATCTACGGGGCTCTGCTTCTCCTGATGGATTTCAGAAGTGACCGCGTCTCCCAAGGAGCCAGGGAAGCCCTCACTTGGGGGGGGGGGTCTGTGCTCTGTGTCTGATGCTTTGCAGACTTCTCTCAGGGCCGTATTTCTATCCACGTAGCTTTCATACAGCACCTAGGCCCTTCCGACGTCATTGGGGAAAATCTTTTATTTTCTAAATTTAATTCCTTCTAAAGAAATGATTTCTATTGATAGATCACCTTACCATACTACCTTGTTTTAAACTATTTCAAGGGAATTCCTTGGCGATCCAGTGGTTAAGGCTCTGCCTTCTAATACAGGGGGTATGGGTTCGATCCCTGGCTGGGAAACTAACATCCTGCATGCTGTGTTGGTAGTAAAACAAACACACAAATAAATGACTTCAAACCTTCAAGTCTCTTTGGCAACAGGCATATACAGAGTGAAACCTTCAATTTACCTAACTTTCTCACAGTTCTAATGGTTGTCAAATGGACATGGCCACTTAGATGAAAAACCTTTGCAAGGCATAACTTCGGTCCTTTGTCTTGGTCAATACCTGCACCCGTGGCATTTTGGTTTTTATTAGGAGGCTGTTGCTACCGCAAATGACCACCACATTTTTTGGGTTCTCTTTCCTTTGATATCAATTTAAAGATGAACTCTCCAGGTTCTAGTGTCTTATCATTTTTGATGATTTCCAGCTTTGTTACTGACTTAGAGTGAGTTCTATTAGAATTCTTGTTTTTATTCACTGAAGAAATGCATACATTAATAAGCTGACTTGGAATTTTAATAGAGTACCAGCAATACAACCAGGCAGCTGTGATTAGAGGTCAAGAAATCTGTTGCACTGGATGTCAGATCCTTGAAATGTTTTGTGCAGGAAGAAGAGATGTGTGTGTGCTCAGTTGTGTCCAACTCTTTGTGACCCCGTGGACTGTAGCCCGCCAGGCTCCTCTGTCCGTGGGATTTTCCAGACAAGAGTACTGGAGTTGCCATTTCCTTCTCCAGGAAGAGAGGATGATTTGCCACAGATCCTGTCTGGGCAGAACCAAGTCGAAAGGTAGCATCCACAGTCTTTCACTAGAGGGCGCTCTGCAGGAGGCTGGGTTTGGCACATGTTTGTTTTCTTCAGACAGTACTGGGACTGACATGTATACACTATTGATAGGGCTTCCCCAATGGCTCAGCAGGTGAAGAGCCCACCTACCAATGCAGGAGAAAGAGGAGACTTGGGTTCAGTCTCTGGGTGGGCAAGATCCCTGGGGGAAGAAATGGCAACCCACTCCAGTATTTTTGCCTGAAAAATCCCATGGACAGAGGAGCCTGCTGGGCTACAGTCCATGGGGTCACGAAGAGTTGGACAGGACCAAGGAAGTAAGTGCAGTGCACTATTGATGTCATGTATGAAGTGGGTAACTAGTGAGAACCTGCAATAGAGCCCAGGGAACTCTGCTCAGTGCTCTGTGGTGACCTAAGGGAGAGGGAAATCCAAAACAAGGGGTGCACGTATATACGTAGAGCTGATTCACTTTGCGGCTCTGCAGAAACGAACACAACATTGCAAAGCAGCTCTGCTCCAAGAAAAACTAAAAAAAAGAGAAGTTGTCAGGAAAAGCTCTTCTTAGAGGCGAAATATAGACGCTGGCACAATTCGTATGGGATTTAAATTCATTCATGCTTCAGGTCATCTTTGGTATATTTCAAATAGTAAATCAAAGAGGAGAAAGAACATGGCTTTGAGGAGTCAGAGTAGATTATGAAAAGTCAATTCGGTTAGCTGTCTAGATAGGTGTAACCAAGAAATACAGTAAGAAAAATGAAGGCATCCCTGTGAGTATGAGTAAAACGATTCAGTTATTCAGTTTGTTTGGTTCACACATGTGCATCAACAGAAGTAAACATGAAGGTTCACCCATACTTATGCATTCCTCAGTAAAATACACAGTTAGAAAGCAGGACAAGAATATAAAGTTTTGCATGAGAACAGCTTGAATGAGTTATAGTGACTTTGAGACCCTTATTAAACTATTTCAGATCTCCTTATGTTTACATCTGTAACACAAACATTAAGGGCTTCCCTGGTGGCTGAGACAGTAAAGAATCCGCCTGCAATGCAGGAGATCTAGGTTGGATCCCTGGGTTGGAAAGATCCCTTGGAGAAGGGAATGACTACCCACTCTAGAATAGCTTGGATGAATTATAATGACTTTGAGACCCTAGTAAACTATTTTCTGACCTCCTTGTGTTTACATTTGTAACATAAACATTGTTAATACACATTTCAGCCTTGATTTCCTGGGTTTGTAAGAGAAAAGAAAGAGTAAGAAAAAAAATAAATAAAACCTTGGCTAGAACCATCCAGGAAGTAGTAATAATTTTATGGTGTTGTTTTGATACAGATTAAAAACCAAATGAAATAACTTATTGTGCAAAACTCTATTAAGTGGCTTATAACTTAAAAACAAGTGCTAATACCTTCTCCTTTTGGAGCTGAGTGAAACTTGCAGAGTGAAGTGGTTGCTAACTTCAGTGGAAATGGAAAAATTTACCTGGTTTTGAGTATTTTAAATGCCTGAGGGGAAGCTGGGGAAAATGTGATTTCCACGTACGTCTTGCAACTAGGACGAGACTATTTGCATAGCGGTGTCCATCCATCTGTCCACATATTTCAGAGCGTGTGCTCTGGGCGCCAAAGGCAGAATGAATAATGCACAGATCTGGGTCCCTGAAGGCCTGGGNTTTTGAGTATTTTAAATGCCTGAGGGGAAGCTGGGGAAAATGTGATTTCCACGTACGTCTTGCAACTAGGACGAGACTATTTGCATAGCGGTGTCCATCCATCTGTCCACATATTTCAGAGCGTGTGCTCTGGGCGCCAAAGGCAGAATGAATAATGCACAGATCTGGGTCCCTGAAGGCCTGGGTCGGGGGTGGGGGGGGTGGGGAGACAAAGGTCTGTGAGGCTGCGGGAGGGGCCGCCCCGGCCCAGACAAGCCATCGCCTCTGTCTGTCTCATATTCGTACTTAATGTGGCTCACTTTCCCAGTACTGTTCTTGTTTCTGAACCTCGAGCAGGTTTTTGAACTCCAGTGTTAATAAGGAAAACCAGTGCAGGGGCTCTTCTCCGGGGAGGTAAAATTGAGATTGCATTTAAAATCCGGAAGTTAGGAAGGAAGGAATGAATATGCTGCTTTATCACTGAAGTGCATTTTTATCCTTAATTCCAAACGGCGCCTTTGCTTTCTCATGCACCGTAGGCAACAGAAAACAAAAGGTCTACCTTTGCTGAACTGCAATAGTTCAAGATAATACTTTCCTTGATCTCTGGAAGGCTTGTCAGGATTAAAGTATTTCTTGCTATTTTTTGGCAGAGGTAGGAAACCTGCCATTGGCCTATGCCTTTAAGCATGTAATAGTTCAACACAGCAATGAAAATTCCGAGTCTGTGTTGAGAGTGCAGTGCCTCTTTTTTGCAGTGAAAAATAGAGGTTCTGGTCTTCTTCTTCGGATAAGCATTTCTTCAGCCATCCCGGTGTTGTGCAAGAAGCTTCAGAGTCGTCTTCAAGTCCTCTTTCTCTCTGAAGCCTTGGATCATTTAATCATCAAGGCCTATCAGTTTTGTGGTTGTTGCTCAGTCCTGTCTGACTCTTTTGCGACACATGTGCTGTAGCCCCCAAGGCTCCTCTGGCCGAGGAATTCTCCAGGCAAGGATGCAAGAATGAAGGGAATAATTTGCCATTCCCTCCTCCGGGGATCTTCCTGACCCAGGGATGGAACCCGTGTTTCCTGCATTGGCAGGCAGGTTCTTTACCGCTGAGCCACCTGGGAAGCCCTTGTCAATTTTACCTCCTCAATATTGGCCTTAAAACAGCCAAAAACAATCTTTCTGACTTTTTCTTCAACTCCCATCTATTTCCCATACCATGTTGTTTTTAAAAAACAGAATCTCTTTGCAAAACTGACTCTTCAAAGCTTTAGAAGGACACCCAGGAAGTGAACGAGAACAAGGGAACACTGACTCAGCTGATGGAATTAGGGAAATTGTCCTCCAGCCCATCTGAGCAGGAAACTCCCCTACTTTGCTCTTTTGTGGTACTTTGTGGCCCACAGACTAAAGTCCGAGCTTGTTACTCGGTAGCACGCAGGCCCTGGTTATCCCACACCCCACTCCACACGCTTTCTTAGTCTCTTATCACTTTTCTTTCCCTCTTTCCACATTTTCTGCCTCTTCTCTTCTCTGTTCCTTTCCTTATGAATCCGACACAACTGCGTCCTCTTCCCCACGGGCCCCGTCCTTCTCTTCGGCCTGTCCCCTCAGCCTGGAAAACACTGCTTTCCCATCTCTTTTCCTGCTCACTCTCCAAATGCTCGGCTTCAGCGTCTTTCCTCCCCAGGGCTGGTAGCCACCTTTCCCAGGACCCTCCGATGATGTAGCGTTGGAGAGGGATTCCACACCGCTGTCTTAAAAAAATTATTTTTAATTACAGACTAGTTGCTTTACAATGTTGTGTTGGTTTCTGCGGTACACAAATGTGGATCAGCCATAAATATGCATGCCTCCTTCCTCTTGAGCCTCTCTCCCACCCCAGCCCCCCGTCCCAGCCCTCTAGGTCACCGCAGAACAGCAGGCTGTGCTCCCTCTGTTACACAACAGCTTCCCTCTGGCTAGCTATTTTGCACACGCTAGTGTATACATGTCAGCCCTACTCTCCCAATTCGTCCCACCCTTGCCTCATCGGTTTTTCATTATTGGTTATATCCTCTCAGGGCTGCCCTGATAGCTCATTTGATAAAGAATCTGCCTGCAATGCAGGAGACCCCAGTTTGATTCCTGGGTTGGGAAGATCCCTTGGAGAAGGGGTAGGCTACCCACTCCAGTATTCTTGGGCTTCCCTTGTGGTTCAGGTTGTATAGAATCCACCTGCAATGAAGGAAACCTGGGTTCGATCCCTGGTTGGGAAGACCCCCTGGAGAAGGGAAAGGCTACCCACTCCAGGATTCTGACCTGGAGAATTCCACAGACTGTATAGTCCTTGAGGTCGCAAAGAGTCGGACACAACTGAGAGACTCTCACTTTCATTTTCTTTGTACCCTCTCAACTAAACTGAACTCTGACTGAGACAGAGTCCACGCTTTTTATATCTTTGTGCCCAAGTCCCTAGTGGAGGGGCTGACACGCCCTAAGTGTTGATAAGTGTTTGTTGATTGAATAAGTGAAATAATGTCACCCTCTAGCTAGTGTTGCTGATTTTTCATTTTGCTCCAGGCACTTTAATTCTGGACTTTGGCCAAGAACATGTTTGGCTGAACAGAATGAGCTCATTTTTTTTTGTTGTTGTTGTTATAAAGTGTGTTCCTTTACTAGCCTTTAAAATGACCATCCTGATATTTACCCATTCTTTCATATCACAAATACAGTGGAATATTTTCTATCGTCAGTCAATGAGAACAAAAGTTGTCTAGGCCAGATATATCATTAACTTCATTTTGGATTCCTTCGAGGAAGGCAAATGAAGACCAAGCAGAACAAATTTGTCTCCTGCGTGTTTCTTCTGGCAGTTTCTTTTCTGGGCTGATCTTTCAATTCCAACAAAAGCTGGAGCAAGTTGAGGGCAGGGCCAGTTGACATATTGATCCAGTTATAAATGGTCCTGAAAGGTCCCTCTTGGCTTTGGCTGACGTCTGGGCTCAGCCAGTCCCTGCAAGGCTGAATTATTTCTAGGTCAACCATTTCTTCTTGGTTCTTCTCTCCAAGCAAATGCTTAAAATCTCAGATAAGAAGTATTTTCTAGATACCCAAAGGTGGAAAGTAAATTGTGGTTGAGTTGCAGTAGTATTGTTCTTTTAGGGAAGATGGAAGGGCACTGACTTACACACTGGTCCTCTGGTTTATTTGTTGTGATTTTGCTAGTCAAGTGCCCGCTCCCTCTTCTCTTCCTGTCTGCCCAGCCTTCAGCAAAGCACTGGCATCTGAGTTAAGTGAGAGGGAGGGGCGAGTTTTGTGAGGTGGCAGGATGCCAACATTCCTTCGCCTTCTGTTGTCTTGTGAGTGATGCCAAGTCATCTGGTGGCTACTTGTAGCCGAGCAAAGCGTTATTAATTATTCCCTGACAATTCTCTCAAGGATTTCTCAAACCGCTGACTTCAAGCAGCTATGGAGGGAATATCAGGATGATTAAGGACAAGGGCACTTAGTGGCGTGAACATTACACAAAGAGAAAGTTTCGCACAGGTCTTTTAAAAAAATAATTATACTTATTTATTTTTAATTGATGATTGCTTTGTAATACTAGTTTGATTTGTCATATGACAGCATGAATTAACCATAAGGGTACATATGTCCCCTCGCTCTTGAGTCTCCGTCCCACCCTTGCCCGCCCCCTAGAGTATTACAGAGCCCCAGTCTGAGTTCCCTGAGACATACAGCAAATTCCCACTGGCTATCCATTTACGTACCTTGGTGTATATTGCACAGGTCTTCCTGTCCTGACTTTTACACCATCCCCCCCTCATGTCTGCTGAAGCAGGAGGATGAATATATAGGGCAGCAAAGCTAAGACAAATGAGCACCTCTCTTCACAGCTGCTGAGCGATCTGGTTGTACGGGAGCAAGGATAAACAGTGAGGGCTCTGGGGCGAGAAGGGAAAACCGCTGACGGAGCACTCACTGTGGCTGGATTTATATATTATAGGAAGAAACTTCAAGGAGGAGAGAGAGATGGGAAGGGCTGAGGTAATTTGGGGTGAAGGCGGGGAGACCTATTGATGGCTCTTTAGTGGTCATAACTCAGCAGCTTTGTTTGGCCTGCTCCATGACCTGACCTTCCCCAATACTCTTGTTTGACAGCCCCAGAGAATAAATTCCTCCTTCATCCACCTCGCAGGCCCCGCAGAGGCAGCTGGAACAGAGCAGCTGCGCAGCAGATCCGATAAGTTCACCTCCAGAGGCGAGAGGGTAATTCGTCCTGCCTCCTCACTCCATCACTGACCTTTCCGTTCCAGTGCTGCCCAGGGTACCAATTAGTGCTAATTGCTGCCGATACTGGTGAAAGATTCTGTGACAAGTCTCGGCTCAGAAGGGGGCTGAGACCCCTAACTCATTTCATGGAGAGGATGCCCACGAGGGGAGGTGCTTTGGGATAAGATAGCAGGAAGGCTGGGCTGCGCAAAAGATCATTACCAAGAGCCCTGCTTTTCAACAGGCCTGTCTCATTATCCTCCGCTAACAGATACTGAAAATCACACTTTTAATTAATTTTCCCAGAAAGAGGAATTTTACTACCTCTTTTCCAGATCTTGCTTTGATGTGAGAGGACCCAAAAGAATCCCCAAAGTAAGAGTCAATCTAATGATGTCTGGGGTGAGAAATTCACTGCTTCAGCTCCGCCTAGCAAAACAGCAGGAGGTCTTTATGCCCAGGGAAACACATTTTTAACAGACTTGCTCTAACGTGTGGAGTTTCCTGCATGAAGTTGAGTGAGTAAGCATGGCTTTTGAGACCTTCCCATTTGATGGACAAGAAAAGATCAGTGTAGCGAAGAAGCAGGTCTCCTTACATCACCGCAATTAGCCGCATTATTGCAAGTGAAAAAGTCCCCTCATAGGAGATTGGTGGCCCCGCTGTCATGTTTTTAAATTAGTGTAAAAATTAGTGTAAATTAGTGTAGAGCTGCTCTGTATTAGCCAAGAGAAAGTTGAGAGTTTTCTGATTTGACCATTATACCACTGAAATACGCAGTTGGTTTCATATATGTGTCAGTTCAGTATATTCCAACCCAAACTAGCTCTAACAATTACCAACTGCCAGTTATAAATAGCTCTCCTCTTTGAAACAAAGCTTCATCTTTCAAATTGCTACTATCTTAAGCAAAGAAAAAAAAATCATGAGCTTCTTTCAGGGCCCACCAGCTGTTCCAGATGTTATGATTACACATTTAGGATCACATTCTGAACTAAAAATACATACAGGAGATTGACTGCCAACCTTTTCAGTAAAGCAACATCATAAATTATCTTATTTACCCCTTGGTTATGTTCCAGAAGTGTTTGTAAATGATGTGTAAGGAGCGGAATAACTTCATGCTCATTTCCCCCCATGAAACGTATTGTGATTAATACTAAATTTCACTAATAAAATTATAGCCTCATAAGATTATAACATTAGAGTCTAGTCCAGACTTTGTTTTACTTACAGTGAAAAATAGTAAAAGATCTTATTGCTCTTATATTTGTTAGGAAAGAGAAAGAAAATAGCTAAATTGAATAACAGATGCCTTTCAATGTAAGACTGGAAAGAGTTTGATTGGAGATGTTAGAAGATCTTGGGGGATTTTCTGGGAAGAGGTGGGTCTTTGCAGAGGCTCCAGAATCAAGCAGTTCCCATGCTGGCCACCAGATGGCTGTCTGAGACCAGAGCTTTGTGCGTGGACCCTGGTGGTGGCGGCAACAGCAGTTTCAGGGTGGATTGGGGATCAGGCAGAAAGGATGCCAGAAGCCTGGCTCTCTTTTCGACGGCATCTCCTCAAACGGTTCTCCATCACAAACACTGATCAGTCAGGGTGGTATTTTGGAAATGGAACTCCAATGATGACATTTTGTGGCTCAAAACTCTCCAATGGCTTGCCACCACTGGTGGAATAAGCTCAAGACTCTTTCCCCTGGTTTACAAGGCCCTGCACAATATGGCCCGTGTCTACCCCCCTGGGGCTTCCCAGGTGACTCAGTGGTAAAGAACCCGCCTGCCAATGCAGGAGATGCAGGTTTGACCCCTGGTCCAGGAAGATCCCCTGGAGAAGGAAATGGCTACTCATTCCAGTATTCTTGCCTGGGAAATCTCATGGACAGAGGAGCCTGGTGGGGATACAATGTAGCAATTGAAGAACAACACAGCAACCACTTCTCTGACCTTGTCTCAGACCATCCTCCTCTTATCAGGCTGCTTTCTGGAAAGAGCGCAACCTGCTCCCTAAGAGCCATTGCATTCGTTGTCCCGTTTGCCTGGGTGCTTCTATTTGTGTCTTCAAATGGCTGGTTCTCTTTTGTCCTTCAGATTTCAGTTCAGTGTCACTACAGAATAAGTCCATTCAAATCTGGAGTGTTCACCCAACCACTTCCCCATGCATTACTTTAGTTTAATGCTCTTAATAAGCCTTAATCAGGATCTGTTTCCTTTCTTCTTCTCCTTCTCCCTACCTCCCGTCCTTCCTAAATGTTATTAGTCTGTCCATCTATCATATATCTAATAAATGCTCTCTCTACAGTCAGATCCTCCCTGCTGGAGTGCAGCCCCCATTAAAACAGTTACTTTGTATCATTCATTGTCATTTACGACATCACTGGAACAGTGGCTGTTCTTTTATAGAGAGTGAATGAATGAGTGTTTGAGGTATTTATAAGTTAGGCATTTATAGCCCAAGGAATATGACTATTTGGATAATTCCTTAGAGTAAAATTTGCTATATTTACAGAACTGATTTAACTTTCAGTGTTTTAATATACACTTTTGTTTTTTCATCAAATATTCACTGAGTAACAAAAAGTGTCAGGTGCCATGGTAAGTATTAGAGAGAATCAATAGCCAGTCACTAGTAACAGAAGCTGTGTGTTTGGAACTGAGTCTCTATGCTAAAGGGCTGTGTACATATAATCTCGTTTAACACTTGCAACAATGCAATTAGATGCTTTAATCCCTAACTCCATTTTACAGGCTAAGAAGCTGAATTTAGTTGGGTAGTTTACCCGAGATAATATGCCTATTCATCTATGGAACTGGGAAGCAAGCCTAGAAGAAAATAGTTCCTCCTGAAGGAGTCAGCAGAGAAGACAATGGGCCTAGGTCCCCAGCAAATCAGGTGATAGAGGCATCCGACAGCGACTACAACATGAGTGAATGTGCAAAATGCGTTATTAAAATGAGAGCAAGACTACCAGAGTGATCCAGATGCATCTGACAAAGCACCAAATGCCATTTCTAAAAATAAAAAAGCATGCTCATTGAAACAAAAATCCCAGTGGGTTAGGCAAATAGGGTCCAAATTGAGCTAAAGAGAGTTAGGGAACAGATGAAGAGAGAATTAATGAACTAGAAGCTCAATCTAAGGAAATGATCAAGAATGTAGCACAGGAAGATTAGGAAATAGAAATATAGTAGGAGAAATTTAGAGAAATGGAGAACAGATTTCAAAGGCCCAGCATATTTCTAGTAGAAATTCCACAGTGAGAGAAAAGAAAGAATGGAAAGAGAAATATTGGAAGAGTTAGTGACCGAAACTTTGAAAAAATTGATTAAAGATATATGTCTTCACAAAATTCAGTGTATCCTGATCTGAATACATCCACTCCTATACATATCGTGATTAAATTTCAAAACACCAAAGGCAAACAGACCTTAAAAGCAACCAGAGAAAAAGATATTGCTCACCTACAAAAGAGTAACTGCTAAACCGCCAGAAGACTTGTCATTGGCAAGAATAGATGCGAGAATGTAATGGCATGATATTTTCAAAGTGCCAAGGGGCAGCAATAGTAAAANGAAATAGTTCCTCCTGAAGGAGTCAGCAGAGAAGACAATGGGCCTAGGTCCCCAGCAAATCAGGTGATAGAGGCATCCGACAGCGACTACAACATGAGTGAATGTGCAAAATGCGTTATTAAAATGAGAGCAAGACTACCAGAGTGATCCAGATGCATCTGACAAAGCACCAAATGCCATTTCTAAAAATAAAAAAGCATGCTCATTGAAACAAAAATCCCAGTGGGTTAGGCAAATAGGGTCCAAATTGAGCTAAAGAGAGTTAGGGAACAGATGAAGAGAGAATTAATGAACTAGAAGCTCAATCTAAGGAAATGATCAAGAATGTAGCACAGGAAGATTAGGAAATAGAAATATAGTAGGAGAAATTTAGAGAAATGGAGAACAGATTTCAAAGGCCCAGCATATTTCTCGTAGAAATTCCACAGTGAGAGAAAAGAAAGAATGGAAAGAGAAATATTGGAAGAGTTAGTGACCGAAACTTTGAAAAAATTGATTAAAGATATATGTCTTCACAAAATTCAGTGTATCCTGATCTGAATAAAGCCACCCCTAGACATATCGTGATTAAATTTCAAAACACCAAAGGCAAACAGACCTTAAAAGCAACCAGAGAAAAAGATATTGCTCACCTACAAAAGAGTAACTGCTAAACTGCCAGAAGACTTGTCATTGGCAAGAATAGATGCGAGAATGTAATGGCATGATATTTTCAAAGTGCCAAGGGGCAGCAATAGTAAAAGTCTATATTCAGTTTAAAACTATATGTCAAGAGGCAGGGCAAAATCAAAACAGTTAGACATAAAGAAAGACTGATTATCAACAAAACTGATTAAAAACATTGGTATAGATTTCTTTGGCCACCTGATGCGAAGAGCTGACTCATTTGAATAAGACCCTGATGCTGGGAAAGATGGAGGGTAGAGGAAAAGGGTACAACAGAGGATGAGATGGTTGGATGGCATCACCAATTCAATGGACGTGAGTTTGGGTAGACTCTGGGAGTTGGTGACGGACAGGGAGGCCTGCCATGCTGTGGTTCACGGGGTCACAAGGAGTTGGACACAACTGAGCGACTGAACTGAACTGGATAGGATTTACTTCTAGCAAAAGAAAATTGAACCCAGAAGAAAGGAATGAGATGTAAGAAAGAATGACAAGCATGTGGGTAAATACAAATAAGCATGAACTAAATAAAGAAACAATGTTGGCAATGACTTTGAAGGGTGGTAAAAACAGGATGAGCACAATTCCTGCATCATCGTATAAGATGGGAAAGGGGTATCTAAGAAGATCTCAGGTTAGAGGCACTGATTATCTTTGAACCTTAATTATGCTTTTGACTATGCTAAGGTGATGAATAAGCCCTGAAATTTCAGGGTGACTGTCTTTGAAGTGATGGCTCAGCAATCCAGATCTCTTTTATTTGGGGACACCCTGCCTTTAGCACATGACTTCTAAACACACAGAGGGGAGGACAGTGGAGCATCAGACAGGACAAGTATGGCCAGGCTTGGATGGGGAGGACCTCTCTTCTGCTCTCATACTTTGCCTAGGTACCATCCCCATCATCCCAACTGAGCTGCCCTACTTTTTGTGTACTTAGAAATGGGGACAGTCTTGTCAAAATACCAAAACACTAAACACTAAGAGAATAGAAATAGCACTTGTAACTTCCAAATGAACAGAGGAGAGCAAAGGGATAAATAAAGCTTGATGAAACCAATAGAAAGCAGGCAAGGAGGAAAAATTACAAAAAAGATGAAAAGAAGGCCTACAGTAAGACGGCAGAAATAAGCACAATAAATGTACTTACATTACACTTCTCATTTGGTATGCAGAGATTATTGAAATAGATTAAAAATTCTTTACAACCAAGAGGCAGTTATAAAAACACCAAGCCAGCTCTGTGTATGTCCGTGTATTTACCAGGGGCCTATCTAAAATAGAAGGATATAACGGTTGGAGATTAAATGGTAGAGAGAGATGTACCAGCTAAATATTAACCAAAAGAAAGTTAGTTTAACTGTATTAATCACCAGCAACAGGGGCCTTAAGTCAAAAAACACTGTTAAGGCTAAAGAAGAATGCAGTTGTATATGTGGGTTCTTCATCTGCAGGTTCAATCAACCTCTGGTTGAAAATATCCAGAAAAAAATTCCAAAACATTTCAAAAAGTAAAACTTGAATTTGCTGCATGCTGACAACCATTTACATAGCATTTGTCTTGTATGAAGTATCGTNTTATTTGACTTGTAATATCAGTTATGCAAGGCACAGATTTTCTATCAACTATTCCAAATTTCCTGATATGGTCTTGAAGATTCTATGGTTATAAAAATGTAAGCTCGGTTAACTTCTTGTTTCACTCCTGACCATGTTAACAATGCCAGATGAATCCTCTGTCCAGAACACTGAGCAACTCCATAGATTTGTCCAAGACAAATGCTCTATGTAATTTGAAGGTCAGGGAAAGTAAAACAATTGTTGCCAAGAATCATTGAGTTTCACTTTACCCTTAATCATCTTGTTTTATAGACAAAACTTAAAGGAATTCATTAAGAGACTTTAAGGTATTGGTTAGAGAGATAAGAATGTGAGTAAATATGTTTTAGGGGAGGCACAACAATGTTACATTTAACATGACACTAACTTGTGTTGTGTTGAGATGGAGCCACTGGGAGAAGGAAATAACCTATTACATTCTCTATGGATATGTTTTACTGTTGTTAAGAAAATAAAGCATAACTATTTCTGAAATTTTTTGTAATAGTAATCTGGCAAGTAATATTCTTGACAGACCTTAGAATCCTATGACTATCTAAGGAAAATTTTCTGTGTCAAAAAAGAACAATCATAGTTATTTCTAATATTCCTTTTCTTCTACTATCAGTTTGTCTTTTATATCTTTGATTATAAATCAGTATTGATTAATTGGCATGATCTTTGATATAACAATGTAAAATACTCAACAGTTTTCATGGATTTAAAATATACAGGTTTAAAGTAGCTCAATAATTCACTCTTTAATTCAATATGCTGATTGATATTTAGTCTGTATTCACTGAATTTAAAAATGATAGTTACAATATTCTCCATGGTATGAGATAGTAAATCTTTTTTATAAGAAAAAAATGAGGAAGCTGTCATGACCTGCATGACTAAGGGAAATGATAGTAGAATGCAAATATCATAATACAGAGAACGATATTGAATGCCTTGTAATAATTAGAACAGAAAGTGAAAAATATATGTATATAGATAGCTAGCTAGATAGATACACTTGGGATTTCCCAGGTGGTGCTAGTGGTAAAGAACACTTCTGTAATGCCAGGGACATAAGAGATGTGTTTTTGATTCCTGTGTCCAGATGATCCCCCGGGGAAGGACATAGCAACCTACTGCTGTATCCTTGCCTGGAGAATCACATGGACTGAAGAACCTGGCAGGCTACAGCCAATGGGATCACACCTAGTCAAACACAACTGAAGTGACATGACATACACATGATACACGAATGTATATGTATATGTTTTATATATATATAATCCCATGGATGGAGGAGCCTGGTGGGCTGCAGTTCATGGGGTCGCTAAGAGTTGGACAGGACTGAGCGACTTCCCTTTCACTTTTCACTTTCATGCATTGGAGAAGGAAATGGCAACCCACTCCAGTGTTCTTACCTGGAGAATCCCGGGTACGGGGGAAGCCTGGTGGGCTTCCGTCTATGGGGTTGCAAAGAATCAGACATGACTGAAGCGACTTAGCATCAGGAGCATGAATCATTTAGCTGTACACCTGAAACTAACACACTATGGTAAATCAATTACTTCAGTTAAAAAAACAAAAGACTAAATGGCACTACCAAAAGTAAGTAAGCCCTGTTGAAGCTTCGTTAAATAAGACCATTTCATAATCCATCCTCCTATTTTAGGCTTTGACACTGTAGTGACAAAAATAACTGGGTGTTTCTGTTTTATGTAAAATATGTAAAATGATTCTTTGTATATCAAGCATGACAAAAACCAATGGATGAATGGAACATACGCACAAACCAGAAATAATACCAGGAATTCCTTACTTTGCAATGGAGATTATCTTTGTCAGTTTTTTCCCTGAAAGAAATGTGTGTCCTATCCCTTCTTTTTTTCTTTACATTGTTTCTAACTAATCTGTGCCTGTGCATGATAGTTCACTGTGAATTTCTAACACAGACAATAGTAAAACCTTCCTTGATTATCTGATAGGAGAACAAAGTGATGTTGAGTGTTACATAAATTTTTTCATTATTACTTAAAAGCTTTTTTTCTATGGACATCCCATGTCATACTAGCAAATCTTATTTCTAACACGTTGGCTTCTATTGTTAAACTTAACTGTATGTATGACCACTTGCCGCTTCTTCAGAGCTTTCGACCTAGCCCTTCATGCACTTTTATAGTTGAAGTATATTGAATGGAAATGTTAATGCTTTAGCAGCTCATGAGGCTTCTGTGAGCAAAATCCTCTGACAAGAAAACAGTACCGTATTTGCTATTTTTGTACTCTCTGTGTCATTAAATGTAACTGGGATGTGTGTTGCTCACTCAGATAAAAATAAAGCACCTTCAAGAATTTTTAAAGGTAAAACAGGGAATAGAATCTTGCAAATAATAGACAGGACATGACTAGTTTCTATGTTCTTACAGTAATGATGGTAGTGTTATCTCTTTGACTTAGAACTTGAAGAAAAGAAATGTAGGCTTACTTGAAAATAATCCAAAAAAATATCAGTATACATTTGTATTACAGTTGAGGTAAAGCATACATTTCCCATTCATGTCATAGAATTCTAGAGTTTGCCAAGTATGGCTAAATAAAGAGTCATTGCTCTGGACTCTCCAAACTTTTAACTGGAATTTTAAGTACATTGGTATTTTAAGTAACTGGTATTTTAAGGTATGTACTGTGCTGAACCCAGTCACTCAGTTGCGATCAACTCTATTTGACCCCATGGAACCTACCAGGCTCCTCTGATCATGGAATTCTCTAGGCAAGGATACTGGAGTGTGTTGTCATTCCTTTCTCCAGAGGACCTTCCCAACGCAGGGATCCCACTTGGGTCCCCTTTGTCTCCTGTATTGGCAGGTGGGTTCTTTACCACTGAACCATCTGGAAAGCCTGTGCATTCATGCTCAGTTATCTGGCAGGATTATTTGCTACCTTCTTTAACTCTGATTTGGATAAATTTGGGGATCTGGGATGACATTGACACAATATAGCAAGATCTGAACTTCTGAATTACTGATTAAGAATTCCCATTTGAATTATATATGAATGAGTCATTGAGGTTTTTATTATTTACTTTCTCAAGTATGGGGCTTCCCTGATGGCTCAGAGGTTAAAGCGTCTGCTTCCAATGCGGGAGACCTGGGTTCGATCCCTGGGTTGGGAATATCCCCTGGAGAAGGAAAAGGCAACCCACTCCACTATTCTTGCCTGGAGAATCCCACAGACAGAGGAGCCCGGTGGGCTACAGTCCATGGGGTCGCAAAGAGTCGGACACGACTGAGCGACTTCACTTTTCTCAGGTATGAGTTGCACACCTAATATGGAAAATTTTCCAGGATTGTAACCATTTTGCAGTCAATTCCTGAAATATAGGACATTAGCTTTAGAACAAAAAGGAAACTGACTTTTGACCCTTTCCATCTAAGGGGAATGGCTTAAGAAAGAGTGGTAGTATTGTTTTTAGGAAGATATCATGTGGGACAGATGAGTTAAAGAAATAATTAGTTATCTTGCTGGCATAAATGAGAAAGTCATGAAGAGCATCCAGACTTTTAGCAATTAAATATTAGGGGGAAATAAAAAGAATGCTTTTAGATATCAAACAATAAGAGATGCCACTGAGAAAGAATTTGGGAGGGAATGGATCATTAAGACACAGCTCCAGGACAAAGACCAGATTAACAATGTGCCTACTCCCCAAACTAATATTAAAGGGAGTTTTATCTGCCATTGTTTTTTGTTTACACTGAGTTTTATTTTTTATTTATTTTGTTTATTTTACTTTACAATACTGTATTGGTTTTGCCATACATCAACCATTAAAGTGGAAGACTAGGAGATGTGATTTAAGAAATAAAATTCTAGATATATCACTGGCACATGGAACTTAGTAGCAAAAATCAGAATCCTATTGATAATCAAAGAAAGCAAATGTCTAAAATTACACAAACTTAATCCATAAATGCATTTGAGCCTTAGGCTCTCAAACACTCACTGCAGGTGCAGACACAGATGGATATGGACCAAAAAACAAGAACTATGAGTGAAAAGAAGACATTAAACTTTTATTCAAACAGTCCAAGAGCACTCTTCTGCAGGGAGTAAGCAGCTTAAAAGATTTACATATTAGATTGTGGAGATCAGACGGTTTTATTTCTAAAATGGCTCACTCTTCACATTTTTGGCAGAGGTGAGGGACTTAGATGCATTAGACATGGGACAGGATTGCAGAGCTGTAAAACTGGGGCTGCTGTTTAACAGATCTTGGTTGGTCACCTTGAGTTTAACAAAAGGAGTGAGGAGGAATTGCTTTGTTAGAGTCAGCTGAAGATTGGTGGACTGCATTTTTTTTTTTTTTTCCTTTTCTTTACCTATACTCATAATCTCCTCTTTCTGGAAATAGTCCCATATTACATTTCCAAACTCTCTCTGGTATTTATGAACATAGGATGTGCACTGAAGCAATGTGCACCATCCTGAGACCTGGTCCACAGAAACCTCTCACCAAACTTTTGATGAAGATAAACACAGTGTTCTTAACACACAGGGGAAAGGACACTTGGAACCACAGATGAGAAGAGTCTAAGGCGCCTGAATTACTGCTTGGATCATCACTTCTTACCCATCAGAAATATCCATTTAAATTTCATGTGACAAATAGCTAAACCTCTATTGAGTTATGCCATTGAGACTGTGTAGATTATTTCAGCAGGCAGATATTGAATGAAGCTCAATACCTGTATTTTGTCCTACATTCTTGTTCAGTGGCAGCTTCTGCTCTGCTTTTCTGTCCCCTGGCATGGTACATCTTTGAAAAGTGTTATATTGCACTATATTGGGCATGAAAATAGCTTTATGACTGGAGAGCTTGCAACACAACCTTTATTTTCATCAATGGAAAGAATCACAGGTACTATGCTCTTTTGCATGTGAGCATCTCCCTACTTGTAATATTTCTGTAAGCCCATGCAACCAAGTATATATATATTTTGGGGACTCTTGTTAGTCAAGAATACCTGTTAGTATCCTTGTTAGATACCTGTTAGATACATGTTAGCAACTTCCTGTTAGTCAATTTATCCTTGATATACACTGATCAGAAATATTCCCATTGTAGATTCAGTGCAAAATTTCCTTTTATCATCTCCTTTCTCCAGGCTGCTGGCTGATGAAGTTGGCCCATGTGGAAGCTGAAATTCAGTTAAAAAATGCACTCCATTAATTTTTTAAAATCTCATCCTTTATTACTCACCTCCCCCACTATCCACTATTCTAACCATGGTGACATTCCATCCCTTCTTTTAGCATGCCAAGTACCCTTTAATCTCAATGTTTGGGACATTATTTTCTCTGCCCAGAGTACTCTTACACCTCACTGTATGACTGCTATTTTTTGTTTGTTTTGTTTTAGTATACAAGCTTGTTTGTTTTACCATAGAAACTTCAATTCAAATGTTAACTCAGAAAACTTTTCTCCATCTCTTGTAAAAAAAACCCTCCAGGTATTTTAAATTCCACTAAGCTACTTTGTCTTCCTGACTCAGACAGCAAAGCATTTGTCTGTAATGCAGGAGACTGGGGTTCGATTCCTGGGTTGGGAAGATCCCCTGGAGAAGGAAACAGCAGTCCACTCCAGAACTTTTGCCTGGAAAATCCCATGGACAGAGGAGCTTGGTAGGCTACAGTCTATGGGGTCACAAAGAGTTGGACACGATTGAGTGACTTCACTTTCACTTTTAAGCTACTTTATTATTTTTATCACTTATCATTCTCTGAAACTATTTATTTTACCCATTTTATACTTTATTTACTGAATCAGTTTCATAAAATCAATACCTGATCTGTACCCTCAATATTATACTAACAACATTACACTTGTGTCATAATGTTACAATATTAAACCAAAAATGGTGGATGATGAAAATCTGGAATAGATTAACTAATATATTATAGATAAAGAGCAATTAGAGACTATAGTTTGGGTACAAAGCTTAAATTGAGTTTTCTCATTGTTATTCTGCATTGTCCAGTTACTTGCAGATACTGGAAAGCCATAGGAAACTACATCAGGCCAAGATTCATATTTTTCACTTCTTAAAGTCCTGGCTAGAGAAGGCACAAGCAGGAATCAAGATTGCCAGGAAAAATATCAATAACCTTAGATATGCAGATGACACCACTCATACAGCAGAAACTGAGGAACAAGAGGAACTAAAGAGTCTCTTGATGAAAGTGAAAGAGGAGAGTGAAAAAGTTGACTTAAAGCTCAGCATTGAGAAAACTAAGATCATGGCATCTGGTTCCATCACTTCATGGCAAATAGATGGGGAAACAGTGGAAACAGTGGCTGATGTTATTTTTCTGGTCTCCAAAATCACTGCAGATGGTGATCACAGCCAGGAAATTAAAAGACTCTTACTCCTTGGAAGGAAAGTTATGAGCAACCTAGACTACATATTCAAAAGCAGAGACATTACTTTGCCATCAAAGGTCCATCTAGTCAAGGCTATTGTTTTTCCAGTGGTCATGTATGGATGTAAGAGTTGGACTATAAAGAAACCTGAGCACTGAAGAATTGATGCTTTTGAACTGTGATGTTGGAGAAGACTCTTAACTGCAAGGAGGTCCAACCAGTGCATCCTAAATGAGTTCACTTTGGGTGTTCACTGGAAGGACTGATGTTGAAGCTGAAACTCCAATACTTTGGCCACCTGATGTGAAGAGCTGACTCATTTGAAAAGACCCTCATGCTGAGAAAGATTGAGGGCAGAAGGAGAAGGGGATGACAGAGGATGAGATGGTTGGATGGCATCATCAACTCGATGGACATGAATTTTGGTGGTCTCCTGGAGTTAGTGGACAAGGAGGCCTGGCGTGCTGCAGTTCATGGAGTCACAGATAGTTGGACATGACTGAGTGACTGAACTGAACTGAACTGAAAGTACAGTCCTTTCTGCTATATGAATGGCCAACATGGAAAGAGAAAGTTAGAGCCATAATCACATGATTCTGCTGAACATCAGCTTTGTGTACTCAGTCACTCAGTTGTGTCTGCCTCTTTGTGACCCTATGGACTGTATCTTCCATGGGATTTTCCAACCAAGAATACTGGATGAGTTGCCATTCCCTTCTCCAAAGGATATTCCCAACCCAGGGATGGAACCCGCATCTCCTGAGCCCCCATCAGCTGTAACCACTCCCAAATATTACCTTGGGTAAGTCAATAGGGGAGATGTGTGAGTGGCTAAGGGGACTGGAGAGAAATTGTGAAAAAACTTCTCTTCTAGATAGTTCTCTTCAGTGTGGTGTTAATTAGGACTTAGAAAAATCTAAAGCAGACATATGAAAACAAAACAGAATATAAGGCCTGTTATGGCTGACAAGTCTAGGAATTGAGTTAGCTTCAGACTCAGCATGACAAGAGACTTCATATCAATAGTAAGATAATTTAGTTTCTCTTTACCTCTTAAGCTTGCATCATTTTTTTTTTTTAAATGGGCTACTCTTACAGGTTCCTTAAAGTGACCTCAGTCATTGTTATCATTAGTTTTAGTTCTACTGTCATATTAGGAAGAAGGGGACAAAGACTGACTTAAAGTCCTAGCAAAATCTCATTGCATATCTTTGGCTCTGCCTGAGTCCCTTGGGCATCCTTGAAGCAATCTCTAATGCAAGGAAACATAGCCTGGTATCTAGCCATTTATGAGCACGCACCAACTTCAACAGCTACCATCTTGAGAGGAGCAATGATTCCCAAAGTAGATTGTGACACTATTATTTAAAATGAAGTAATAACTTATTGTTATTCTTATCCTTATTTTTAACCACCAAAGGAGTGAAGCATAAGATTTTAATGAAAATATAAAGAGAAAGGAAATTCACATTCACCCCCCATCATGAAATAAAATGTGCTATATTTTCACAAGTTGAATAATCTGGTCCGGGTCAGATCCTATTAACACATTCAAGGCTAACGGCAAGAGCATGGAGGCTCATAAAGAATTTTTGTAAGTGAATAAATTAATCCATGCTATTCAATCATCTGGTCATGTCAATTCTTCGTGAGCCCATGGATTGCAGCACTCCAGGTCTCCCTGTACCTCACCATCTCCTGAAGTTTGCCCAAGTTCATGTCCTCTGTATTGATGATGCCATCCAGCCATCTCATCCTCTGACACTCTCTTCTTCTGCCCTCAATCTTTCACAGCATCAGGGACTTTTCCAATAAGTCAGTGTTCACATCAGATGACAAAAATCCTGGAGTTTCAACTTTAGCATCAATCCTTCCGAGTATTTAGGGTTGATTTCCCATAAGATTGATTGGTTTGATCTCCTTGCTGTCCAAGGAACTCTCAGGAGTCTTCTCCAGCACCATAGTTTGAAGGCATCAACTCTTTGACATTCAGCCTTCTTTATTGTCCAGCTCACACAATCATACATGATCAATGGGGAGACCATAGCCTCAACTATACGGACATTTGTCAACAGAGTAATGTCTCTGCTTTTCAACACACTGTCTAGGTTTGTCATAGCTTTTTTGCCAAGAAGCAAACATCTTCTGATTTCATGGCTGCAGTCACTATCCGTAATGATTTTAGAACCCAAGAAGAGGAAATCTGTCACTATTTCCACCTTTTCTCCCCTTTATTTGTCATGAAGTAATGGGGCTGAATGGCATGATCTTAGTTTTTCTAATATTTAGTCTTAAGCTGGCTCTTTCACTCTTCTTCACCCTTATCAAAAGGTCTTTTAGTTCCTATTTGCTTTCTGTCACTAGAGTGGTAACATCCACGTATCTGAGGTTGTTGATGTTTTTCCTGCCTATCTTGATTTTATATAAGGTTTGTTCTATTGAAAGTTATAAATTAAAGAATTATAAAATATATGGAATTTTTATTCTAATTACACAAAATTTGTACAATTTATCAAAATACAAACTGCTATAAATGTAAAGGATAAATTATGATATTTTCCTGTAAAATATTTATAATTATCAATTAATATTAAAGGCAAAATACCAACTACAGTGAATGATAAAATTTGTAATCATGCTTAGGTAAAACTTAGTGATTTGATTTATTAATTTATATGATGTATTTTCTAAAAACAAAACTATAGCAATACTTTAACATTTAAGATATATTTTATCACTTTAATATAAGAATATAATATCATGCTTTATGTGTTATTTCTAGAACTCCATGTACAACTTTAAGCAATATGCATTTTACCATATTGACAATGTTCCTCACTTGCTATGTCTACCTCGTGCACTTATCGAAGTATCTTTTAAAATCTAGTATGTGCAAAAATGTTAGATTCATAAAATATTAACATTTTAATGCCGTGTCAGAAGTTATTTCCACATTTGACATGTGCTTTTCAAAAAGTTTATTTTTTATTGGTGGATAATTTCTTTACAATGTTATGTTGGCTTCTGCCATTTATCAGCATGAATCAGCCAGAGGTATACACATATCCCTTCCCTCTTAACCCTTCCTCCCACCTCTCACCCTGTCCAAACCCATTTAGACTATCACAGAGCAACAGGCTGAGCTCCTTGCACTGTATAGCAACTTCTCATTAGCTATCTATTTTTACTTACTTTCAAGTGAAACTGTTCAGAAAAATGACCCTCCCAGATTTCTCTTTGACAGGCACAGTCAGGACTCTGAACCGCAGCCTTCATGCTTTCTGAACTTGCCCAAGTAATCACTTTAAACTTGTATTCCGTATTGCTTACGTGAAGCACTGTGGTTTGTGTTTTGCTCAGATCAGTGTTCAGAACAGATGCTTTTTAAAATGCCAATGCAGTTTTCAGCCACAATCACTGAGTCAGGGTTTAAATACAACATCTGGCACTATATGTCAGCACCTGAGGTAAATAACACTGTTAGTGATGTACTTGTCTGGCCCAATAAACGTGTTTATTTGAAACTGTCATGGGTAGATGCTATGATTTATTATAGCTCATGCTTCTTGAAAATACTCTACCCCCCAGTTCAATAGAATATTTAGACAAACAGCAGTGCTGGTTTTCCCAACATCATCTTCTGTTATCCAGGTACTCAAATAGGAAGACTGGAGAACAGAATTTGAGTAATGAAATAGAGAATTCTGTGAGAATGGTAGTTATCTAGTGAGACAAATGCAAAATGACATCCAATGGCTATTCCCACAGCATTTGAACTTCTTCTTTGTTTTAATGCAGATCAAATCATTGGAGCTTACCTAAAGATTACTAAAAGATTATCATAACATTCCTAAACCACCAATACTCCTGTAAAATATGTATCTTTGACTTTTTATGAAAAATGATTTTCAGAAGCAACTGAAATAAGAAAATGACTACTTTTAACAACAAAATTGATAGAACAGAATGTATTCAAATAGACGAGCAGATCAGGATATATAAAATGAAACTTGCCTTCAGAATAATGAAATAGATATTACTTATAACAATCTAAGTATTGACAGAATATAGACATCCTTTTTGTGTTTCAGAAAATGAACCAGATTTAAGATAATTAAAAATGGTAGGCAATATTGTGTATTGTGTTATAAGAAATAAAGCCACAACCTTGTAAAAGTTACTAGATCAAAATGTTAAATAACAAAAATTTACCTTTATAGTACAGATTGTTATAACTCACATACTTTTATATGAGATTTTCTTAATATTATAATTTCTTTGCTACCATTAAAATATTACATAGTCATTCTTTTTATTGATTATTGACTTTTAGATAGCTTTTAAAGCTATTTGAGAAGTTAAATGTTCTTCTTGGTTAAATATTTCCTAGTACAAAATATCTTGGAACAAACAACTTATCTATAGTATTATGATGACTATACTTCCAGGTTTGCCAATGCAGGAAATTTGTCAAATATGCTAAAAAAAGGTTTCTCACATGACATATATCTTATATACAAAGAATTTTGGACATAAAATTCAGATATGATAATTGGATTGGCAGAATTTATACTATTAATAACAAGTTCATAAAAATGCTGTCATTTACCATGTCTTTATGGGGCTTCCCAGGTAGCTCAGTGGTAAAGAATTGTCCTACCAATGCAGGAAAACCACGTTTGATCTTTGGGTCAGAAAGATCCACTGGAGAAGGAAATGACAACCCACTTCCATATCCTTGCCTGGGAAATCCTGTGGGCAAGGAAGCCTTCCCATAGGGTCACAAAGAGTTGGACACAATTTCGTGACTGAGCATGCATGCACACAATCAGTTTATAGTATGCTCAATGAAAAACAAAACGTCTTTTTCATTTATACATCACATACTGTTATATACACCAAACGAGCAGAAGGTCGGTATGATGGCATGGAAATATTTGATAACACACATGAATATAGGCTCATGCTATATTATCAATTGACTGCCAAATGTTCCTGTTTTTTGACAGTTTGAGCATCCACAAAGCATGTTATAGGCTTAACTTAATCAGAAACAGCCTCCTTCTGACATATTGATTTAATCATGCTTAGTTATTATGACTGTTGTGCTTTATTTTACACGTAATTTTATCTTATGTGAATGGTGTGTGGGTGTGTGCATGTGTGTGCTATGACTATGTGTAAATGTAAGTAAATGTGTGCCCTGATCTATTTTAAGATTCACACATGCAGCTGGAATACTGATTTTATTAGTGCTTGCTTTGATGGAAAAATAATATTTTTACTACTCCCTGGCCCCAGTTCTTCACATTTATATCATTTAAAATATTTTTTATAGTCTTGATAAGTATCACGGTGAAGGCATTACATTAGTCAATGATTATCCATTAACATTATTAAGCTATATGATTACATATATTTTGTTGGAAAGGGCTGGCTAAAATTTTGATTACAGCAAGGTGCTACAAGGTTTTCTGAAGTGTCAGAAAGTCTCTTTAAATGTATTGAATTCCTTTAGTGTCAGAAGTCAGTAAAGAAAAATAAGCAGTTATATAACTGCTTTTGTTACGCTATGCCACTGTCACTTAAGTTGTGTCCGACTCTTTGCGACCCTGTGGACTGTAGCCTACCAAAGTCTTCTGTCAATGGAATTCTCCAGCAAGAATACTGGAGTGGATTGTCATGACCTCTTCCATGGGATCTTCCTGACCCAGGGATCAAACCAGCATCTCTTACATCTCCTGTATTTGCAGACAAACTCTTTACTACTAGTGCTGCCTAAGAAGCCCTCATTACTCTATGATCTTGTAAAAATGCCCAACCTCTGTACCAAACCATGGTAGGGGAAAGGAGGTGGGAGAGGGGTTCAGGATGGGGATCTACCTGTGGCAGATTCATGTTGATGTATGTCAAAACCGATAAAATATTGTAAAGTAATTAACCTCCAATTAAAATAAATAAATTTATATTTAAAAAATGAACATTGGGTTTTCAAAGAGCCTATTGTAAACTGCAGATTTAAATAGTGTTAGACTTCAATTTATGAGAAAAACACTGCCTTGTGTAATCAAGTTTATGAACAGATTATGAATATTACTTCTTTTTAATCAATGAAATTATTGTAAGTCATGCAGCTAAAGGCAAGTGGTCAGGAAATAAAAAAAGCATAAACTGTTTCCATAGCTATTTAAATAATAAAACTTCCTTTTGTTAGCTACAAGGACTAGTATCTTATTTTTTTATTATAAATTTATTTATTTTCATTGGAGGTTAATTACTTTACAATATTGTATTGGTTTTCCCATACATCAACATGAATCTGCCACAGTATACACGTGTTCCCCATCCTGAACCCTCCTCCCTCCTCCCTCCCCATATCATCCCTCTGGGTCATCCCAGTGCACCAGCTCCAAGCATCCAGTATCATGAATCGAACCTGGACTGGTGATTCATTTCATATATGATATTATGGATGTTTCAATGTCATTTTCCCAAATCATCCCACCCTTTCTCTTTCCCACAGAGTCCAAAAGCTTGTTCTATACATCTGTGTCTCTTTTGCTATCTTGCATGCTGGGTTATTGTTACCATCTTTCTAAATTCCATATATATGCTTTAGTATACTGTATTGGTGTTTTTCTTTTTGGCTTACTTCACTCTGTATAATCACTCCAGTTTCATACACCTCTTTAGAACTGATTCAAATGAATTCTTTTTAGTGGCTGAGTAATACTCCATTATGTGTATGTAACACAGCTTTCTTATCATCTGCTGATGGACATCTACGTTGCTTCCATGTCCTGGCTATTATAAACAGTGCTGCAATGAACATTGGGTACATGTGTCTCTTTCAGTTCTGGTTTCCTTGGTGTGTATGCCCAGCGATGGATTTCTGGGTCATAAGGCAGTTCTATTTTCCAGTTTTTTTAAGGAATCTCCACACTGTTCTCCATAGTGGTTGTACTAGTTTGCTTCTCTGGTAGCTCAGAAGGTAAAGAATCTGCCTGCAATGCAGGAGACCTGGGTTTAATCTCTGTGTAAGGAAGACCTCCAGGAGTAGGAAATAGTAACCCACTCCAGAACACTTGCCTGGAAAATTTCATGAACAGAGGGACCTATTGGGCCAAAGACCAAGGGGTTGCAAAGAGTTGGATACCACTGAACAACTAACACTTTCACTTTAACTTTCAGAGTTGTTGTTGTTATTCAGTCACTCAATCACATCCAATTCTTTGAGATCCTATTGCCTGAAGACTTCCCTATCCTTCATAGTCTCCTGAAGCTTGCTCAAACTCAAGTCCATTGAGTCAGTGATGCTTCCAGCCATCTTGTCCTCTCTTGTCCTCTTCTCCTCCTGCCTTCAATCTTTTCCAGCACCAGGGCCTTTTCTATTAAGTTGGGTTTTCGCATCAGGTGGCCAAAGTATTGGAGCTTCAGCATCAGCATCAGTCCCTCCAATTCAGGATAGATTTCTTTTATGATTGACTGAAAGGAATTCTCAAGAATCTTCTCCAATACCACAGCACTTTCATCAGAGTACATTATGGGAAATGCCAGGCTGGATGAATCACAAGCTAGTATCAAGATTGCTGAAAGAAATATCAACAATGTCAGATATGCAAATAAAGCCACTCTAATGGCAAGACCCAATTTCCCCTAAGACAGTATATCCCGTTAAGAAGCTTGCATAAGCCTCTTACCCTTCTCCACCACAGGACAGACAGACTGAAAACTACAATCATGGAAAATTAACCAATCTAATCACATGGGCCACAGCCTTTTCTAACTCACTGACACTAGGACCCATGCTATGTAGGGCTACCCAAGACAGATGGGTCATGGTGGAGAGTTCTAACAAAATGTGATCCACTGGAAAAGGGAATGGCAAACCACTTCAGTATTCCTGCCTTGAGAACCCCATGAACATTATGAAAAGGCAAAAAGATAGGACACTGAAAGATGAACACCCCAGTTTGGTAGGTGCACAATATGCTAATGGAGATCAGTGGAGAAATAACTCCAGAAAGAATGAAGAGATGAAGACAAAGCAAAAACAATACCCAGTTGTGGATGTGACTGGAGATGGAAGCAAGGTCTGATACTGTAAAGAGCAATATTGTCTAGGAACTTGGTATGTTAGGTCCATGAATCAAGGCAAATTGGAAGTGGTAAAACAGGAGATGGCAAGAATGAACATTGACATATTAGGAATCGTCAAACTAAAATGGACTGGAATGGGTGAATTTAACTCAGATGATCATTATATCTGCGACTGTGGGCAGGAATCCCTTAGAAGATATGGAGTAGCCATCATGGTCAACAAAACAGTCCAAAATGCAGTACTTGGATGCAGTCTCAAAAACAATAGAATGATCTCTGTTCTTTTCCAAGGCAAATCATTCAATACCATGGTAATCCAACGCTATGCCCCGATCAGTAATGTTGAAGAAGCTGAAGTTGAATCATTCTACGAAAACCTACAAAACCTTCTAGAACAAACACTCCCAAAAGATATTCTTTTCATTATAGGGGACTGGAATGAAAAAGTAAGAAGTCAAGAAACACCTGGAGGAATAGGCAAATTTGATCTTGGAGTATGGTAGGAAGCAGGGCAAAGACTAACAGAGTTTTGGCAAGAGAACACATGGATGATAGCAATCACCCTCTTCCAACAACACAAAAGAAGACTCTACATATCGACATCACCAAATGGTCAACACCAAAATCAAATTGATTATATACCTTGCTACCAAAAATGGAGAAGCTCTATAAAATCACCAAAAACAAGACCAGGAGCTGACTGTGGCTCAGATCATGAAGTCCTTATTGCCATTGCCTTCTCCCCTTATTGCCAAATTCAGATTTAAATTGAAGAAAGTAGGGAAACTCATGAGACCATTCAGATATGGCCTAAATCAAAACCCTTATGATTATACAGTGGAAGTGATAAATAGATTTAAGGGACAGGATCTGATAGACAGAGTACCTGATGATCTATGGACAGAGATTCATGACATTTACAGGAGACAGGAATCAAGACAATCCCCAGGAAAAAGAAAGGCAAAAAAGCAAAATGGTTGTCTGAGGAGGGCTTAGAAAAGCTGTGAAAAGAAGAGAAATGAAAAGCAAAAGACAAAAGGAAAGATATCCTTCTTGTCACTCCCAGGCTCCTCTGGACTCCACTCATCTTCGTGGGATTGCCTTGGAGGGGACATGCTGCACAGACGCCATGGAAGTAGTGCTGCTCTTCCTGTGTGGCCTGCTGGCCCCAGCGGTCCTGGCCAATGCCGCTGAGCAGGAGAAACAAAAGGACCCTTTTCATTATGACTACCAGACCTTGAGAATTGGGGGATTGGTGTTTGCTGTAGTCCTCTTCTCGGTGGGGATCTTGCTTATCCTCAGTCGCCAATGCAAGTGCAATTTCAATCAGAAGCCGCGGGCTCCTGGGGATGAGGAGGCTCAGGTGGAGAACCTCGTCACTGCAAATGCCACGGAGCCCCAGAAAGCAGAGAACTGAAGTGCAGCTCCCAGGTGCAAAGAACCTGAGGCAGCTGCTTGAACCTGTAGATGCAAATACTAATGCTTAAGAAAACTGGCCACTTCAGCAACAGGTCTTTCCCCAGGAGAAGCCAAGAGCTTATGTGTCCCCAGCCCCTCGACACCTGTCTTCAACTTAATAATGAACCCTGCCCCCCCACACCTGCAGCCCGTGGTCTCATCCACCTCCTGTGACGTGTGTGTCTCTCTGTGTGTGTCTGATGACTGTGATCTTTGTGGTTGCTTGTTCGTGGATGATGCTGTGCTTTAGTGAACCTGAACCCACCTTCCTGGGCCAGAGCTGAACCATGTGGCTGTCAGCTCCTCTCTCTCTCCGTGGCCCCATCACCTCCCGCTCTTGGGAGTCTGTTTTTTCACTGAGAGACCAGTCCCTTCTCTTGATTTCAAGGTGGATATGGGGGTCTGGTGGGAACCTCCAGCTGGCTTGGGACTTGGGAAGGTTTGCATCACCTTCATGACCCTTGTGCATGGCCGCTTTTCACTCCTTTTGTAAGAACCTTGCTTCCATACTTGTCCCTGGACCAAATCTGTGCTGAGGTCTCTTGGCAGTGGGAGGTTCCAGCAAGGAGCTGATGAGCCCACCTTGCCCTCAGGTGGCTGAACCCCTTCCCTGGTGCCGATATGCCCCACTTTACCCTGCCTCCGAGGAAATGTACCCCTTGCATATCTTCTCAGCAATAACTCCTGGGCTCTGGAACCATACGCCCTTCTCCAGCCTTCCCTGCTCCAGAGACTCCCCTCTATAGCCAGCTCGCCTGGACGCAGACTCTCATCCCTGAAATGGGGCTCTGGCAGGTGATGGCTGAGTGGATGCATTTGTCTGGGGCCCGTGCTCTGGGGAGGGGCAGCATGGAGAAAGAGCAAGGGTCCTCTGCTTGGCTGTCTGTGCCCTGCTGGCCAGGCACCAGTGCCAGCCCCGCCCCCTCTGCTAGCATGGCACCAGGTTAGGGAGCGGGCAGGGCTCCGGGCAGCCCTGCTGCAGGGGGAGCAGCAGAAGGTCCCAGGTGGTGAAGAGAGTGGAAAATCAGAGTTTGCGCCCCACCCTCCCCCGTCTCTCCTGTCTCGTGGGAACTGACCAAACCACGCCGCTGTGACCAGGACTGCCATTCTCTGTGTTGTGATCTCTCCTCTCAACAAGGACAAAAAGGAATAAAATACCACTTGTTTCCTAAAAAAGAAAAAAAGAAAAGATATACCCATTTGAATACAGAGTTCCAAAGAATAGCAAGGAAAGATAAGAAAGCAAAGAAGTAGAGGAAAACAATAGAATGGGAAAGACTAGAGAACTCTTCCAGAAAATAAGGGAGAAGGCAATGGCAACCCTCTCCAGTACTCTTGCCTGGAAAACCCTATGGATGGAGGAGCCTGGTAGGCTACAGTCCATGGGGTCACACAGAGTGGGACATGACTGAAGCTACTTACAAGCAGCAGCAGCAAGACAATTAGAGATCCCAAGGGAACATTTGATGCAAAGATGAGCACAATAAAGGACAGAAATGCTACAGACATACAGAAGCAGAAGGTATTAAAAAAAAGTGGCAAGAATACATAGAAGAAGTGCACAGAATTATCTTCACCACCCAAATAATCACGATGGTATGATCACTCACCTAGAGCCAGACATTCTGGAATGTGAAGTCAAGTGGGCCTTAGGAAGTATCACTATGAACAAAGCTAGTTGAGGTGATGGAATTCCAGTTGAGCTACTTAAAATCCTAAAAGATGACTACATGAAATTAATGCAGTCACCATGCCAGCAAATTTGAAAAACTCAACAGTGGCCACAGGACTGGAAAGGTCAGTTTTCGTTCCAATCCCAAAGAAAGGCAATGCTAATGAATGCTCAGACTACCACATAATTAGTTGCACTCATCCCACACGCTAGTAAAGTAATGGTCAAAATTCTCTAAGCCAGGCTTCAGCAATATGTGAACCATGAACTTACATATGTTCAAGCTGGTTTTAGAAAAGGCAGAAGAAACAGATATCAAATTACCAACATCAGCTGGACCATCGAAAAAGACAGAGTGCCAGAAAGACATCTATTTCTGCTTTATTGACTATGCCAAGCTTTTCTGTGGATCATAATAAACTGTGGAAAATTCTGAAAGAGATGGAAATACCAGACCACCTGACCTGCCTCTTGAGAAATCTGTATGCAGGTCAAGAAGCAACAGTTAGAACTGGACATGGAACAACAAACTGGTTCCAAGTAGGAAAAGGAGTAAGTCAAGACTGTATACTGTCACTCTGCTTATTTAATGTATGTGCAGATTACATCATGAGAAATGCTGGGCTGGAGGAAGCAAAGCTGGAATCAAGATTGCAGGAGAAATATCAATAGCCTCAGATATGTAGATGACACCACCCTTATGGCAGAAAGTGAAGAGGAACTAAAAAGTTTCTTGATGAAAGTGAAAGAGGAGAGTGAAAAAGTTGACTTAAAGCTCAGCATTCAGAAAACTAAGATCATGGCATCTGGTCCCATCACTTCATGGCAAATTATGGGGAAACAGTAGAAACGGTGGCAGACTTAATTTTTTTGGGTCCAAAATCACTGCAGATGGTGACTGCAGCCGTGAAATTAAAAGACACTTACTCTGGGGAAGGAAAGTTATGACCAATCTAGACAGCATATTAAAAAGCAGAGACATTACTTTGCAACAAAGGTCTGTTTAATCAAGGCTATGGTTTTTCCAGTCGTCATGTATGGATGTGAGAGTTGGAATATAAAGAATGCTGAGCACGGAAGAATTGATACTTTTGAACTGTGGTGTTGCAGAAGACTCTTAAGTGTCCCTTGGACTGCAAGGAGATCCAGCCAGCCCATCCTAAAGGAGATCAGTCCTAAATATTAATTGGAAGGACTGATGTTGAAGCTGAAACTCCAATACTTTGGCCATCTGATGCGAAGTACTGACTCATTTGAAAAGACTCTGACGCTGGGAAAGGTTGAAGGCAAGAGGAGAAGGGGATGACAGAGGATGAGATGGCTGGATGGCATCACCAACTCAATGGAAATGAATTTGACTAAACTCTGGTAGTTGGTGATGGACAGGGTGGCCTGGCATGCTGCAGCCCATGGGGTCGCAAAGAGTCAGACACTACTGAGTGACTGAACTGAGCTGAATGGCAGACATAGAAGTAACTAAAAACCCTCTTTATGAGGGTGAGAAAGGAGAAGTGAAAAAAATTGGATTAAAACTCAACTTTCAAAAATATCATGATATCTGCTTCCATTACTTCATGGCAAATAAAAGAGGGACATTAGAAGCAGTGACATATTTCATTTTCTGGGGCTCTAAAAGCATTTTACAGCATGACTTCAGTCATAGAATTAAAAGACGTTTGATCCTTAGATAGAAAGCTATAACAAACCTGCTGTTGCTGCTGCTGCTAAGTCACTTCAGGCATGTCTGACTCTGTGCGACCCCATAGACGGCAGCCCACCAGGCTCTACTGTCCCTGGGATTCTCCAGGCAAGAACACTAGAGTGAGTTACATTGTCTTCTCCAATAACAAACCTAGAAGGTTACTAAAAAACAGAGACCCTACTTTGCCCATAAAGTAGTTAAAGCCAGTAGTCTTATATGGATATGAGAATTGGACCATAAAGAAGGTTGAGCATGGAAGAACTGTTGCTTCCATACTGTGGTGCTGGGGAAGACTCTTGAGAGTTCCTTGGACAGCAAGGAGATAAAGCCAGACAATCTAAAAGGAAATAAACCCTAAACAGTCATTGGAAGGACTGATAGTAAGCTGAAACTCCAATACTTTGGCCACCTGACGTGAGGGCTGACTCATTGGAAAAGACCTTGATGCTTGGAAAGATTGAAGGCAAAAGGAGAAGGAGGCAGCAGAGGAGATGGTTAGATAGCATCACTGACTCAATGCACATGAATTTAAGCAAAGTCCAGGAGATAGTGAAGAACAGAGGAGCCTGGTGTGGTGCAGTCTATAAGGTCACAAATAGTTGGACATTACTTCATTACTAAACAATGACAGCAATAAAAATTTAGAGAATACAGTAAGAAAAATCAAATAAATTGTGATGAACACTAAGAAAAGTTAAATAGTTCTCCAAATACCTATTCTTGGAAATTTTCCACAAGTTTCTGCTAATTCTTATGTCTTAATCTGGGGCTACCCTGGTGGCTCAGCAGTAAAGGATCTGCCTGCTAATGTAGGAGATGTGAAATTGATCTCTGGGTCAGGAAGATCCCCTAGAAAGGAAATGGCAACTTATCCCAATATTCTTGCCTGGGAAATCCCATGGACAGAGGAGCCTGGTGTGTTACAGTTCACCTAGTCTCAAAGATTCACATACAACTTAATGACTAAATAAGAAAAAAACAAAATATCTTTTTTTTTTAAATTTAAATTTATTTATTTTAATTGGAGGCTAATTACTTTACAATATTGTATTGGTTCTGCCACACATCCACATAAATCTGCAACGGGCATACACATGTGCCCCATCCTGAAGCCCCCTCCCACCTCCCTTCCCATAACATCCCTGCAGGTCATCCCAGTGCACCAGCCCCAAGCATCCTGTATGGGACCTGGACTGGCAATTTGTTTCTTATATGATATCATACATGTTTCCATGACATTCTCCCAAATCATACCACCCTCNTAAATCTGCAACGGGCATACACATGTGCCCCATCCTGAAGCCCCCTCCCACCTCCCTTCCCATAACATCCCTGCAGGTCATCCCAGTGCACCAGCCCCAAGCATCCTGTATGGGACCTGGACTGGCAATTTGTTTCTTATATGATATCATACATGTTTCCATGACATTCTCCCAAATCATACCACCCTCTCCCTCTCCCACAGAGTCCAAAAGAGTGTTCTATACATCTGTGTCTCTTTTGCTGTCTCGCATAAAGGGTTNATAGTAAGTTGTTCTGAAGTGCAGTCTCCTCAATACAGATGTATCATGAGAAAGACCTACCTGTGCTAAATTTGAGAGATACTGGTACTCAATCGAATTTGGTCAAAATGCTAAAAACAAAAGCAAAACAATAAAACTCCAACCATTCAACTGAGAGAATATTAACTTCATACTAAATATACCTATCATATCCTCATGAATACATAATACTGGTATTTCCGTATGGGCTAGAAATGCTAAATTGTTAATAGCTTCCTCAGCCACTTGCTGCTTCTTATGACTTCTCCAGTAATGTGCAATAGTTTTGGCGAAATGCAATAACAATATATTCTTATAATCATAAAAATCTACAGTGTTCTTTAGTTAGCCTGGTTTTGATATTTGAAAAATAGAGATATTAATTTCACATGCAAACAGAGGATAAGAAAATGTCAAAGAAATCAGTTAATGAGTCAAATATGTATTGTAACAAAGTTGTTAAGGTGTTAAAAGATCCTTTTAGTAAGTACCCTTAAGTATACCTAGGTTTACTAATTCCTGACTTTTTTTTTTTTNCCTGGTTTTGATATTTGAAAAATAGAGATATTAATTTCACATGCAAACAGAGGATAAGAAAATGTCAAAGAAATCAGTTAATGAGTCAAATATGTATTGTAACAAAGTTGTTAAGGTGTTAAAAGATCCTTTTAGTAAGTACCCTTAAGTATACCTAGGTTTACTAATTCCTGACTTTTTTTTTTATTGAGACATAATTGATGTGTAACATCATATTAGTTTCAGGTGTATAACATAATGACGCGATGCATGTATATTTTGCAAAATGACCACAATTGAGGCTAGTTAACATCCATCCCCACACATAGTTACACTTTTTTTTCTTGTGATGAGAAATTTTAAGATTTACTCTCTTAGCAACTTTCAAACACGTAGCACAATATTACTAACCATAGTCACCATGTTTATTTACTTTGTAACTAGAAGTTTATACCTTTTCATCCACCTCCACTCCCTGCCTTTGGCAACTGCCAATCTGTTCTCTATGAACTTTGGTTTGTTTGTTTGTTTTTAGATTCCACATATAAGTGAAATCATTTGTCTTTCTGTATCTGACTGACTTGATTTAGCATAATGGCCTTAAGGTACATCCAAGCTGTCACAAATGGCACAATCGTCTTTTGAAATATATATATGACAAATCTAGACAGTGTATTAAAAAGCAGAGACTCACTTTGTCGACAAAGATCTGTATAGTCAGAGCTATGGTTTTTCCAGTAGTCATNGTACATCCAAGCTGTCACAAATGGCACAATCGTCTTTTGAAATATATATATGACAAATCTAGACAGTGTATTAAAAAGCAGAGACTCACTTTGTCGACAAAGATCTGTATAGTCAGAGCTATGGTTTTTCCAGTAGTCATAGACAGATGTGAGAGTTGGACCACAGAGAAGGCTTAGCACCAAAGAATTGATGCTTTTGAATTGTGTTGCTGGAGAAGACTCTTGAGAGTCCCTTGTACTCCAAGGAGATCAAACTAGTCAATCCTAAAGGAAATCAACCCTGAATATTCATTGGAAAGATTGATGCTGAAGCTCTAATACTCTGGCCACCTGATACGAAGAGCTGATTCATTGGAAAAGGCTCTGATGTTGGGAAAGACTGAGGGCAAGAGGAGAAGGGGACGACAAAGGATGAAATGGTTGGGTCGCATCACTGACTCAATGGACATGAGTTTGAACAAACTGTGAGACAGTGAAAGATAGGGGAGTCTGGCATGCTACAATCCATGGGATCTCAAAGAGCTGGACATGACTTAGCATCTGAATGACAATATACCATATGTGCTACACTTTCTTTATCCATTCATCCATCAGTGGACGCTGAGATTCGATGTCTTGGCTATGTAAATAATGCTGCAATGAACACTGGAGTACAATTCCTCACTCTCTAATATACTATAGTTATCCCACTTCATTGGGAAGTATACTTTCCTTATAATTGTACAAAAAAGAAAGGAAATAAACATCTTGAGTCAAATAAACTCCCAGTATGGAAAATCTTGCCTTAAGTACAGTCTGCACTCTGAGTCATTGACTTGCATTGAGGGCCTTTCAGGCCAAGCAGAAATAAAAGGTGCTGAGAACGGGGGTGGGCAAGATGACGGGTGCTTGTGTTGGGTGATTTCAGAAGCAACTGAAATAGCATGAAATTTCCTCTTTCCTTCACTCAGCAGAGGATGTGGGGCTGTCATCTAAGGAAACACAAAGGGAATAAATAAAAGATCAGTCTCAAAAGTTTTAAGGATCGCTTAAATGCTGTCTGTCAAAAAAAGTTGCCTTTAGCTGAAGAGATTTGGATTTGAGTCTTTACTGCTTGTTAAGTGCTGTTAAGCAAAGTTACTTTTTGTCTTTTTCTTTCTTTCTTTCTTTTTTTTTTTTTTAAAGTGTTTACTTGCAGATTCTGGTGGTTTTGATGAGACCAGGTTTTAAAGGTAATTTGAAAAGTGGAATGAACACATTACTGCGAAATGAAGTACATAGCTACCAAGGATGGTTGACTTTTAACTTTTACCTTGAATCACTTCACTATTGAATTGAACATAAACTTCTTTTGTCAACAGATGAAATGAAGTGAAAAGACATCTAGGTACCACATGTTTCTTCCCAGAGAGAAAGAAGCACTCTTACTGGTAACTGATGGAGTCACAAAGGTATTCAGGTTTTATATTTCATTTACTAAAGTTCTTGAAAATGAAATTTGTTTAAAAGCCTTTGTAAATACCTCTCTTCTACATGATAAAGGCTTCTGTGCAAATTCATAAGCTGCTGTAGAAGGGAGGTCTGATCTCTTTGCTGGCACTTACAGATTAGAAATTTTGCATGTACAGATGTGCAGCCATGCNTCATTTACTAAAGTTCTTGAAAATGAAATTTGTTTAAAAGCCTTTGTAAATACCTCTCTTCTACATGATAAAGGCTTCTGTGCAAATTCATAAGCTGCTGTAGAAGGGAGGTCTGATCTCTTTGCTGGCACTTACAGATTAGAAATTTTGCATGTACAGATGTGCAGCCATGCAAGAAGCCGCCACCCATCTCAAGCTGAATTATTTCATCCAGTTTCTACCTGGAGGGCTTTTTTTTTTTTCCCAGCGCAATTAATAAAGCAAACAGGAGCAACGTTGGTACTTTTGACAGATTACAAGAACAAAGGCTCTTGCATTGGGGCTTTCATGAGTCTCATAAGTAGACAGTGTTTATAAATCCTGCATAACAGATTTTTCGATTCTCCGTCAAACGCTTTACCCTCTTCCAACTGGTACTCATCGCCGCGGGAGGCTTGCTACTTGCAAATTTCTCTATTGCTGTTTTCCTTTCCTCTTCAGTAATAGAGGCAATCAGTTTCTCATTATCCAGAAGACCCAGTTTGGGCATTTTAATTTTAGCCAGAGTTATCATAATCTTTCTGTTATCAGCTGCTAACTCAGATGCAAATATCAGTTTTTGTTGTTGTTGTTGTTGTTGTTGTTGGAGAATGACAACAAAAAAGGGGAAACTTTACTGCTCTCTAGAGATCAAATGTAAAACCTGTTGAAATTAAAAAAAAACTGGTATTTGTGATTTTGTTTCTTAGTATTAGTTGCTTTTGACATTGGCATGCTTATAAAATTTGATTTAAAAAACTTTAAGAAAATTGTAGCCTAAAAGCCAGCCAGGCTCCTCTGTCCATGGGATTTCCCAGGCAAGAATGTGGAGCAGGTAGCCATTCCCTTTTCAAGGGCATCTTCCAGACCCAGGGATCGAACCCAGATCTCGTGCATTGCAGGCAGATTCTTTACGCTCTGAGCCACCAGTGAAAGTGAAAGTTGCTCAGTCGTGTCCGACTCTTTGTGACCCCATGGTCTATACAGTCCATGGAATTCTCCAGGCCAGAATACTGGAGTGGGGAGCCTTTCCCTTTTCCAGGGGATCTTCCCAACCCAGAGATCGAACCCAGGTCTCCCACGTTACAGGTGATTTCTTTACCAGCTGAGCCACAAGGGAAGCCCAAGAATACTGGAGTGGGTAGCCTATCCCTTCCCCAGCAGATATTCCCAACCCAGGAATTGAACCAGGGTCTCTTGCATTGCAGGCGGATTCTTTACCAACTGAGCTATCAGAGAAGCCCTCTGAACCACTATTGCTACTGCTAAGTCACTTCAGTTGTGTCCGACTCTGTGCGACCCCATAGATGGCAGCCCACCAGGCTCCCCTGTTCCTGGGATTCTCCAGGCAAGAACACTGGAGTGGGTTGCCATTTCCTTCTCCAATAAATGCATGAAAGTGAAAAGAGAAAGTGAAGTCGTTCAGTTGTATCCAACTCTTAGCGACCCCATGGACTGCAGCCTACCAGGCTCCTCCGTCCATGGAATTTTCCAGGCAAGAGTACTGGAGTGGGGTGCCATTGCCTGCTCCACCAGGGAGGCCCCAAAACAATGCTAGGGTTTACTATTCACTGAATCTCTGCTTCGGGTGTGAACCACGTCAGGTGTTATCAGGATCGGAGCAGGTTAAGTCCCAGTGGAAAAAATTTTGCACTTGTCAACAAGGGATGGATTTTACTGACATGCAGTAGACTTGGGCCCCACGTGTAAGCACTGGTCTCTAGAAATTTTGTGCCAAACTCTGCCCCTCCACCACCATCATTGGCCTTATGAGTTTTGAAGAATAAGAAAAATCTAGGAGAAGAGATAATATACATAAAAACCAAACAAACAAAAAACTAGAACTAGAGGAAAAGACTCATATGCTTTATTTTTTTCTTCTTTGCTATTGTTGTTCATTCACTAAGTTGTGTCTGACTCTTCCACTCCATGAACTGAAGCACACCAGGCTTCCCTGTCTTTCACTATCTCCCAGAGTTTGCTCAAATTCATGTCTGTTAAGTCAGTGATGCTCTCTAACCATCTCATCCTCTGTCACCCCCTTCTCCTTCTTCCCCAGCATCAGGGTCTTTTCCAGTGAGTCAGCCCTTCCCATCAGGTGGTCAAAGTATTGGAGCTTCAGCTTCAGCATTAGTCCTTCCAGCGAATGTTTACAGTTGATTTTCTTTAGGCTTGACTGGTTTGATCTTGCAGTCCAAGGGACTCTTAAGATTCTTCTCCAGCATCACAGTTCAAAAGCATCAATTCTTTAGTGCTCAGCTTTCTTTATGGTTCAACGCTCACATCCATACTTGACTACTGGAAAAATCATACCTTTGACTATATGGATCTTTGTCAACAAAGTGATGTCTCTGGTTTTTAATATGCTGTCTAGGTTTGTTATAGCTTTTCTTCCAGGGAGTAAGTGTCTTTTAATTTTGTGGCTGTAGTCCCCATCTGCAGTGATTTTGGAGCCCAAGAGAATAAAGTCTTGTCACTGTTTCCATTGTTTCCCCATCTATTTGCCGTGAAGTAATGGGACTGTATGCCATGATCTTCTTTTTTTGAATGTTGAGTTTTAAGCCAGTGATTTTATTCTCCTCTTTCACCCTCATCAGGAGGCTCTTTAGTTCCTCTTTGTCTGCCATTAGAGTAGTATCATCTGCATGTCTGGGGTTGTTGCTATTTCTCCCTGCAGTCTTGATTCCAGCTTGTGACTCATTCAGCCCAGCATTTCAGATGGTGTGCTCTGCTTATTGAGGTATATTTGCTTTACAATGTTGTGTTAGTTTCTGCTGTACAAAGAAGTGAATCAGCTGCATGTGTACACATATGCCCTCCCTCTTCGACTCACATATTTTATAATTCAAATTATTAAACAAGTTGTACAAAACCAAATGGCTTTACTATAATAAAACGTAGAGTTCTTTAAAAAGAACTTTGGAAAACAGTCTGTGAATGCAGCCTTTGATATTCACTTGGTACTCAGTAGTCAGGGGGCCAATTTTTAAGCTTGCTTTTTAACACCAATTTGTGTGAACATGCTTGAGTTTCTGTATGACTTATTTGGGGCAATTTATCTTGTAATTTCCTCTTTTAGAGTTTTGGTTTCTGAGCAATTCATTACTCCCTTCTTGGACCTGTGATCTGATGCTGTCTCTGCTTTGGGGGAGTGTTCCATTGACTCTGAGGGCCAGAAAGAGATGTGGACACACCAGCCAGGCTGCTGGGACTCCAGCCTCTAGGTCTGGGGCTGGGCGGGGGCCACTGCTGTGCTCTGTTAGAATCCGTAACTGATTAGCTGAAGAGGAAGCACAGTTGTGAGGAGAAGCACGTGGTTTCCCTCATCCCCTTGAGGGCTGCAGCTCGTCTCTATTCAACCCGACACAACAGCAACACAAGGAAATACATTCTACTAAGGGGAGAGAGAGAGTCCCCAGTTGGGTTGCCTCCCGTGTTTCTGCCTCTGGTTGGTTCAAGGTGCCCACTCTCTTCTAATTCGGCTGCAGACGTCCGGACGGACCCTCAGCCAAATGGCCAGGACCGTGGTCACCTCAGAAAGCAGGTTCTGAGGGGTGGGAGGTGGAGGGTGGCCCAGAGGGGCTGTGTGGAGCAGCAGGGAGGAGGCAGGGGGCGCCCACGAACTGGGTCCCCATCATGGAGAGGCGTTGCGGCAGGCATGGAGGACGTCAGTGGGTGGGCAGGTGGTCCTCACATGGGTGAGATTCTCCCTGCAGAAATCAGTATCATTGTGCGGGTGGTGCTTTCAGGGAGAATCTCTGCTGTGAGAAGAGGCATCTCCTGCTGTGAGCATTCCTGTCGGAGCCCCAAGGACCTGCAAAGGCATAAAGTCACGTGAATCCAGAATGTGTGTGTCAAGCATGGTGGCGCCCCGGCGTGACTTCAGTGTAAGGTGTCTCAGAGGGAGGGGTGGGAAGGGAAGTGGACGCGTGGGTTGGGGTCAGAGGTCAGAGGGTAAGAGAACCTTCTATGAGTGCTAGTAGTTGTGCATTCTATCTGAAAGGAGTGGGAGACTTTTAAACAGGGCTGGTATCATCAAATGCCTAACTCTGGTGACCTCGGAAGACAGGTTGAAATGGGGGAGAGGCTGGGTGCAGGGAGAATTATTAAGGTGTGCGCATGAGCGATGCTGAGGACTGAATGAGACCCTGGGATTGAGTCGACGTAGTGGATTTGAGATAAAATGCAGAATTAGAAACATCGGGGCTTAGGAAATGGGACCGAAAGGGAGAGGCTGACTCTGAAGTCTTGTACTTAGGCTGGGAGGTGGCTGTGCCACGAATAAAAGGAAGGAAGTGGGTTGGTTTAGGGTGGAGATTTGGTGTCCAGTTGTGGAGCTGATATACACGGCTCCCACCAGCCCAGGGAGATTGCCGTTCACAGAGCACCCACCTGCCTGGTACTCGGCTCTTTACACACTGGATCTCCTTTGATTCTCACAGCAACCCAATGAGACAGATACTCTTTACAATATTTAAGAGACAAGAACACTGTTTCAGAGAGGCTAAGCCACTGGCTTAAGGCCACCTGGTTAGTAAGTGGCAAAGCTGGGACTTGAACCCAGACCAAGTCATCAATTTTTTGTTTTGCCACTTTTTTCATTGAAAAGTAGAATCCATTTTGCCTCTCCTGGAATCTGGACTGATGCTTTTGACTTAGATTTATCTCAGTTGAGCAGACATAACGTTCTAGAATTTACAAGGTTAGATTTCACTAAGTTGCTTGTGTCCTATTTTTTGCAACCCCGTGGACTACAGCCTGCCAGGCTCCTCTGTCCATGGGATTTCTCAGGCAAGAATACTGGAGTGGGTTGCCATGCCCCCTCCTCCAGGGGATCTTTCTGACTCCAGGAATCAAACTACGTCTCTTAAATCTACCTTCATTGCTAGGTGTTTTTTTTTTTTTTTAATCACTAGCGCTGCCTGGGAAGCCAATGGCTAGATCAAAAGAAGTCTAAAGCTTTCTCCCCAGCCTTTTAGGATACATGTTTTGGGGGCAGCCATTTGCCACGTGAGAAGCCCAGCACTCCATCGAGTCTGCCATGCTGAGAGGTGGTCAGAGTGAAGCCAAGGACAGGCTCGACCAATTCCCACTTGTTCCAGCCATCTGAGTCCAGACACCAGAAACATGAGTGAGGGGAGGCCTTCTAATGATTCCTGTCCCAGCCAGCACCTGACTACAATTGCAAGAGAGAGCCTGAGCAAGAAACTTCCAGCTGAGCCCAGGCAATTGTCAGAAGCATGAGACACAATAGAACATTATTGTTTTAACCCACAGAGTTGTATTTAGTTTGCAGCAAGCCTAACTGGCACCCCAGCAAACACAGGTTTTCCCTCTTTGTGCCATAGATCCTCCAGAGGGACAGGGCTCCTCCTGAGGCAAAGGGCACGGCGGGGCCTTGCAGTAGAGCATCAGGGGCACCATGAGGGCCCTGTTGGAACTGGGTGCTTGTGGACAAGAGGAAGGGGCCCAACTGGAAACCGTCTTAAGAAAGGAGCTTGCGTTCCAATGTAGAGTGGAACTGCGTTAGTGCTTGTGGGCGGGAGAGTGGGCGAGTTCATTATCAGACTGTCTTGAACTGGTCATTCCACTTTCTCACTTCCAAGATGTTGGACTTCGGGCAAATTATCTTAACTCTCCAGTCCTCAGCTTCCTCATCTTTAAAGTTCAGATGATCTGATGATAAGACGACCAGATGCGAGGAGATAACAGCAGGTCTTCAATAAATGTGTTCCTGCAGTTTTCCAAGCGTGATCTGTCTTATAGCAGCTGTTCCATTGCCTTCGAATGGTTTCTTCCCTTGCCTGTCTTTCCCAAGTAGACTTTGAGAGGCCTTAGGGGAATGAGATCATATTATGTATTTTTGTGTTCTCAGTGGCAGGCAGAGCACAGAGTGGATGTTCAAACAGGGTGGGTGAAAGAAGGAGTTGATATCAACATGGCTGAGGAAGGAAGGAAGGAGGATTAGTCTGTTTGGTCAGGAGGTCAGAAGCCACATGGGTTAACGCAGGAAACCAAGGCAGAGAGAATTCTAAGACCAGTAGGAAGTTGACATGGAGGGAGAAATGCAATACTAGATGAAGAAAAAAGTTTGGGTCGAGGGTTTCTAAGCTCCAGATAGGATGTTTAAGGGAGAAATGAGTGTTGAAAAATGGAAGCGGTGCAGGAGTTGGCAGAGTTGGTGGACAATCGATACCTGTACATGCAGAGCAACTTTTGTAGAAAGACCGCGGACTGGGGAGACAGATGTTCAGCTTCCATGTTGGGTGACCTTGACCAAGTCACTTAAATCCTTAGAACCTGTCGTTTCATGCAAAAAAAAAAAAAAAAAAAAAAAAAATCTTATCATAAGGATTAAAAATGATAATTTTTATAAAACACCTAGAAAGGTGTCGGGCATAATAAGGGATACATAAATGTATGCTCTCATAAGGATAGCATATAAATATAAAATTGCTCTAAGTGGTTTTCAGTTGAAATTTATACAGGGTGTTTCATTTGCCTAGAGGTCAGGTAATNCTATAAGATGTGTATAAGAGACAGTATAAATATAAAATTGCTCTAAGTGGTTTTCAGTTGAAATTTATACAGGGTGTTTCATTTGCCTAGAGGTCAGGTAATTTAGTCTCTATTTTTACATTGAAACTCAGAAAGAGAAGAGCCTGAAAGACAAAGCCAAGCCATTTCGCCTGGACCACTGGATTCTTGTAATGACCCTTGTTCTCCCTTGTTCTGAATGCTCAGACTAGGAGATGAGTCCCCAGAGTACATTGAACTTGGACTCTGTGAATCATTGGTTAATGCACTCTGTTTTTCACTTTTCCAGAAGGCAAGTGTGACCTTCTGGAAAAGTTAATCATGCTCTAATAGTGAGATCTGAGTGGAACTTCATCATTTTTTAAGATTTTTTTCACTTAAAGAAACTCCACCCAGCCTCCTGGCATCTGGGGACATTTATTCATTGTGCTAGGGGAAAGTGGTCTGAGCCTAAAGCAAGAATACTACTTTCAAAGTAAAATGACTGAATAATTAACCAGGGTACCTTCTCAAAGGTGAAATTTGGCCAAAGTATTAGAATTGGTATTTGCAAAGTGCCTAAGGTGTGTCATGGATATTTGATGAAAGGACTAGGTCATCTCTGGGATTTTAAAATTCATCCAGTGACCTGGAAATTCTGAAGGTTTCTAAAAAAAAATTTTTTTTTTGTTTATCATCTCAGAGTATGTTGGATTGTTCATAATGGATTCCTTCTACAGAATTACCCACAGGCAATGTCCTCCATCGGCAGGGAAGTGGGGCTGGACACTTACCTGAAGTTTGTGGAAAGAGCCTGTCTCCTGGGCATGGGGAGAAGTTGAGGGGATAGTGTGTGGTTCAGATGGAAACTTCCAGAAGTTCAGCATGAGGAAGCTGGCATGCTGGGAATTTGCCTGTCGTATAATTAGATCCCATCGGGAAACAGGAATTTGACTTTCAGAGAGTTTTGTCTCTATCAGATTACTATAGTGAGTTCCCTCAACTTCTCCTTGGGCATCACTCTTGCACCCGATAATGGTGGGGTTGACCAGGTACCCCTTGTATGTCTCGTTTCTGGTGCGGAGTTTTAGCAATTCTAAAACAGAAAGCCTGACAGTCTACCCGTAACTATGCACCAGTACTGGAGGAGGGACGTTCAAGGAGTGGACAGCTATTTGTTTTTTGTTATTTGAAAAAAATTTTTTTTGAAGAGTAGCCGAACAAATTGAGAGAAATGGGAAGGAAATAAATTGCACTGAAGAGAAAGTCCTTTGGACGTTTTTTTTTTTTCTGTACAAGTGGAGCATCTATAGGTTGAAATAATTATGAAACTTGGAATTCATCCAGTTCTGTAGTGGGTAATTACAAAATTGCTTTGTTTAATTATGCGGTATTTTATAGGAGGACATTTCTAACCTTTGTCACTTGTGGCAAATGAAAGGAGACTCGGCTCTTCATAATAAGTATCGTCATTCTAATTGCATCTGAGGTTTATTTAGAAGTGATTCATTTTTTAAGACATGTTCTAATTTGTATAACTTTTTTTTTTTTAGTAGATAAAAACTGCTGAAGTGAATCGGTTTGTGGTAACAGACATAAAACAAGAATAACAGCTTGTTAATAGTCTGCCCCACTCTTCAAATACCCTAAGTTCATCTTTGAGAAACATAGACACTGCAGATTCATTTCTGAAACATGAAGCAGGGCTTATGTAATCAAGTGGCTCATTAGAGAGGATCAGAGGGTTTCAAAGTACACTTTAAAAACCAGAACTAACGTCCTGTAGTTAAAGAGGAGATCAAAGTGGATGTCGTGTCCAGAAGATCCTTTACAGACCTTCCCCATCTGTGTTAGTATCAGAAGTGACTTTCGCTGACACTCCCTGTAAATCCACGCATCTACTCATGACAGATTCAGTGGTTAAACCACCACCTTTGTTCATTCAACATGATTATTGGGTGACTCACATGCAAGGCAATGCAAAGCCAATGCTGCCTATAATGTCTTTTTTGATTCTGTTGTCATATATATGTATATGTATTCACATATATACACATACTTATTTTTAATTGGAGGATAGTTGCTCTACAATATTGTGTTGGTTTCTGCCATACATCCACATAAATCAGCCATAGGTATATATCTGTCTCCGCCTCTTGAACCTCCCTCCTACCCCATCCCACCCCCTAGTGATTCCGTTGTCTTTCAAATACAACTACTAAGGTAGCAATTAAAAAAGAATTATGATATTTTGTATGTTATGTCTTGGGGAATGGGATAGTTTAAAATAATTAATAGAAGTAGAAAATATATCAAATCTTATAAAAGCTTATAAAAATGAACTACTTTAGTGAATGCAAACTTAAAAAAAATCTTTTTAGTTTTTTTTTTTTTTTGGCCGCACTGTTTGGCATGTGAGATCTTAGTTCCCTGACCAGGGACTGAACCCCAGCCCCGTGCAGTGGAGGTATGGAGTCTTAGCCACTGGACTACCAGGGAAGTCCCTAACCATAGGTATGTGGATGTCACTTATCATTCAGAATCTTAGTCTTCTCATTTCTAAAAGGATATCAAATTAATTTTTTCCTGCATTGTCAGAATAAATGGAAATCTCAGTCACTTAATGCAATGAAGATCAAAGGTCTCCTATCATCCCAGTCCATTTGATTTTGGGGGGAGGTGAAGCGGCGTTGGGGGGAACATGAGTTTCAGGCATTCGTTCCTGGGATGCCATTGTCCTTAACATATGACCCTCAAGTTTGCCACAAAAGTGAAGAGAGAGGAAGAGCGTGTGAGAGATCTCTTAGGAAAACAGGCCTATTAAGAAGTCCAAATCTGTTCACATTCTGTTGACTGGAACTAGTCACATGGCTCCACCTAGATGTCTGGAGCTTGGAAACCAAGTCTCTGGTGAGCCAAGGGGAGAAATGAAATGTTTTAGGGGGACACACAGCATTGCTTAGATAATCTCCATTGTTGCTGAGATGGAGTTTGTGAAAATGCTAGGGCCATGCATATGGAATACTATATGCAAAAGGGCTAGGATCATGTAAATCACTCCTTGATATGTTAGTTTTTTAAGACTGGAAAGATAGATTGGGGTCAAGATGGTGAGGTCCCCAAATTATTGCCGGTTAAGAAATTTATAGTTTACTCCATGGGTTATAGAGTGGAAGTAAAAGGTTTTGAAGAGGAAAATGGAAAATGAAGTTGCTTAGTCGTGTCTGACTCTTTGAGACCTCATGGACCATAACCTACCAGGCTCCTCTGTCCATGGGATTTTCCAGGCAAAAGTACTGGAGCAGATTGCCATTTCCTTCTCCAGGGGATCTTCCCAACCCAGGAGTTGAACCCGAGTCTCCTGTGTTGCAGGCAGACACTTTACTATCTGAGCCAAAGGTCTGCTTTGAAGAGGGGAGTCACTTAAATTTGTGCGTTAGGAAGACTGAAGCACTGTCTATTGGCTGGAGATTCTGGGAAAACGGTAGACAACAGTCTTTCTTGGTTGTTGAGGAGCGATAGGGCCTGGACTAGGGCCAGGGTGGAGGCCATGGAAGTGAGTGAATGTAATGTACCATAAGCCTGCCAGTGGACTGCGATATTTTGTTAGGCCTTGTCCTGCAGCATCTTCCACAGCCCCTGCGCCATAAATGCATTCAATAAACATTGCAGAAATCAGTATGAATGAATGGATGAGTAAGTGAACTCCATTCTATAGCACAGTTAGTTCTGTGTATGACTGGCTTCTCACGTAGGTGATAAATTCACAGGGGTTGGGGATCCTTTGTTTTTAGCTTTCTGTGTCTTGATGTGGGCCTAATAAGCACAAATAACCAAGAGATGAGTGTGGTAGTGAGTCCTCACACACGAGATTGGTGAAGCAGCTTTGAAGCTGAGGATTATCCTGGCTATACCAAGTCTAACAAACAGGCAGATAAACAAAGCTCGTGGGCCCAAGAGACATTACATTTAGCCCCGTCTAACTCAGGCACAGGGACAGATAAGTTGCCTGTGTGGTTTCAAATCTTTTATTGATTTCAACATGAATTGCTGACTCCTCTGCATGACTTTTGTTTAAAATAACAAAATACTGCTCTGCTAAAATCCAGAGGATTTATAAAATAAATGCTACTTGTTTTAAGAAGGCTAAAGATCTCAAATAAATGAATATTGTGAAACTCTGTCAAATAGTTTATAAAGAAAAACTGTGGTGACAAATGTGTTTGCTTTTCAATTTAAGTGAAACATCTATAGAAGCAAAATATTGTCTACATTTACTAAATTATTTTAACTCTAATTTTTTAATATAATCCTTAGGATTTAAGGAATTTAATCATTCCTCCATTTGAACATTTAAACCATTTAAACACTTCTTTTACATTTCTTTTTTTTTTTTTAGTGAACTTTCATTTGTTGTTCAATCGCTTAGTTGTGCCTAACTCTTTGTGACCCCTGTGGACTGCAGCACACCAGGCTTTCCTGTCCTTCACTATTTCTCCAAATTTGCTCAAACTCATGTCCACTGAGTAAGTGATGCCATCCAACCATCTCATCCTCTTTTGTCTCCTCAATCTTCCCCAGCATCAGGGTTTTTTTCCAGTGAGTCAGCTCTTTGCATCAGGTGGCCAAAATACTGAAGTTTTCTTCAACCTCAGTCTTTCCAATGAATATTCAGAGTTGATTTCCTTTAGGTTTGACTTCCTTGCAGTCCAAAGGACTCTCATGTGTCTTCTCCAACACTATAGTTTGAAAGCATCAATCCTTTGGAGCTCAGCCTTCTTTAGAGTCCAACTTTCACATCCATACCTGATTACCGGAAGAAACATAGCTTTGACTTTACACACCTTTGTGGGTAAAGTGATGTCTCTGCTTCTTAATATGCTGTCTAGGTTTGTCATAGCTTTTCTTCCAAGGAGCAAGTGTCTTTTAATTTCATGGCTGCAGTTATCATCTGCAGTGATTTTGAAGCCCAAGAAAATAAAATCTGCCACTTCCCCCCCCCATTTATTTGCTATGAAATGATGGGACTGGATGCCATGATGTTAGTTTTTTAAATGCTGAGTTTTAAGTCAGCATTTTCACTCTCTTCTTTCACCGATTTGAATTAAATGGATTGGTGGTAGAGAAATTCATAGACAGCAAATGTACTTAAAATTGTATGCTATAGTTATATCAGTTTCCAGGTGAAAAGTTTACTTATTGATTCAATAAATAGTGATTGGATGTCTTATACATGATGGCTTTGTGCTAGGGGTGAGGGATTCAGGATAGATTTACAGACAGCAGAAAGCCATCTAATTGAATCTTTGCCCTTTAATAGATTGAAGCAGATTAAGACAAATTCTTTTGGTCAAGAGAGCTTTTCAGTGTGGGAAATACTAGTTTTCCCTACAACTTTAAGGAAAGTATGTTTACATTTGTATTGTAACATGTGCTTGGAGCAATGATTAAACCATTATTTCAGCTATAAAATGTCTAACAATCAGAGGGCTATCAACTTTGTCTTGTGTGGTTTCCGTAATCTTGTTTTAAAAATTGAAGTATAATTGCTTTGCAATGTTGTGTTCATTTCTGCTACGCTACGGAGTGAATCAAGGTATGTATACAGACATCCCCTCCCTCCTGGGCCCCCTCCCCTCCCCCCATCTCACCCCTCTAGGTCATTGCAGAGCCCCAACAGACCTCCCTGTGCTACAGAGCATCTTCCCACTAGCCGTCTGTTTTACGCGTGGAGGAGTATTTATGTCAGTGCTTCTCTCTCAACTCACCCCACCCTCTCTTTCCCCCACTGTGTCCATCCGTCTGTTCTCTATGTCTGCATCTTTCTTCCTGCCCTGGAGCTGCACTCATCTGTACCATTTTTCTAGATTCCACATACATGTGTGAATATTTATTTCTCTTTCTGACTTACTTCACTCTCTAATCCTTTTAGTTTTAGAGTTGAAAGAACTTGCACAGGTGTTTTCAAAATCTATGTATATGATACATACGCACACGTATAATATGGTAGTTTACAGACATTATATATTTTCACAGTAAAATAATGTAGTATCCCATGCTCTATTTTCAGTGACCTAAGAGAAGACAATGGCACCCCACTCCAGTACTCTTGCCTGGAAAATCCCATGGACGGAGGAGCCTGGTAGGCTGCAGTCCATGGGGTCGCTAAGGGTCGGACACAACTGAGCGACTTCACTTTCATGCATTGGAGAAGGCAATGGCAACCTACTCCAGCAGTCTTGTCTGGAGAATCCCAGGGACAGTAGAGCCTGGTGGGCTGCCGTCTATCGGCTCGCACAGAGTTGGACACGACTGAAGCAAGTTAGCAAGTGCATTCTTTGACAAAGAATATATAGCACCTGAATTGTACAGGGTAGACCACAGACTTGCTGTGTTTGATTGTGATATAGTAACATATACTGGCCTTCCCATGTGGCTCAGATGGTAAAGAATCTGCCTGTCAATGCAGGAGACCCGGATTTGATCCCTAGGTGGGAAAGATCCCCTGGAGAAGGAAATGACAACCCACTCGGTATTCTTTCTCAGAGAATCCCACGGACAGGGGAGACCTGTGGGCCTCGGACCACAGGGTTACAAAGAGTCAGACGTGACGTAGTGACTAAACAACACCACCAACAAAATATATTTAATACCATGTGAACTGCCCTCGGAACAGGTTATTCAACCAGAGATGAGGCTGCATGGCTCAAATGCTTAAATGTTTCTGTGTGGTGAATGGGATGATTTGTTAACTTGTAGATCACTGGAGCGGAGAAGAGAGGCAGATGAGCATTTATGAAATTTTACTTTTTTTAGGTCATGAAGGTTTAGGACCGCAGACTCCTAACCCTATGGATACATTTAAAAAGCAAACCCAGTCAAAGACTGATTTTATCAATTATAAATTTTTTGTGTTTACTTCTAAGGCTATGGTGCTTGCTCAGTCACTAAGTCATATCCAGCTCTTTGCAATCCCATGGACTGTAGCCCGCCAGGTTCCTCTGTCCATGGGATTCTCCAGGCAAGAATACTGGAGTGGGTTGCCATTTCCTCCTCCAGGGGATCTTCCCAACCCTGTAGTGATTTTTAAATGGATTTAGACAGACATTACTCACATCAGCAGGAACAGATCAATGATTCCCGGAAATGTTAGTCAGGGTTCCCTAAACAAAGGATATCTGATCAGATTAGCTTGGGCTAGGCAGAATGCTAAGTGTTCCCTTGGTTTTTAAAAAATATGCATAACCATGTTAGAGTATTGAGGACTCTTCAGTGGGCGGGGGGAAACCTATTGAACTTCATCTGCAGTTAACAAACTAACTTAATTGTGCAAGTAAAGTCGATTTTTCTTGGAACACCGATGAACACTATACAGAACAGTTTTTCTTTCAACCTCAGTTTGGGAAGAACTGCGTTAACTAAGACTATGGTTAATATTATTATCAATAAAAATTTTAACTCGAAATGACCCCTAAGGCGAAACTGAATCCATTGATTTAATTTCATGACTGTGTGTAAAACTCTTGGTGATCATCTGGCCAACCTGTTCTAAACTGAGATTTTCTAAGGGCATTGGGTGGTCATGCTTTCTGGCGTTCTGTGTGTGCTCCTCGCCTTGTCTTCTTGGATGTCCTCTGGCTAACTTAGACAAAGCCAGCCTGTCTTGGCTCAAGTGGTTGTCAGGACCCACCAAATCTGACCCCATCTAAATGTCAAGAACCGTGAATTCTTCTTTATCGTTTCAAGCTAACATTGCAGCCCAGCACTGTGTCAAGGGTGCTGGGAGAAGACACAGCCCTGCTGGGTGAGAGACGAAGGACTTTACTATTCTCTTCAGAGCAAGCACCTCGTGTCTCATGTGTGTGTCAGCTTCTTTTGTCCCCAAAGTCACGTGGGCAGCAGAGAGTGTCCTGGATGCTGCACCTGGACTGGGTTTTCTTCACAGCCGAGGAACCCCAAGCTTAGGAAACCTCAATCTTTTTTTAACAATGGGCTGCAAGGAAACTTGCCTGATTTTTGCCCAGGAGGGAGATGAGATTTTTATTGTACTGCACAATAAACGTTTCTTCCTCATGCTCTGAAAGGAGACACCATTTCCATCTTCCAAGGCTGTGCGCTGTACAAACCATTCTTGAAAGAAGAAAAGGCTGTCGGCACCTTTATGCAAAAGATGTGTAGAAATGAGAAAGACTCCAGCCATGTAGTCTCCTGGCGCTAAAGTCTGTGTCCCCAGTTGTGTGCTGTTCCTTGAATTCCTGTAACCACCTCTCTGCTCTGTCACCATAGTACTTCTTTCTTCTTTTTAAAAATTAAAAAAAAATCTTGCCTGCGCTGGGTCTTCATTGTGGCATGTGGGCTTTCTCTAGTTGCAGCCTGAGGGTTTAGGTACCTGGTGGCAAGTGGGATTTTAGTTCCTCTCCCAGGGCTCAAACCTGCACCCCCTGTATTGGAAGGCAGATTCTGAACTACTGGACACCAGGACCACCAGGGAAGTCGCGCACAGCGCTTTTTGAGCTGCTCTGGAGAGCAGCACGCGTGTCTGGGGAGCAGTGTCCTTCCCGCCATACTCACCGCATCCAGCTGGGTGCCAGGTACAGAGGAGACATTTGGCAAAGTCTGTGAGATACAGGTGAGTGTCCTTTAAGTGTTTTCTGGATGGGTTTTCAAGCTTATTGACCCAACTACCCTAGAAGAAGGAACAGAAGGTCTCAAATGATTTTAGTCACCTGGGGGAAGTTTTCCTTTAATTTTGTTGTTGTTCAGTCACTAAGTGACCCCATGGACTACAGCCCAGCAGACTCCTCTCTCCATGGGATTTCCCAGGGAAGAACACTGGGGCTGCAGCAGCTTTGTGGAGGTGGTGGGACTCAGCAATTGGTGGCTGTGAAGATGGAGAAGCACCAGAGCAAGTGGAGGGCTGGTGGCCAAGCAGCAAGCGTGCTGGACAGTGGTGGCCACCAGCCACGTGTCAGGGACAGCCGCAGCCTTCAGCAGCAGATACACAGGGCTTGCAACATCTGAACAGGATCTTAAAAGATGTTTAGGTGGTTTCGGGTCACAGAAACGGGAAGGGGAGGTGAAATAGCATGTGAGAAAGAATAGAGAGAGAAACACATTATATTGGGTGGGCACCCAGCTTATTATATATACTTTCAATTGATAATAATTGTATGTATATATCATAAATATATATATATATATATATATAGTAAATTTGTATCTATGAAAAGATGAAGAGTTTTGAGGAGAATTGGCTGGACTATTGCCCATCAGGTCAAGCATCCAATGAAGGCTCATCTTGTGTCCCCCAGTGACCCCAAAGGGATCCCAGCTTTGATCTAGGCTCTCTCTTATTTCTCCCTCCACTCCCAATGAACATGGATCTAAGAGAGCACTGGTTCATCGGTGACGGATTGAAAGCCAAGCTATTTTGCTAGGTGGTTTTCAAAAGTAAGCATTCTGCAGATTTCAATAAAATTTCTTTTCTTTTTATAAATGCTTCTCAAGGTTAAAATAGTTTCCAGAAATGGAGGTTGGCGAATGGCATTGATCAGAGAGGTATTTTTCCCTTCAAGACTTCTGGAGTGCTTGTCTCTGGCTTTTGCCTCGTATCTTGCCTTCACTGGTCATTGCCTGTTGACTCTTTGCTGGTGTCATTTGCATACATTGTCAGATGCCTCATTAAGCATTTCTGAGTGGCCAACATCCTTTGCCAATGCACTTGTATTATTGAGTACCCACAGATAATTTGGTAATGTTTTAAAGGACTGGGTTTAGTATTGCAAATGCTCTCATGGTCTCCTTACGCAATTAAGGGAGAAGTCCAAGAATCAAGAGAATGTGCTGGGAATGAGAGTTGGTTTATTTGATTCTTCGTGTAGATTCTGGATCAATCGGTTGATTTTAGCAGACAATATGGGCCTTTATTGCCTGGAACTCAGTGCACTAAAAAAGAAAGAGCATAGTGAGCGAGTGTGTGTATGTGTGAGAGAGAGAAAGAGGTCAGGGGGAGAGAGAGGATTAGTTTATCAGTTTATCTTTCACCAATACAGCATGCTTAATAAAAAACTTATTTTCACTACCAGACGTCTTTCCATTTTTGATGTGTTCTCTTTATCGTGCCTTAAATTAAGAGAAAGCAAGAGAGTTTGGGGATAATTAATGCTCAGTTAATGTGTACCTCTTGAAAGGCATTCCACTTTTCTCTGGCTGTCTGATGATTAGGTTTCAGTAATTGCGTTCAGGCGCTGCTGAGCCAGAGAGAGTAGCGAGCTGTGTGTTTGGTCGCAGGCTGTCTGTCTGCGTCACTTTCCAGTCCTCTTCCATAGATTCTAACTGCAGCCACTTTCCTCTAATGGGAACTCACAGAAAACCAATAACATCCTCAATAAAAGGGTTAATGACATTTTCTTCTCCTCTGGGGCCCTTGGATTCTGCTGAATCTCTTTCCAGGACTGCCGAAATCCTATTAATGTCAAAATAAAAGCAGATTTTGCTGCACGCGCCAGCACGCGCCCTGTCTCTGGTTATGGGTGATGGTGAGTACCGTATTTCCTCCTGGAACCCATCTGAGCACCATTTGAAATCTGTTCCCATCAGACCTTGGATTTGACCAAAGGAGGGATGTCCTGGGCAAGGCTGCCCAGTGAATCATCAGATCCAACCTGTTTATGTTCAGGTTGTTAAACATTTCTTTGGTTGAATCATTGGGAGATTTTCCTCCTTTTGAAAGAAAACGGGGAGTAGAGGTGGGCAAATATAACTGGAGAGAGAGACAGAACAGGAATCCTTGACAGGTACAAATTTATAGGTAAGATGCCTCCCTCCATTCCTGCCAAGAGAAAAAAAAGGAGAGGCAGTACCCAGACAAAGGAGGAGCAGTATCTTTCCAAAAGGTTTTGAGAATAAATAAAAGCATATATTTCGTTCCTTTGGGCTTCCCAGGTGGTTCTAGTGGTAAAGAACCCACCTGCCAAGGCTGGAAGCATAAGAGACACGAGTTCGATCCCTGAGTCGGGAAGATCCGCTGGAGAAAGACATGGAAACCCACTCCAGTATTCCTACCCAGAGAATCCTGTGGACAGAGGAGCCTGGCAGGCTATAGTCCGTGGGGTCGCACAGAATTGGATACGACTGAAGTGACAACAGGCCCACACACTTTATCCCATTTTTTATTGCTCTGGAGCAATGCTTCTCAAACTTTTATGAGCATAGAAATTCCATAGGGATGTTGTTAAACCACAGGTTCTTATTTACTAAGTCTTGGATCAAGCCTGAGATTCCGCATTTCTAACAGGCTTCTAGGTGATGCTGACACCATGGGCCACACTTGGGGTAAAAGCTAGAGCCGGAGTTCACAAAGTGTGGTTGCTTGACCAGCAGCATCACCTAGAAACCTGTTAGATCAGAAATTCTGGGGCCCCAGATTGACTACAGTGGGTAGAATGCACCCACTTCTGAAAAGAGATAGGTGTTCTCTTATCCGTGGATCCTGTGACTATACTACATACAAAGGGAAGTTTGCAGATGTAATTAAGGTTTCTGGACTTTTAAGATTGGGAGATTTTTCTGGATTACCAAGGGGCCAGTCCAATTATAACGAGTCCTTAAAACCAGAGAACTTTCTCTAGCTGGAGTCAGAGAGAAGCAACAAGAGAGAAACTTAGAGATTCAGAGATTCTGGCCTTGCTGGAAGGGGCCACTCAGAAAGCGTGAGAGGAGTGCCGGAAGCCCTTCCAGGTCAAGCCTGGCCTCTGATGAGACAAAGGGACAAGGGGACATCAGTCCCCCAGCCACAAGGAACTGAGTTTGGTCAACAAGCTGAATGAGAGCAGAAGCAGATTCTTCCCCAGAGGCTCCAGGAAGGGAGGCAGCCCTGTCAACACCTTTGATTTCAGCTCCATGAGACTCTAAGCAGAGGACCCACTAGAGTTGTGCTGTATATGAACATCTGACCCACAGAACTGTGAGATGACATTGTGCTCTGAAGCTGCCCAGTTTGTGGTGATTTGTTACAGCAGCTGTAGGAAATGAACACATTGACTGAATCAGAGACTCGGAGCAGGGGAGTCTGACAATGTGCTTTAGTAAGTTCTGCAGGTTGTAGAAAGATGATTTTCTAAGACATGCCCAAAACCCAGCATAAATGGGGCTCTGCCACTTAACAGCTGCTGCAATCTCCCTGACATCCTAATCTTTCATTTTCCCCCTTGTAAAATGGGGTTAATGAAACAGTGTTGATGTGAGAACTTTGATTAGAGTCTCTGGTGGCACATTTCTCAGTTCTTCTTATAGTAGATCCGCAAATGTTACCTTCCTTCCTTCCTTTCCTTCCCTGGACACACTGAATGCGAACAATTATTGATGATTCTGATGTCAGCTTTCTGAGGCTGAGGGCGTGGAACTTGACCTTGATTGTCATTGTGTGAATATGAGCTGGAAAGGAGAAACAGAATCACAGGAAGGAGATGTAGGTTTAATTTAAAAGCAATTGCCCTGCTCAGCTTAATTGCTACTCTTCAAAGCAGAGAACAATGACGATGCTTCCCTTGTTTTTAGAAAAAAAAATCAGCACTATTTAAATCTGGATATAGAATATTTGGTTCTAAATGTGACCTGTCAATCATGGCACTGGTGTAAGTCCGTACTTTACATCATACTGAGTCTTTGTAGTGGGACAACAACTGCACAATATGTTTATGTTCTGTATGTTCCTAAGAATGCAATGTACTAATTCTAACTTGCTAGTCTGCCAGGGTGCTCTGATGCTCATTAATTTTTAAAGTTTCAAGTGTTTTGTTTTGTATCCACCCCTGAGCTGGAAATATTTGCTAGTTCTTCCTGGTTTCTCCACTCTGCATGGTGAGCTGCTTCCTTGGACAATTACATGTTTTTTCCTCCATGATCTCCACAGCCTTCTCCTGCTGACCATCCATCACTGTGTGATGAAATTTGTCGATTGGGTGTATTTTGCAAATGATGCAGTTTGTAGAGTCCCAGGTTCATTGTCATTTTCCATTGCTGTCTAGACGAGACTAAAGCTCTCAATCAACACTTCTAGATTAATTTTTCCCTCTCTGTGAAATTTAAAAAAAAAAGTGAATTTATTTAAACTAGGCTTCCTGGCTTATATATTTATTAATCAATCAACCTTGCGCATAATACTAAATTAATGTTTATGGCACAATATCCGCATACCGATTTCTGTGTCTGCCAGANATGATGCAGTTTGTAGAGTCCCAGGTTCATTGTCATTTTCCATTGCTGTCTAGACGAGACTAAAGCTCTCAGTCAACACTTCTAGATTAATTTTTCCCTCTCTGTGAAATTTTAAAAAAAAGTGAATTGAGAGTTAAACTAGGCTTCCTGGCTTATGTATTTATTAATCAATCAACCTTGTGCATAATACTAAATTAATGTTTATGGCACAATATCCGCATACCGATTTCTGTGTCTGCCAGATCCAGTGCTGTGCTGAAGCAAGATTCTATCTGCTGTGAGCAATTTTATAATGAGCTGCAGCCCTGGAAACATTGAAACCCATTTAAAAAGTGACCTGAATAATTTCTCAGAGAAAATTAAATGGGTGAAAGATCGTGAATAAGAAGTAAATATATATTTAAATAGCTTCAAGATGGCATTATCCTATTATTCTTTACTGTGCAGCTCTTGGTTTTAGTCATAGAAAACTGCATCTGTGTAATTTGGGAAGGGCTTGGGGGACTCCCTGACTTACAGGTGCTCTGCCTTTAAATATATTAATACATAGAACCCAAATCCCCACGTCCACATCACATTTCTTATTGTCACGTGTATTAAATACTCTTAATGCCCAGGAAATGATGCTAAATATTCTTTTATGGTTAACATGTTGATTTCTGCCACAATGGAGTACAGAGCAAAGGTTAGTTACCTAAAACGTGATCCTCAGACCGGAAGTGTTAACATCACTCGGGTTCTAACATCACTTGTTAGAATGGCTGACTCTTGGATTCTGGATCTTCTGAATCAGAATTTGCATTTGAACAAAATCCTAGGCAGTTTGTTTGCACATTACAAGGTGGGAACTGCTGGAGTAAAAAACTATCTGGGAGGTGGGCCTGTGGGGACCGTGGATTGCGAAGGACAGAGGTGGGGAAAGACAGTATTGAACAGAAGCGCGCTTCTCGTCTGCTCGTTGGGAAGTCCTAGAGGGTTTGGGGAGAGTCTGTTGTGCTCTCTTTGTGTCTGTGTTCAGCAGGATGCATGTGGTTGAGTAGTGTGAGGGTCTGGTTTATAATTATGCACTCACGGAGCAAGTCTGTATGGCCTGCGTTCCATCTTCTGATGTAATGTCTTCCGAACTGTAGCATGACCCTGAATGAGAGGCAGGCTGGACAGTGGAAAGCCTGAGGGTTTTGTGGCTACCCAGAACTAGGTTTTGATTCCAGCTCAGATATTATTAATCGTGTCTATGGTTTCTTTCTGTGTAAAGTACGCAGAATAGCAACGCGGTCACTGATAGATTACGTGAGCTGATGCCTAGGAAGTTGGAGGTTTAGTGACCAGAACCAAGTAGGTATCTAACACACATGTCATTGCTTATTCTTTTCTACAGATCATTCATTGATTCACTGTTGTTGTTCACTCGCTCAGTTGTGTCTGACTCTGTGAACCCATGGGCTGCAGCAGATCAGGTTTCCATGTCTTTCACCACCTCCCAGAGTCTGCTCAAACTCATGTCCATTGAGTCTCTGACGCCACCCCAAAATACAAAAGTATCCGTCTGTTCATCTCCCCATCCACCCATCCATGTGTCTACTATCTGTTTATGTATCCTTGTTCCTTTCTTTCTACTTCTCTTTTCCTTCTGTCTTCTGATGCCAGTAATCATGTCCTATCTTTCCACCTGGCGTGCCACCTCCACCATCTCCACTCCCTTTCCCATCATGGCAAGTGAAGACATGAAGGCAAGTCAGGTCCTTGGGAAGAGGTTTCCAAACAGCTGAGCCCGAACATTATTGATGGCTATTGTATTAACACTGTGTGTCTGTTACATCCTGCTTCCTGGGCTACTACTTTCTTTTTCCTTAGATGATGTCTGGCATTTCCCAGAGCCTGGAATTCCTCTTAACATGTTCTTAGGGATCTGCTGGCCAACTGAAATGGGTTTCATTCTGGATTAAATATTGCCATGAACATTTTTTCTTGGGCTTTCCTGCTTGCTCAGTGGGAAAGAATTAACCTGCCAGCACAGGAAACTCAGGTTTAATCCCTGGATTGGGAAGATTCCCTGGAGAAGGAAATGGCAACTCACTCCAGTATTCTTGCCTGGGAAATCCCATGGATAGAGGAGCCTGCCGGGCTACAGTCCATAGGGTCCCAAAGAGTTAGAGATGGCTTGGCGAATAAACCATAACAACAACAGCATCAACACTGCTCTCCCAGTCTGTTCCCCATTCCCTGACTACTTCTGTACTAGTATCTGATGATCCCATAAATACATCTAAGGAGGAGGAGAGTCAGTTTAGGCTTCTGTTGGCATTCAGGCTCTGCGTGCAACTTCCTGAGGATGTGGGTAGGGATGAGGGGGACGTACACCTATCCTCACAGAAAGGCTCTTGAGCTCAGGTGTCTTCAGGTAATCTGCGGCAGGACCCTGACATTAAGAGAATGAGATTTTGATACTGAGGCTGGTCCTTCAATATGAACTGGAATTATTCCCCACTGAACCGAAGTTCTCATTTATCTTGGACGTGACAAAAATCTGCTCCAGCATATGGTTTCACCTTGGATAGGAAAAAAAAGTCATTTTAATTGCTAGTTAAGACTGCTGGGTTACTTTAATTTGCAGGCTCTTTATTAACTGTGATCTATTTCATTTAAAGGAGTCATAACGGAGGTTTGGTGTGAACCTCCCAATGATTAAATTTCACAGGCACTGTTAGGAGACTCGAGGTCGCCCTTTTGGAGACTGTGAGCCACTTATGTGTAAGAACAGAGCAGGCTTGGCGTGTAGGCAGAGTTTGCACACGTAGTAGGTTTTTCATCCCTGTTTGGAAACGTGACAAAGAGGATGTCTGTGTGCTCGCTCCCTTTTCCTTCTTCCTCTTGTTGTCTCCAGTGGGGGCACAACGTCATCTCTCCTCACTAAAGCTCTCAAGTTGAAACATATACAGCATGAGTGGCTTAAAAAATCCACTGCAGGGGTTGAAAGTGAGTTCTTCCAGACAATTGCCTTATTCTAGTGACTTTGATGAGGGTCAGAGGAGCAGTAGCTACTTCAGATAGTACAGCTATCGTGAAACAGAGGCCGGGCGATGATGTTTAGCCAGTGGGAGGTAAGTTCTGTCAAGCTAAGAGCGGATCTTGATGGAAAGACTATATAATACTAGAATCTGTGAGACCTATGCTCTTGACGCCATGCTGTGGGTCCCTGAATTGTGACCTGGAGCAAGTCGTTTCTCTCTCTAGAGCTCAATGGTTTCACCTGCAGGACGCGAGGCTGGTGATGAAAATCTGGTTCCGGTTCCAGAGTGCTCAGGTTCTGCCGTTCCCTCTCACGTCTCACTCAGGCAACAGAGCCTGGATTCTGGCTTTGGTTTTGACTCCAGCTTGTGGTTTAACTCAGGTCAGATGTTCTAGGTCTGCATCTCCACGGGCCACTCTAACTTGTGAGGGATATTCCTGGGTCTTGGCCTTTAAGAGGTTAGCTGGACACGTTTTGAAGGAACTGACGGGAGTCTCAGTGCGGTGTGTCTGGGTGTTGCCTCGGTTGCCAGAGGAAACACACCACAACTTACCTCCTGTGATGACTCGGAGATGTTAGATGAGCATGGACGGCGCGCTGACTCATTTCAGTGTGTTTGTGTCCTTGGGGTTGGGGAGGTGCCTCCGCCCATCACCTCAGCTGAGCTCCTGGAATTGTCACAGTGTCTCCAACTCGTCTGCTTTCCTGTCAGTTTCACTTCTTATGCTGTTGTTTATCAGGAGAATGCTGATAATGAAACTTGAAATCAATAATCTTAAACTCTGCAGTGGGTTCCCATTAGCTGTCTATTTTACACTCAGAACATCTAATTTAAAAGCATATATATATATATATATATATACGCACAGATATAGATAACATAACATAACTAACATATATATATCGATAGCATACGTATGTCTAGCTCAGGGAACTCTACTCAGTGCTCTGTGCTGACCTGAACGGGAATGAAATCCAAAAAAGAGGGGCTATATGTATACGTATGGCTGATCTGGGTTTACCTGGTGGCTCAGCCAGTATAGAATCTGTTTGCAGTGCAGGAGACCCAGATTCAATTCCTGGGTCAGGAAGGTCCCCTGGAGCAANTACGTATGTCTAGCTCAGGGAACTCTACTCAGTGCTCTGTGCTGACCTGAACGGGAATGAAATCCAAAAAAGAGGGGCTATATGTATACGTATGGCTGATCTGGGTTTACCTGGTGGCTCAGCCAGTATAGAATCTGTTTGCAGTGCAGGAGACCCAGATTCAATTCCTGGGTCAGGAAGGTCCCCTGGAGCAAGGAATGGCAACCCACTCCAGTATTCTTGCCTGGAGAATTCCATGGACAGAGGAGCCTGGTAGGCTATAGTCCATGCAGTCACAAAGTGTCAGAAATGATAGTGACAGATTTTATTTTCTTGGGCTCCAAAATCACTGCAGACAGTGACCGCAGCCTTGAAATTGAAAGATGGTTGCTCTTTGGAAGGAGAGCTATGCCAAATCTAAACAGCATATTAAAAAGCAGAGATGTTACTTTGCTGATAAAGGTCCATATAGTCAAAACTATGGTTTTTCCAGTAGTCATGTATGGATGTGAGAGTTGGACCATGAAGAAGTCTGAGCGCTGAAGAAGAATTGATACTTTTGAACTGTGGTGTTGGAGAAGACTCTTGAGAGTCCCTTGGACAGCAGGGAGATCAAACCAGTCCATCCTAAAGGAGATCAGTCCTGAATATTCACTGGAAGGACTGATGTTGAAGCTGAAACTCCAGTACTTTGTTCATCTGATGGGAAGAGCTGACTCATTGGAAAATACTCTGATTCTAGAGAAGATTGAGGGCAGGAGGAGAAGGGGACGAAAGAGGATGAGATGGTTGGATGGCATCACTGACTCAATGGACATGAGTTTGGGCAAGCTCAGGGAGATAGTGAAGGACAGGGAGGGAAGCCTGGCATGCCAAAGTCCATGGGTCTGCAAAGAGTCAGACATGACTGAGTGACTGAACAGCAACACGCACGCACTCATGCGTGCACAGTTCACCCAACATACCTCTGCTCCAAAGCCCGTGGGCCTTACATAACTCCTAGATCTACCCACCTTTTAAAGGTAGGATGAAGGCATGTCCTGTGATGGAGAGATGATGAGATACCATCAGGGAATGATCTCTCACATGCATTTACCAAAATTTGAAAAAAATAACAGTGGATGTCCCAGAGTAGGAGCAGAAAGAAGCAGAAGTAATGGATAAGGTTCATGCCGTGTTGAGCTAAGCACTGGACCAGGAACTGAATCACTGGGGTTCCAGTCTAGATTTTGACACTTTCCAGCCTTGACTCATTGGTTGCTTGTTATTGTTTAGTCGCTAAGTGGTGTCCAACTCTTTGTGACCCTGTGAACTGTAGCCCACCAGGCTCTTCTGTCCATGGGATTTCCCAGCCAAGAATACTGGAGTGAGTTCCTATTTGCTTCTCCATCTTCCCAACCCAGGGATCAAACCCACGTCTCCTGCATTGACAGGTAAGTTCTTTACCACTGAGCCACAAGATACTAAATCTTGGGCCAGTCCCATCCACGTAGAAGCATAAGGTAGGAGCTGCCTTGAATTCATGATATTCCAACCTAAACATCAGATACTCTTTTGAATTAAATCATGCATGAAACTCTAACATACTTGCCAGACAGAAGAGAAGGCACGCTGGGAAAGAGAAGGACTGAAGACCTGCCCCTCTCTTCTAACTGGCTGTCCCCTCTCTAACTGGCTGCCCCTCTCTAACTGGCTGCCCCCTCTCCCTCCTACAGCAGCTTTGGGGCAGGAAGCCAGAACTTCTGGAAAGTCAGTCCCCTGCCTCACTCCTTCCATATTCCCGCCACTCTTGTCTAAGTGGAAGCTGGCTGGCATTTTGGGCCATCTGCTGGGTTGATTGTGGTCCATACCAGTGATTGAATCCAGCATTAGGTAAAGACGCCATACAGACTGTGGAACACTTGACTTATGCAAATACGACCTTACTTGGATTGTTCTACGAGGCCTCTAATCACATCTCAGAGATGGAGATTTTTGTCATGCTGTGTGTGGCTGATTGCCGCGAAGCCAGGAAGCTGGGCTGGCAGCGCTGCCACAAAGCGAGGGCCTTTAGACTTTGTTTTCCTGTTGTTCTGTTTTGCCTGTGGACTCTTGCTATGGCTGCCCGGGTTATTTCAGTATCATTTGTGTTATTACGTCTTTTATGTCATTCTCACTGTGACTGAATGCGGTAGCAAGGGGTATATTAGAAAGGAAATAAATAAAGGTTTAAAGAGGCTTAAAAGGGCCAAAGCCTTTATTCCACTGTGTGTGGATTTCCTTTGGCCGCTTCGACGTTGAAAAGTATTTTGCACAAACAGCACATGCATAAGAAAGCAGATAAAATGTTCTGTGCATGGTATAATGCTTGAACCTCTTTCCTGGGGTTAGGCAGACGGGGGCTCAGAATTTTGTCTTTTAGCTGTGTGACGTTTTGTCAAAGGCTTAATGTCTTCCAGCCTCAGGTTTTCATCTGTAATATGGGTGTGATGAAACACCAGCACCTTATGAGACTGTCCTGAAGATGAAACGAGATAATACATAGAAAGTGCTTTGCTTTGTGCCTGGCACAAAGTCCTGCGGCTGCTGCTGTTCAGTCATGAACCATGTCCGACTCTTTGAGACCCTGTGGACTGTAGCCCACTAGGCTCCTATGTCCTTGGGATTCTCCAGGCAAGAATACTGGAGCGGGTTGCCATTTCTTTCTCTAGCAGATCTTTCTGACTCAAGGATTGAATTTGTATCTCCTGCTTGGCAGGTGGATTCTTTACCACTGAGCCATCTGGGAAGCCCTTACAAAGTCCTACAATTTACTATTAAATTTCATTCTTCATCTACATTATTGGTAGCATTTCCATTTCATAAGTAGCTCCTACTTTGGTGTAAAGATGGATTTTCTTTTCTGAGTGCCTAAAAAGCAGAATCTAAATGGAAAATTAGCAAAAAATGTAGATGAAGGATGAAATGTAGAAAGGTATGGGATATGTTCAAATGATAATTAAAATGAGGAATTGTTTTAAGTTGATGTAAAAGGAAAGTGCAAGATTTCTAATGCAATTCTCTGCTTAGCTGTGGATGGTCAATAGATTTAAAATGTGTACCAGTGTTCCAAATGTAAAAATTAGAGGTCGGGAAGGCTAGTATTGTTTTAAAGCAGCAAAAGTTATTCCAAAATGTTATGAATAATTATAAGGAGACAGTGGCATTGCAGGCAGCAAATTGTTAGTGTGAATAAAACTGGGCTGTTTCAGGGAGTGATAGTAAACAGACTGTTTTGAAGGTAGGAAACAGCACTGTCAGTACTAAAGATCCCAAAGCTAGACATGAGTTCTCTTCTTCCTTTAAAGCTTAGTGTGTTATCCAGAGCTAATACAAGCCCTTGCTTATCATTGGGAGCGTCTGCATGTCCTCGAATGCCTTGGCAAGGCTGCTGATACGTGTGTATTGGAGCCAAATGTGCTTTGCAGGACAGCCCGAAACTGAAGGAGTGTGAAAGGGGGCATGTGTGGGTGAGGGTCGATGTGATTAAACACAGGACAGGGCTCAGAGATGCTGTTTTCATCTTTTGAGATCCTTGGCAAGAGAATAACCATCGGTCCTAATGGCTTAGTGTTGCCTGAGGCTCTCTTTCCATTAAGTGAATTTATATTTTTAGTTTCCTTACTTTCAGATGCTTATGGGGACTCTCAAATGGGCCTTTTACATTCCTGTTTGGCTTATCTTTACTTGGAGTACACCTGGATACTTATGAAAGAGACCTTACTTGGGTTTGCTAAAATCAAAGTTTTATTTCTTTACTTTCAGCCACAGNCTAATACAAGCCCTTGCTTATCATTGGGAGCGTCTGCATGTCCTCGAATGCCTTGGCAAGGCTGCTGATATGTGTGTATTGGAGCCAAATGTGCTTTGCAGGACAGCCCGAAACTGAAGGAGTGTGAAAGGGGGCGTGTGTGGGTGAGGGTCGATGTGATTAAACACAGGACAGGCCTCAGGGATGCTGTTTTCATCTTTTGAGATCCTTGGCAAGAGAATAACCATCGTTCCTAATGGCTTAGTGTTGCCTGAGGCTCTGTTTCCATTAAGTGAATTTATATTTTTAGTTTCCTTACTTTCAGATGCTTATGGGTACTCTCAAATGGGCCTTTTACATTCCTGTTTGGCTCATCTTTACTTGGAGTACACCTGGATACTTATGAAAGAGACCTTACTTAGGTTTGCTAAAATCAAAGTTTTATTTCTTTACTTTCAGCCACAATAACCCATGTTTGTCTACAAGTTGGGCAGTCAAGATCTCAGAAGGCATAAATTGGCCCTGCCTAGGACANTTACATTCCTGTTTGGCTTATCTTTACTTGGAGTACACCTGGATACTTATGAAAGAGACCTTACTTGGGTTTGCTAAAATCAAAGTTTTATTTCTTTACTTTCAGCCACAATAACCCATGTTTGTCTACAAGTTGGGCAGTCAAGATCTCAGAAGGCATAAATTGGCCCTGCCTAGGACAGTGAAGGACAGGAAAGCCTGGCGTGCTGCAATCCATGGGGTCACAAAGAGTCGGACACGACTTAGTGACTGAACAACAACAAGTCTGGTCTACAGTCTCAACTCCATGAGCTGTAGCTAGTTATACACCTGCCTGACTCTGATCTCCTAGGATTTCAGCCCCTCTGTTTTGCCTGCTGCCTAGAACACAGAAGGAACTCCATATATACTCTTTGGATGAATGGGGAAAAAAAGAAAACCGGATGAATGTCAAATATACATTTTCCCCCCCATAAAATCAATTCATGGCTAAGTTGGAGAAGAGAATGGCAACCATTCCAGCATTCTTGCCTGGGAAATCCCATGGACAGAAGAGCCTGGCGAGCTGCAGTCCATGGACTTGCAAAGAGTCAGANAAAAAAAAGAAAACAGGATGAATGTCAAATATACATTTTCCCCCCCATAAAATCAATTCATGGCTAAGTTGGAGAAGAGAATGGCAACCATTCCAGCATTCTTGCCTGGGAAATCCCATGGACAGAAGAGCCTGGCGAGCTGCAGTCCATGGAGTTGCAACGAGTCAGACATGACTGAGCACATGTCTAAATACTAAAGACTGAAGATAATACACATGGCCCTAATTATAACAACATGAATTTGTAGAGAGTTGACTGCAGGGCAAGGATGGTGCTAAGCTTTATATTCATGTAATCCCTACAACACTAGCAGGTAGGTATTCTGGTCTTCATTTTAAGAGGAATAATAGTGTTTTAAAGTCTGGAGAATATCCAGAAAGATAACATTATTGTTGCAGCTGAGCCTGAGTGATGGAGAGATTACAGTGATTTGTTCAGTGTTATTCAGCTTCCTCCTTGCTCTGGGGTCTACTGGATGGAGAACAGACCACCCTTGGATGGAGAACGGACCACTGTGGTCACTACCTGGGCAAGTTTTTGTCTCAGAACATTTGTCCATTGTCTTCCCACTCTGGGTGACCTGAATTATTTTAGACATTTCTATATTTTAAGTCACAAACCCCCAGTTAGTTTTGTTTTTGCAAAATGAATTTAGTTTACTGAGATACACTCACGTGTTTTAGCATATTTCCTTCTTCAAGATTAACCATTTCTAGCTGATTTATCGTTGAACTCGAGTGAGTCAGCTCTTCTCACGGAGTAAGAATTTTGCCTCTTGTTCTTTAAGCAACGCCCTTGGGTGCCCTGCTGGACATAAAAGCATTCAAAATGCCTTCTAGTGTTCTGCAATGATATTTAGAGGTGGGAAGGCAAGACTATTCTAGAATAATTTCAGCGGGAATGTCGCCTGCTCTCTCTCTTTTCTCTCTCTCTCTATTATTTCTTTGGGAGCACCAATGCCATTAGTAATAAAGAAAAAAAATCAATCGCCTTGCAAACAGTCATGGTCAGAATAACTCTCAGGAACAATATCTCAAGAAATGCCAGTGCTTGTCAAAACACAGACTCTGCCAACGGGATGGTTAGTTCAGCCAGTTTACTCCTAAAGTATTTGAATCCACCTTACATTCTCCAGCAGTATATAAATAGACCGTCTTCTCCCTGCTAATTTTAAATCAGAAATTGTTATTTGGAGTTAATTTTAAAAAATCAGCTCAAGCTTATTTGCTGTCATTAATTTCATGCAGATTTTTAGAGCTTTACGAAAATTGTCCTGAACTACGGGCCTGTGAAGGCAATTCACGAACAGATGTTCGGGGTAAGCGCGGAGACGTTATGCGGTTTCTAGCAAATGTGTTTCGAACGGTTGGCTCAGGCATAGGCGCACCCTTTAATTACACTGAACTTAGGGCAGGTCAACACTTCAAGGTTTATCTGAGTCATGCGTCACCTTGACTGCTGTCATCGTGTGAAGGGCAGTCACTGACCTTGAAAGAAGGGAGTTAAACATGAAAAGCAATTCAGCAATTGGCCATGTCACTAAGTAACTGAGGAGAGGGAGGAGAGAGAGAGAGAAGGAGGGAGACACAGGGAGAGATGCACAGAGGGACAGACAGACCAGGGTTTAAAAATTCGCAGTTAATGGTCCCGCATAAGCCGTCTCTGTGCTTGCCATTTCTTTCCAAGGCGGGACGGTGTGCACTGCACCATCTGTATTCTTTTCAGCTCTCCCTGGGCTGCATTTATTAATAGGAACTCTGCGGCCGTATCTATTTTGGGTGATGTAAACTGGCTTAAATGGGGGTGAAACTTGCCAGCACTGTGCCTAAAACATAGCAGGCAGCAAACGGCTGTTGGATTGGCCCAAGGCTAGTATCTCTGAGGCTATGCTCCAGAGGCTGATTGCATCACCTCTCAGGAACCCGACTGTATGTGAAAACTCATGATTTTCCCTGATCTTTTTTCCTTTAAATCCTTAAAAACCAATTTCTTTCTCACTTTCTCTAGGATGTGGAAATCATCCCTACATAGAAAGAGAATTGTCTCCTGTTATTTTTTTAAGATGCAAATGCTTTTTCTTTCCATCTTCCTCCCAGCTTTGTGTTCCTTGTTAAAACCATGGATTAGGCAAATGGTCCTTAGATAACATGTACCCTACANCACTTTCTCTAGGATGTGGAAATCATCCCTACGTAGAAAGAGAATTGTCTCCTGTTATTTTTTTAAGATGCAAATGCTTTTTCTTTCCATCTTCCTCCCAGCGTTGTGTTCCTTGTTAAAACCATGGATTAGGCAAATGGTCCTTAGATAACATGTACCCTACGGTCTTTGGAAAGTCCCAGAATGTGCTGAAGGGGCAGGCAGCGTGGGCAGTGTTGCCTGCCCAGCACAGGTGTGGTCTCTGTCCCCACATCCTGTCTCGTCTCTGCTCCTCTGTCCACTAAAAAGTGCCTGTGAGACGCTCCATCCCGACCTTACCTTTCTGACACAGCATCTGTGTAGAGGGCTTTGTAAGAATTCCTGCCAAGTAAGCCAGCGAATGTCAAGTGGTGTATGAATATGTAATAGCAGTCATTATCAGTTGATGTCCCGTCTTTGGAAAGAATCTTTTCATTTACTGTGGAGAGAATGAGGGGCAATTTGAAATGGCCCGAGGTAAGTGGCATTTCATACCTTGCCAATCAAATTAACCTTGAACCTTTCTCTGCTACTTAGAATTCTCGCTCTTTTTCTTCTCTCGCCATCACTGGAAATGAAGACGACGTGTCTGAGACCACTCTTTGCTCTGCAGTATTGCCCTTGATCCTCGTCTGCCTCCCTGGAGAGGAGGGAGATGAACAGCTCTAGGGTGTCAATCAAACTGATTGAGACGTTAGAGCAGGAGAACCTGTCACCAAGACCCTGTCACCAAATCCAGAAGACACCGCAGTACGTCAGCTTCACCGACTTTGCCGCAGTAATTGCATCTCTGGTTCTCCCCTTCCCACCAGTGTTTGGTCTGCGAACGTAGCCTGATTTGAGCGCGGAGGTGTAATACCAGATCAGAGCTACCGAACTTGAGCATGAGATTCTACGGGATCAATTCCATCCCCAGACTCTGTTGTGGAATTGACTCCTTGCTGGACAGTAGGTCTCTGTGGGGCTCTTGCCTGATTTTTGCTTTGAGCAGAGACAGCAGCCATTGTGTGCATGCACGCAGTAGCAGGTGCTGCAACCCTTGCCTCCTGCCAATGACGTTTTCTTCACTCCCTCAGTCGTGTCCAACTCTGCGACCCCATGGACTGCAGCACACCAGGCTTCCCTGACCGTCACCATCTCCCAGAGTTTGCTCAAACTCATGTCCATTGAGTTGGTGATGCCATCCAACCATCTCATCCTCTGTTGTCCCCTTCTCCTCTTGCCTTCAATCTTTCCAGCATCAGGGTCTTTCCTAATGAGCTGGCTCTTCGCATCACATGGCCAAAGTATTGGAGCTTCGGCTTCAGCTTCAGTCCTTCCTATGAATATTCAGAGTTGATTTCCTTTAGGATTGACTGGTTGGATCTCTCAAGAGTCCTCTCCAGCACCACAGTTTAAAAGCATCGATTCTTTGTCTCTCAGCCTTCTTTATGGTCCAACTCTCATATCTGCACCTGACTAGTGGAAAAACCATAGCTTTGACTCTATGGACCTGAGCGTCTAGTACCTTTTAAATAACAATATTGTGCACTCACACTCATACATACTAGGAACACATATGTTTTCCTTTCTTAATTTGAACCCACCAGATTTAACAGGCATATCAAAACTCTACCCTCTTAGGGAGTTTGGGATGGACATGTACGCTCTGCCATATTTGGAATGGATAATCAACAAAAGACCTGCTGTACAGCACAGGGGACCCTGCTCACTGTTATGCGGCAGGCCGGACGGGAGGGGAGTCTGGAGGACAATGAATCCATGTATATGTACGGCTGAGTCCCTTTGCTCCTCGCCTGAAACTATCACAACATTGTTAATCGGCTGTACCCCAACACAAAAGAAAAAGTTAAAATTAAATAAATGAAAGAAAAAAGAAACAAATTCTTAAAATAATAGCTAGATTTATACGCAGAGCTGGCCCTAGATAAAACTTCAGCATATAAGAAAAAAAAATAAATGTGTCTTCAACCCACACCACCCCCCGACCCCCCAGAAAAACCCACAAACAAGCACGTGAAAATTCCACTGTTTTTAGAGAGGACAAGTCTTAACCCCTAAATAGTCATCCTTCTGATTTGGATGACTGCTTTATCCCAGTCTTCCTCTCTACCTTCCACCCCCGTTCCTGTATCTGTGTTGTTCTCACCTGGATGGCCCACTGCTCCACCATGTATCTCTGCTATTATCCAATCTCAGTAGATAACCAGTTTCAACAGGATCCACTCTCCAGTGCCCATTCTTTTGTCATATTATCCGTCCCCCTCCTCTCCATGGAAATGACTCCTTCCTTCTGTTGAACCTTGATAGCACTTTGTTCTGTTTCACGGCGGTTGTTGCTTCCTATTCTGTGCCGCACTTCTATGGTAAAGCTACATTTTAAGATCTGTGCAGGCTAGAACCGTCTTTGGTTATTCATGTGTTTCCCACGTGGTGGGAGACGGATTTAAGAGGGCTTTCAGGAGTTTACAGGAAAAGAATAGAAATTAGAAATGGATGAGAAAAGACAGGCCAAGGGATCTTCTCTGTAACCTGACAGTATCTAGCAGAGAGTCCTTCAAGCAGGGGGTGGGGGTGTTGTAAGTCCCCCAGATGGAGGTGCTGTCTAAGCCGCCATGAAGCCACAGGCTGGCAGCCAGCATGTTCTCAAGCAGACCAGGGTTTGGGCGGTGTGTGTTGCCACTGTTTATCTCTAGTCCATCCAAGTTACAGCTGTTTCTGAGCAAATCAATGTAATAAGCATTAAATAATGTAATTTTGCCTCCAGGATCTGCCTGCAGCCAGATAGAATGAAGGGGGGATCGGTAAGGTCAAGTAAGCGAGTGAGTCTTGACCTTGGTGTCGAGGAGGAGTGATGCACTGGTTGGCAAACTCGAGCTGATTCTTGCTGGGGAAGATCTGGGTGAATACTTAAAGCAGCACCAACATGCTGAGCGTGTGTGTGCTGTGTGTTTCAGTTGGGTTGGAACGTTCAGACTGTAGGCTGGTTTCTTCCTGCTTACTCTCACTGAGACTGAGGAATAGCTGAAGGAAGAAGGTAGATGAGATCATTTTAAGTGTATTTATTATGTCATTTTTCTTTCCCTCTAAATACTGATCCAGTCCATCCTAGAGGAAATCAGTCCTGAATATTCATTGGAAAGACTGATGCTGAAGCTGAAACTCCAATACTTTGGCTACTTGATAGTGAAAAACTGGCTCATTGGAAAAGATCCTGATGCTGGGAAAGATTGAAGGCAGGAGGAGAAGGGGAAGTCAGAGGATGAGATGGTTGGATGGCATCACTGACTCGATGGAAATGAGTTTGAGTAAGCTCTAGGAGTTGGTGATAGACAGGGAAGCCTGGCCTGCTGTGGTCCACGGGATCACAGGAGTTGGACACAACTGAGTGACTGAACTGAAATACAAATCCATTAAAATTTAGGGTCACTGAATTTCTAAACTGGTACATTATTAAAGTGTTATTTATTAAAAATATGTACCTGCTTGGTTGTGTCGGGCCTTAGCTGCAGCACACAGGATCTTCATTATACCGTGCTGTGTGGCCTCTCCAGTTGCAGCTCGAGGACTCAGTTCCTACATGGCATGTAGGATCTTAGTTCCCTGAGTTGCAAGGTAGTTTCTTAGCCACTAGACCACCAGGGAAGCCCCTAAACTAGTACATTTTTGCTAGTCAAAGGTGCCCTTGCTATTGTCTGGGGCCGCAGCCAGGACATCCAGAGACCTTCTGATAGGGACTGATCTGTATGGGCAACAATCAACAGGCTGTTTTTATCCTGAATTTTCTCTTGCACTGGAAGCATTCTAGGTTTATCTTTTTGGAAAAGTCTGATTGGAAAAAAACCCATAGGCTCTTAGAACCACATCCAGCTGATTTCTTTTATTCTACACGTTAGGTACATGTGCTTGCTTTCCTAGAGTGTCTCCTAAGCCCACGGGTATGTTGAATCACCTTACTGAGTTCTACCATACTTCCTGTGTGACTCGATGGATATTCCCTATCCATCCTGACTCCCCTCTAAGTGATAGTTGTGTGATCGTTTTCCTGTTGTCCTAGTTCCTTGCATTCCTGTTGCAGGGAAGTTGTTGAGCATTGGTTTAATCTATGGCTGCTATTGATGACTTGCCTCAGTCAGTTAAAATTCAGGAGGGCTTGAGGTGAAGTTGATTAAACCAACCAAGAGGCCGTATTTGGGAAGAGCTTATTGTCACTAGCTGCAAGGAAAATTAATAGCCATCATGCCCGAGAGTCCATTAGTTTGGTTTGCTTAGAATACGCTTCTGTAAGAGTGACACCTCGAATGGCAGGGATGGCTAATGAAAAGGAAGCAAACTTTTCTCCAAAGGCTTTGTTCAGAGTGACAAGGAGAAATATGGAGTTATTTATCTGGAAAATCCAGGCTGGAAACTTTTACTACCAAGGACTAAAATTATATTGTCTTGAATCACCCATATTGATGACTAACATTGATTAAATTCCTTGAATTATTGCCTAAATCTTTATTTCATTTATCTCGTGTAAAAAATAATGCAGAAGGGCTCTCTAATGCTTGGTAGCATAAATAATGCTTCTCAAAGGGCTTCCAGTCTTTTAAAATTTTACCCCCATTTTGGAAGTAGAGACTGGGAATAGTAGAAGTCAAAATCTAAGAATGCAGTTTAGAAACTCAGAGTATGGCTTTTTTTTTTTTTTCTTTCCAGTTCTAATGAGGTAGATAAACCTGGAGCTTATTATTCCTGGTGAAGTAAGTCAGAAATGGAATCTAGTGAGATGGTTCATCTAGTCAAGGCTATAGTTTTTCCAGTGGTCATGTATGGATGTGAGAGTTGGACTATAAAGAAAGCTGAGCGCCGAAGAATTGATGCTTTTGAACTGTGGTGTTGGAGAAGACTCTTGAGAGTCCCTTGGACTGCAAGGGGATCCAACCAGTCCATTCTAAAGATCAGTCCTGGGTGTTCATTGGAAGGACTGATGTTGAAGCAGAAACTCCAATACTTTGGCCACCTCATGCGAAGAGTTGATTCATTTGAAAAGACCCCTGTGCTGGGAAAGACTGAGGGCGGGAGGAGAAGGGGATGACAGAGGATGAGATGGCTGGATGGCATCATCGACTCGAGGGACATGAGTTTGGGTGAACTCCGGGAGTTGATGATGGACAGGGAGGCCTGGCATGCTGCGGTCCATGGGGTTGCAAAGAGTCAGACACGACTGAGCAACTGAGGTGAACTGAACTGGTGAACCTGTTTGCAAGAAAGCAGTGGAGGCACAGACATGGTGAACAGACTTGTGGANCCCCCATTTTGGAAGTAGAGACTGGGAATAGTAGAAGTCAAAATCTAAGAATGCAGTTTAGAAACTCAGAGTATGGCTTTTTTTTTTTTTTTTTTCCAGTTCTAATGAGGTAGATAAACCTGGAGCTTATTATTCCTGGTGAAATAAGTCAGAAATGGAATCTAGTGAGATGGTTCATCTAGTCAAGGCTATAGGTTTTCCAGTGGTCATGTATGGATGTGAGAGTTGGACTATAAAGAAAGCTGAGCGCCGAAGAATTGATGCTTTTGAACGGTGGTGTTGGAGAAGACTCTTGAGAGTCCCTTGGACTGCAAGGGGATCCAACCAGTCCATTCTAAAGATCAGTCCTGGGTGTTCATTGGAAGGACTGATGTTGAAGCAGAAACTCCAATACTTTGGCCACCTCATGCGAAGAGTTGACTCATTTGAAAAGACCCCTGTGCTGGGAAAGATTGAGGGCGGGAGGAGAAGGGGATGACAGAGGATGAGATGGCTGGATGGCATCATCGACTCGAGGGACATGAGTTTGGGTGAACTCCGGGAGTAGATGATGGACAGGGAGGCCTGGCATGCTGCGGTCCATGGGGTTGCAAAGAGTCAGACACGACTGAGCAACTGAGCTGAACTGAACTGGTGAACCTGTTTGCAAGAAAGCAGTGGAGGCACAGACATGGTGAACAGACTTATGGACACAGTAGGGGGAAGAGGGGGTGGGGCTAATGGAGACAGCGGCATGGGAACAATATTCATCACCACGCGTGACACAGAGAGCTAGTGTGGAGTTGCTGTGTGACCCAGGGAGCGTGAGCCAGGGCTCTGTGACAACCTAGGGGGCTGGCATGGGGTGGGAGGCAGGAGGGAGGTGCAGGAGAGGGGGGACCTAGAGGGACCTGTGGCTGATTCATGCTGATGTGAGGCAGAGACCAACACAATGTTGTAAAGCAATCATCCTCCAATTAAAAATAAGTATTTTAAAAAGACTATGACAAAAAAACCTCGTATGAATTTTGAACCGGAAAAATGTTCTCTTAGCATTTGTGAGCAAGCCGAGAAAACTGAAACTCAAGAACGCCCTGTTTTTTTTTTGTCACCACTACTTAGGAAAGGGGAACATGTTACACATCAGGAATGCATAATTAAGTCCGCATGTAATAGGATACTAGTTGTTTTACAGTATATAATAAACTGTAAATGGATGCTGGTTTGCTATAAAAACAATTATCCCTGTACAAAATGTCTCCATAGGTTTATTGTGGGTGCTTCAGATCAAGGATCAAATCTGGTTGCATAAGAGACAGGTATGGTTTGCCTGCCTAGAATACTGTTGCCTGAATCTGAGCTTCCCTGGCTGGTGAATGCTGGTTGATACTAGATAATATATGTGCATGTGTTAGTCACTCAGTTGTGTCTGACTCTTTGTGACCCACAGACTGTAGCCCACCAGGCTGCTCTATCCATGGGATTCTCCAGGCAAGAATACTGGAGTGGGTTGCCATGCCCTTCTCCAGGGGATCTTCCTGACCCAGGGATTGAACCCAGGTCTTCTGCATGCAGGCAGATTCTTTACCATCTGAGCCACCAGGGATGCCTTAGACACTAGAGAAACAGGTTGAAGAAAGCAGAGAGATGGCCTCTGATAGCATGCCCTCTTACCAGCAGCAAAGAAAAGGACTGGCAGGAAGACTCTTTCCCTTTATGTAATTATGTTGACTGAGCTCCAGCAAAGCAGGGTGATTTTCCTGCTTTGGTTTTTAAAAACTGAATGCTCTGAATGCTTCTTGCTCAGTTCATAATCCGTGTTCACATTTCTCATTGCTCAGAGGAAATGGGAAGCCTGGATTTTAGATACAAAAAAAAAAATCAGAAGTGGTTATTCACTTTTCATACGTTACTGTTGATGCTTAGTTAATCTTGCCCGAAGTCAGTGGAAGGCCACAATGAGGAGGGTGGAAGTGGCCTGGGGGGTGACATTAGTGCCTAAACAATGTGGAAGAGAAAAGCTTCTGTCTTCAGTTGGAGGACTATGCTATTTGGGTGGGACCATGATCATCTCTTGGTTCATTTCCATGCTTGCAATTGCATCCTGTACGTTTTGGACAAGGACTAACATCAGTATGGTGGTTTTCTTCCCACTGAACCAATCTTCTAGGTAAACCTGATTATGCTGATTATTTTTCTCTGAGTGTTTTTCTTCTTTTCCAAGAGTTATGAAGGAATTAAATATTTCTTATTTTGTGTTTTGCTTCTTGAGTTGTATGTAACTTCTTACCAAACATCACAATAAACACAAATAGATTTCAGGCAAGGAAAAAGACTTGAGTATAGAATCTGACTACTTACTCTCTTGACAAATATTTCCCACATCCTCTTTTATGCCCCTGACTCCTGTGATGAGATATGAGGGGAAGTTTGGAAATTTTCTCGAAGAGCTTAACGTCTCATAAAGGAGAAAACTGTGCAAAAGATACATGTCATTATAATGTGCTGTGCTTAGCGGTTCAGCTGTATCTGACTCTTTGTGATCCCATGACTGTAGCTGCTAGGCTCCTCTGTCCATGGGATTTCCCAGGCAAGAGCATTGGAGTGGGCTGCCACTTACTCCTCCATGGGATCTTGCCAACCCAGGGATAAATCCATATCTCCGGTGTCTCTTGCATTGCAGGCAGATCCCTTATCTGCTGAGCCATCAGGGAAACCATCATAATAGAGGTCTGAAATTTCATAAGAGAGGTGAGACCCAGCCAGATATGATTTTAGTTGCTATTTCTATCCAAGTAGTCTTGGAGAGATTTGTGGAAGAAGGGTCATTTAATCTGGATCTTGAAAGGCATTTATAATTGAGACATTTGGAAATGGATCAGTTATCTAATGGTTATCTGTTGTTTGTTTCTATTATTAGTTACCTAGCATCTGTATGGCAAATTACTCTAAACATAAAGTGGCTTAAAACAGCAAACATTGTTTATTTCCCAAAGCTTCTGTGGGTCAGGAATTGGGATCAACTTTGGAGGTTCTGCTCAGTGTCATAAATACATAGTACATAAATACAAATTCTCCTGAGGCTGTAGCCGATCTGAAGGCCTGACGGAAGCAGGAGGGTCTGCTGCCAAGATGGCTCATTCTTGTGGCAGTGGCCGGAGCCCTCAGTTCCCCTCAGTGGGCCTGTCCAACGGGACTGCCCGAGGGTCCTCGTGACATGGCACTTGGCTTCTCCAGAGGCAGTAATCAGAGAGAGGGAGGGGTGGTGGGAATGAGAACAGTGCTGAGGTGGCGGCGTTTTTTTATGACCCAGTTTTGAGTCCTTATGATCATTTCTGCTTCATTCTGTTTGTTAGAAATGAGCCACTGTGTCCATTTCACATTCAAAGGAGGAAAATCAGGTTCTACCTCACAAAGGGAGAACCGCTGAAGAGCTGGTGGGAATATTTCTAAAACCTTCCCCATGGAGTTGGGAAGATGAGAGGATACAGCCATCGTGGGGAAGGGGCAGGTCACGGCAGAGATCGATACTTGGTACTTGGACCTATGTGCAGGAAACCTGAGCTAAGCCCCTTCGGAGAGCTTTCAACTAAGATGATGCGGTGAAATTAGACAGGAAATATAGAGGGAAGTGAAGCAGGAGGGAAGGCGGCAGGGCACCGCCTCCAGAAGAATGAGATAGCCGAAAGATGTGATGAAGGCCGGCTGGACCCGACTGGGTCCCACATGGCAGAGGAGTAGCTTCCAGTGGACCCTGAGCCTCAATACGCTCGTTAGAACACACTAGCATCTAACTGACACACCCACCAGGGACACAATTCTGAGGCTAACCATAAAAGGCCAAAAAGTGGGTAGTGGCCCAATTTCTTGAAATCTCTGCCCCTTCCTCAAAACAGTTGGAACAATCTTCCCACTTATTAGCCTATGAAATTGCCCAATTCATAAACACTAATCACGGCATATTTCGAGGCCTGTCTCCCTTCTCTATCTCACCTCTACGGTGGCCCACTTTCTGCCTGTGAAGTGTCCTTCTCTCTATAAACCCATTTCCTACCTATCACTTTGTCTCCAACTTCTTTTTGCAGCAAAGTAAGAACCTCAAATTCACCAGCAACAGAAGGAATTTAGATATTATTGGACAGGGCTGGGAATCATAGAAAGCTTTTGAGCAGGGCAGAGGTATTATTACAGGTGCATTTTTAGGGGGATTAGTCTGGCAACAGTAAGCATGAAGGTTGGGAGTGTGGACACAGTGAAAGAGGGGACCAGTTCAGAGGCCAAGACCATTCTGGTCTTGCAGGAGTTTGGTCTGGAAGGGGATAGTTGGAGCATGGTTCCAAGACAACGCAGCTCTCCTTTTAGACTCTACAGAGTGCAAACATCCATGAAGATAAATACATTTTTATGTATCCGATCCAATCGTTAAGGGAATCTGCCTGTGTTTTAGATGCTGCTCCTCACGGAGCTTTTAGTGGGTTAGTGAATTGAGTTGTAAGCTTGATGCATGGCTGTCGTTCCTTCTGTGTTGATTGAGTGAGGTTTGTCCCTAGGATGGCAATTGCCCCTAATACCACAGGGTGTATTCCTAATTGAGTCTGTCTCTTAACTGTGGCAAGAGCCTGATGTTATTGCTAGACTAAAACCATCCGAAATTCAGCTCACAGAATGTAAGAACCAGGATTTCGTGGCAAAATTGCTACCCTCTTCTCCCTTAGTTATAAACATCTTCATTACCAAGGCTTCTATTATTCTTCCCCAAGCACTTAGAGTGTTCATTTGATCAACTTGTATATTCATGAACTTCATTTGCAATATAGAAACATTCTGTGTTTCTTGATGATGTCCATCCTCATTGAATAGACAGCCCAGAGCACTCAAAAGGCAGGCACACAGCCAGAGTCAGAATTCCAATACTGCTGCTTTGACTTTCCCCATTGTTCTTTAGGAAATCCGATAATTCCAGACTGTAGGGATCTTTTATTTTCTCTGTTTCTGGGTTCGTCTGAATTTATGCATCTCTCAGAGTTTATCATTTAATCATTTTCCTAATTCTTAATTGAGCATTCATTCATTTTCTCATCAACTTGAGAGCCAACTCATGGAATGTACGAACCAGGATTTTGTGCATTTTTAAATTGGGCTTGCGGGGGATCTGTGTTGAGCCCAATAAACTAAACTCTTAACTGAAAAATACTACTTAGATGAAACTGGTCCCATTTATTTGATCTTCTCAACACACACGTCCTCCACACAAGCACGTTATCCTCTTCTTTTGTGCCTCTAAATCCCAGTTGCAGTTTAAAGCAAGGGTTGTGATTTATAGCATCTGCCCACCACCTCCTTTTCTGGATGCCTTTTTGACCCCGTGTAATGACTAGATGGTGTTGGAGAAGACTCTTGAGAGTCCCTTAGACTGCAAGGAGATACAATCAGTCCATTCTGAAGGAGATCAGCCGTGGGATTTCTTTGGAGGGAATGATGCTAAAGCTGAAACTCCAGTACTTTGGCCATCTCATGCAAAGAATTGACTCATTGGAAAAGACTCTGATGCTGGGAGGGATTGGGGGCAGGAGGAAAAGGGGATGACAGAGGATGAGATGGCTGGATGGCATCACTGACTTGATGGGCGTGAGTCTGAGTGAACTCCAGGAGTTGGTGATGGACAAGGAGGCCTGGCGTGCTGCGATTCATAGGGTCACAGAGTCAGACACTACTGAGCGACTGAACTGAACTGAATGACTAGATGAAAACTTGAAGTGATCTCAGATTTCCCCAATGTCCACTTATATGTGGATTAATCTTGAGAGTAATTAATTAATTGATCCTATGGACAGAGAAGCCTGGTAGGCTACAGTCCATGGGGTCGTGAAGAGTCAGACACGAATGAGCAACTTCACTTTCTGCATTGTTAACTGTAAATGTTATGCAGGAGGTGTGTGTTTGTGCCCAGTTATGCCTGGCTTTTTGCTATCCTATGGACTGTAGCCTGTCAGGCTCCTCTTTCAATGGGATTTTCCAGGCAAGAATACTGGAGTGGGTTGTCATTTCCTCCTGCAGGGATCTTCATGACCCAGGGATCAAACCCCTGTTTTTCGTACAGCTTCTGCACTGGCAAGCAGATGCTTTACCACTGTGCCACTTGCATGCAATGTAACTCATTGTCCAGTAAGTAGAGTTTCCAATAATAAGTGCCTTTTAGGGTGTGCACCATGATTTAGCAATGGGATAAAACCCCCTTTTCATACTGCTTTTTGCAATTGCTTATCACCAATGGAGTATTCTCAAGCCTTAGGATATCTTTCAGCTCCTGGAATATCAGGAAATACCAACTGGAGGTAAGAAGATTAAGATCTAGGCATACCTTTTCCCCTAAGTCATTGTATAGGAAGGTTGTACACTTGTAGGAAACTATGGATAACAGTTATATTATAAGGAAAGTAGAGTCTCTGAGCACAACCCTCTCACTTACATGTATGTGAAAAGAATTGAGTTGCAGAGATGTGGAGTGGTTTCTCAATGATTCCAAGTCTTAGATTATCCATGACTTAAAACTAGTTTTCTTTCTTAAACCTATGTTCTTTCTAATAAAAACAAACAAGTGAAAGAACTCCTCACGTCTCAAAAAATCCCTTCAATGCCATTTTCTATGAATGCAANAAAAGAATTGAGTTGCAGAGATGTGGAGTGGTTTCTCAATGATTCCAAGTCTTAGATTATCCATGACTTAAAACTAGTTTTCTTTCTTAAACCTATGTTCTTTCTAATAAAAACAAACAAGTGAAAGAACTCCTCACGTCTCAAAAAATCCCTTCAATGCCATTTTCTATGAATGCAACACCAACTGAAACCAAGATGAGAAACCCTCACTTGATTTCTTCTGCTTTTCTTTTGGAGAGTTTCTTTTATCTTTCAAGCCATCAGCTTCCATTGATGTGGTAGACAGGTGTCCTCTTTCACCTTCATGTCCTGTTTCTTAGCCTCCACACTTCAAGTCATGAATATCAATTACCATTTACTAAGTAACCCTACTCATCAGAAANTGCCCTTCTCCAGGGGATCTTCCTGACCCAGGGATTGAACCCAGGTCTTCTGCATGCAGGCAGATTCTTTACCATCTGAGCCACCAGGGATGCCTTAGACACTAGAGAAACAGGTTGAAGAAAGCAGAGAGATGGCCTCTGATAGCATGCCCTCTTACCAGCAGCAAAGAAAAGGACTGGCAGGAAGACTCTTTCCCTTTATGTAATTATGTTGACTGAGCTCCAGCAAAGCAGGGTGATTTTCCTGCTTTGGTTTTTAAAAACTGAATGCTCTGAATGCTTCTTGCTCAGTTCATAATCCGTGTTCACATTTCTCATTGCTCAGAGGAAATGGGAAGCCTGGATTTTAGATACAAAAAAAAAAATCAGAAGTGGTTATTCACTTTTCATACGTTACTGTTGATGCTTAGTTAATCTTGCCCGAAGTCAGTGGAAGGCCACAATGAGGAGGGTGGAAGTGGCCTGGGGGGTGACATTAGTGCCTAAACAATGTGGAAGAGAAAAGCTTCTGTCTTCAGTTGGAGGACTATGCTATTTGGGTGGGACCATGATCATCTCTTGGTTCATTTCCATGCTTGCAATTGCATCCTGTACGTTTTGGACAAGGACTAACATCAGTATGGTGGTTTTCTTCCCACTGAACCAATCTTCTATATGCTGATTATTTTTCTCTGAGTGTTTTTCTTCTTTTCCAAGAGTTATGAAGGAATTAAATATTTCTTATTTTGTGTTTTGCTTCTTGAGTTGTATGTAACTTCTTACCAAACATCACAATAAACACAAATAGATTTCAGGCAAGGAAAAAGACTTGAGTATAGAATCTGACTACTTACTCTCTTGACAAATATTTCCCACATCCTCTTTTATGCCCCTGACTCCTGTGATGAGATATGAGGGGAAGTTTGGAAATTTTCTCGAAGAGCTTAACGTCTCATAAAGGAGAAAACTGTGCAAAAGATACATGTCATTATAATGTGCTGTGCTTAGCGGTTCAGCTGTATCTGACTCTTTGTGATCCCATGACTGTAGCTGCTAGGCTCCTCTGTCCATGGGATTTCCCAGGCAAGAGCATTGGAGTGGGCTGCCACTTACTCCTCCATGGGATCTTGCCAACCCAGGGATAAATCCATATCTCCGGTGTCTCTTGCATTGCAGGCAGATCCCTTATCTGCTGAGCCATCAGGGAAACCATCATAATAGAGGTCTGAAATTTCATAAGAGAGGTGAGACCCAGCCAGATATGATTTTAGTTGCTATTTCTATCCAAGTAGTCTTGGAGAGATTTGTGGAAGAAGGGTCATTTAATCTGGATCTTGAAAGGCATTTATAATTGAGACATTTGGAAATGGATCAGTTATCTAATGGTTATCTGTTGTTTGTTTCTATTATTAGTTACCTAGCATCTGTATGGCAAATTACTCTAAACATAAAGTGGCTTAAAACAGCAAACATTGTTTATTTCCCAAAGCTTCTGTGGGTCAGGAATTGGGATCAACTTTGGAGGTTCTGCTCAGTGTCATAAATACATAGTACATAAATACAAATTCTCCTGAGGCTGTAGCCGATCTGAAGGCCTGACGGAAGCAGGAGGGTCTGCTGCCAAGATGGCTCATTCTTGTGGCAGTGGCCGGAGCCCTCAGTTCCCCTCAGTGGGCCTGTCCAACGGGACTGCCCGAGGGTCCTCGTGACATGGCACTTGGCTTCTCCAGAGGCAGTAATCAGAGAGAGGGAGGGGTGGTGGGAATGAGAACAGTGCTGAGGTGGCGGCGTTTTTTTATGACCCAGTTTTGAGTCCTTATGATCATTTCTGCTTCATTCTGTTTGTTAGAAATGAGCCACTGTGTCCATTTCACATTCAAAGGAGGAAAATCAGGTTCTACCTCACAAAGGGAGAACCGCTGAAGAGCTGGTGGGAATATTTCTAAAACCTTCCCCATGGAGTTGGGAAGATGAGAGGATACAGCCATCGTGGGGAAGGGGCAGGTCACGGCAGAGATCGATACTTGGTACTTGGACCTATGTGCAGGAAACCTGAGCTAAGCCCCTTCGGAGAGCTTTCAACTAAGATGATGCGGTGAAATTAGACAGGAAATATAGAGGGAAGTGAAGCAGGAGGGAAGGCGGCAGGGCACCGCCTCCAGAAGAATGAGATAGCCGAAAGATGTGATGAAGGCCGGCTGGACCCGACTGGGTCCCACATGGCAGAGGAGTAGCTTCCAGTGGACCCTGAGCCTCAATACGCTCGTTAGAACACACTAGCATCTAACTGACACACCCACCAGGGACACAATTCTGAGGCTAACCATAAAAGGCCAAAAAGTGGGTAGTGGCCCAATTTCTTGAAATCTCTGCCCCTTCCTCAAAACAGTTGGAACAATCTTCCCACTTATTAGCCTATGAAATTGCCCAATTCATAAACACTAATCACGGCATATTTCGAGGCCTGTCTCCCTTCTCTATCTCACCTCTACGGTGGCCCACTTTCTGCCTGTGAAGTGTCCTTCTCTCTATAAACCCATTTCCTACCTATCACTTTGTCTCCAACTTCTTTTTGCAGCAAAGTAAGAACCTCAAATTCACCAGCAACAGAAGGAATTTAGATATTATTGGACAGGGCTGGGAATCATAGAAAGCTTTTGAGCAGGGAAGAGGTATTATTACAGGTGCATTTTTAGGGGGATTAGTCTGGCAACAGTAAGCATGAAGGTTGGGAGTGTGGACACAGTGAAAGAGGGGACCAGTTCAGAGGCCAAGACCATTCTGGTCTTGCAGGAGTTTGGTCTGGAAGGGGATAGTTGGAGCATGGTTCCAAGACAACGCAGCTCTCCTTTTAGACTCTACAGAGTGCAAACATCCATGAAGATAAATACATTTTTATGTATCCGATCCAATCGTTAAGGGAATCTGCCTGTGTTTTAGATGCTGCTCCTCACGGAGCTTTTAGTGGGTTAGTGAATTGAGTTGTAAGCTTGATGCATGGCTGTCGTTCCTTCTGTGTTGATTGAGTGAGGTTTGTCCCTAGGATGGCAATTGCCCCTAATACCACAGGGTGTATTCCTAATTGAGTCTGTCTCTTAACTGTGGCAAGAGCCTGATGTTATTGCTAGACTAAAACCATCCGAAATTCAGCTCACAGAATGTACGAACCAGGATTTCGTGGCAAAATTGCTACCCTCTTCTCCCTTAGTTATAAACATCTTCATTACCAAGGCTTCTATTATTCTTCCCCAAGCACTTAGAGTGTTCATTTGATCAACTTGTATATTCATGAACTTCATTTGCAATATAGAAACATTCTGTGTTTCTTGATGATGTCCATCCTCATTGAATAGACAGCCCAGAGCACTCAAAAGGCAGGCACACAGCCAGAGTCAGAATTCCAATACTGCTGCTTTGACTTTCCCCATTGTTCTTTAGGAAATCCGATAATTCCAGACTGTAGGGATCTTTTATTTTCTCTGTTTCTGGGTTCGTCTGAATTTATGCATCTCTCAGAGTTTATCATTTAATCATTTTCCTAATTCTTAATTGAGCATTCATTCATTTTCTCATCAACTTGAGAGCCAACTCATGGAATGTACGAACCAGGATTTTGTGCATTTTTAAATTGGGCTTGCGGGGGATCTGTGTTGAGCCCAATAAACTAAACTCTTAACTGAAAAATACTACTTAGATGAAACTGGTCCCATTTATTTGATCTTCTCAACACACACGTCCTCCACACAAGCACGTTATCCTCTTCTTTTGTGCCTCTAAATCCCAGTTGCAGTTTAAAGCAAGGGTTGTGATTTATAGCATCTGCCCACCACCTCCTTTTCTGGATGCCTTTTTGACCCCGTGTAATGACTAGATGGTGTTGGAGAAGACTCTTGAGAGTCCCTTAGACTGCAAGGAGATACAATCAGTCCATTCTGAAGGAGATCAGCCGTGGGATTTCTTTGGAGGGAATGATGCTAAAGCTGAAACTCCAGTACTTTGGCCATCTCATGCAAAGAATTGACTCATTGGAAAAGACTCTGATGCTGGGAGGGATTGGGGGCAGGAGGAAAAGGGGATGACAGAGGATGAGATGGCTGGATGGCATCACTGACTTGATGGGCGTGAGTCTGAGTGAACTCCAGGAGTTGGTGATGGACAAGGAGGCCTGGCGTGCTGCGATTCATAGGGTCACAGAGTCAGACACTACTGAGCGACTGAACTGAACTGAATGACTAGATGAAAACTTGAAGTGATCTCAGATTTCCCCAATGTCCACTTATATGTGGATTAATCTTGAGAGTAATTAATTAATTGATCCTATGGACAGAGAAGCCTGGTAGGCTACAGTCCATGGGGTCGTGAAGAGTCAGACACGAATGAGCAACTTCACTTTCTGCATTGTTAACTGTAAATGTTATGCAGGAGGTGTGTGTTTGTGCCCAGTTATGCCTGGCTTTTTGCTATCCTATGGACTGTAGCCTGTCAGGCTCCTCTTTCAATGGGATTTTCCAGGCAAGAATACTGGAGTGGGTTGTCATTTCCTCCTGCAGGGATCTTCATGACCCAGGGATCAAACCCCTGTTTTTCGTACAGCTTCTGCACTGGCAAGCAGATGCTTTACCACTGTGCCACTTGCATGCAATGTAACTCATTGTCCAGTAAGTAGAGTTTCCAATAATAAGTGCCTTTTAGGGTGTGCACCATGATTTAGCAATGGGATAAAACCCCCTTTTCATACTGCTTTTTGCAATTGCTTATCACCAATGGAGTATTCTCAAGCCTTAGGATATCTTTCAGCTCCTGGAATATCAGGAAATACCAACTGGAGGTAAGAAGATTAAGATCTAGGCATACCTTTTCCCCTAAGTCATTGTATAGGAAGGTTGTACACTTGTAGGAAACCATGGATAACAGTTATATTATAAGGAAAGTAGAGTCTCTGAGCACAACCCTCTCACTTACATGTATGTGAAAAGAATTGAGTTGCAGAGATGTGGAGTGGTTTCTCAATGATTCCAAGTCTTAGATTATCCATGACTTAAAACTAGTTTTCTTTCTTAAACCTATGTTCTTTCTAATAAAAACAAACAAGTGAAAGAACTCCTCACGTCTCAAAAAATCCCTTCAATGCCATTTTCTATGAATGCAACACCAACTGAAACCAAGATGAGAAACCCTCACTTGATTTCTTCTGCTTTTCTTTTGGAGAGTTTCTTTTATCTTTCAAGCCATCAGCTTCCATTGATGTGGTAGACAGGTGTCCTCTTTCACCTTCATGTCCTGTTTCTTAGCCTCCACACTTCAAGTCATGAATATCAATTACCATTTACTAAGTAACCCTACTCATCAGAAATTGTCTACATGAATACAGAGTGGAGTAAATGAACAAAAGGACCTAAATTAGTGTCAGAAACATGGACATTTCTTTAGCTGTTCCCTTCTCCAGGGGATCTTCCCAACCCAGGGATTGAACCTAGGTCTCCTGCATTGCCAGTGGATTCTTTACCACTGAGCCACAAGGGAAGCCTCACAGAGTCAAGAGAGTCTTAATTTGAAGGTTGCCGAGATGATGAAAGTGAAGTCGCTCAGTCGTGTCCGACTCTTTGCGACCCCATGGACTGTAGCCCACCAGGTTCCTCCATCCATGGAATTTTCTAGGCAAGAGTACTGGAGTGGGCTGCCATTTCCTTCCCCGGGGATCTTCCTGACATGGGAATCGAACCCTGGTTTCCTGAATTGCGGGCAGACACTTTACCATCTGAGCCACCAGGGAATCTGGAGATGATGGGTTTAACCTTATTTACTGCAGATCTGTAGGTGTTTAAGGGCAACAGCCTGGCGGTAGAGTAGAAAATACCTGGGGATTTGAGAAATGACACTCCTTAACAGTCCTGTTTCCTTCTCAAGTCAGTTCTGAAACCCATTTAGCTACTCTGACATTTTTATGCTTGAGCAGAGTCTCAGAGCCAAAGACCTTGAGGTCCTTCGAAAGTTCATTTCCTATGATGCGGTAACCTCCAGCAGGGCGACCACATTCCAAGAAACGCTTAATATTTAACGTGCTGCTGATTTCCTCAATCATCTTTCAATATCAGGCGCCTGTGCAGATAAGCCCTTTTAGCCTATGACAGGCGATCCTGTTTAATCCAATCACGAAGCATCCATCTCTGATGATGACGTCCTCGGTGCTGACTCAGGATCTTCACCAAATTCAAGCGCCCTGTCCATCGCCCAGGAAGGGAGCTGGGAGGAGATTCCGAGGGGAACATTGATGTGCTATGCCCTCCTGGGATTCTGAGATTCAGGCTCTGAGAGAATGGCTGTGGGTTGGTTGTGTGCTGTGGTTGGTTATACAATGCTGTGGCATGGCTGTTTGCAGATATTTTCAGCCTCCTTAAAAAAAGCTCAAAAAGCATTCTACTTAAAAAAAAATTTTTTTCTGTGTCATGTACAAGCCCATACCATTGCTCTATTGCTGAGCCTTATCCTGTGACTACATCTGTCCTTGGGGGTGGGGATGGGAGAGGTTCAGGGATATAGTGGAGTTCAATTTCTATTGTCCACATTACTGATTTAAAAAAAAAAAGTGCTTTTAACATTTTGTCACATCCATTTTTATGCAACTATGCAGAAGTGATGAAACGCTTGTGTCAAATTCTCCATATCAGACTGTTCTGTCTCCAGATACTCTGTCCATGGGATTTTTGAAGCAGGGATACTGAAGTGGATCACCATTTCCTTCTCAAGAGGATCTTCCTGACCCAGGGATTGAACCTGGGTCTCCTGAACTGCAGGCAGATTCTTTACTGACTGAGCTACCAGGGAAGCCCCCAAAAGAAAGACGTTAGTAAAGATCCTCTTACCTTCTTTAGGACATGAAAGTGTTTAGAACCAGTCTCTACTTTTACTCTTTTATAGGGGTCTATGGACAGGGAGGTCTGGCGTGCTGTGGTTCATGGGGTTGCAGAGAGTCATACACGACTGAGCAATTGAACTGAACTGAACTGATAGATCATTTTGATTCAGAACTCATATTCTTGCTAGAGCTGACTTGATGGCCAGGCTGTCCCATGCCACTTGGTCATCCAGTCTTGAGCTGGGTTGGTTTCCCTGGTATGCAGTCTAGGACATTCCAGCATCACTTTCTCCATTGAATTGATGAGTCAGCTGCAAGAGGAATGAAGCACACTCTGTTAGCAGCAAAGGAGCTTGTCCTCAGGTGTCTTCCTGGGATTGGGCTATCATGTAGGCATAAGGACCTACAGAGTGTCAAAAGAGTGAAGTGAATCAGAAAGAGAAAGACACATATCATCCATGAAGGCATATATGTGGGATCTAGAAAAATGATATAGATGAACTCATTTGCCAAGCAGAAATAGAGACACAGATTTAGAGAACNGGGAGGGATTGGGGGCAGGAGGAGAAGGGGACGACAGAGGATGAGATGGCTGGATGGCATCACCGACTCAATGGACATGAGTTTGGGTGAACTCCGGGAGTTGGTGATGGACAGGGAGGCCTGGCATGTTGCAGTCCATGGGGTCACAAAGAGTTGGACACGACTGAGCTTCTGAACTGAATGAACTGAACCAGGTCCTTTTCTAGGTGATGAGACAACACTCATAAAACATACACTTGTTGCTTTCTCTTTTACTTGGGTAAATATGGATCTGGCATGGTTATTTGCACAATTTCTTACTTTCTGAGGCCACTTTTTTCAGGCTTGCTTTCTCTGTGAATACCCCTCTGTGAAGAAGGCAGGGCCAGCTCCTGGTACCCTGTTCTGCTCCAGAGCCCGAGGTCTTCCCCACATTTCAGAGGAAATGTTTGACAGACTCTGGAGCAGACTCAGATAAACAGTACTTGAAGGCATTCAGAAGGCGTGGTTTTGGCCCCAGTTTCGGAATGAAGCTAGAGTCTGAGTAGCACTCTTTATTTTTTTCTGGGGAAGAATGCTGAGGAGTCGGGCGAGGACTTGCAGAAGGATCCTTGCTGAAGGTTAACAAAACCTTCCTTCTATTGAAGCTTGAGAGCCAAAATCATTCATTCTCTTCTCCTCAGTGCATGCGTCATCTTAGCACTTGGATGATTTATGTAAAAGCTTTTTTTGTTGTTTCTCATAATATCACAGGACTTTAAACCCAAACAGAAAAAAGGACANTTGCAGAAGGATCCTTGCTGAAGGTTAACAAAACCTTCCTTCTATTGAAGCTTGAGAGCCAAAATCATTCATTCTCTTCTCCTCAGTGCATGCGTCATCTTAGCACTTGGATGATTTATGTAAAAGCTTTTTTTGTTGTTTCTCATAATATCACAGGACTTTAAACCCAAACAGAAAAAAGGACAGGACAATAGGGATGCTTCAGGGTGAGATGGTGAGGACACCCAGCCTGCCTACTCCACGTTACCTGGATGAGATTTTTTTTTTTCTTTTTAATAAAGGGCATGTGCTTTCCCAGTCTTGCAACAGGAAAAAAAAAAAAAAGATGGATGCTCCCTTGGGAGAAAATTTCTGCTAAAAAAGCGAATGAGTAAAGGAGGTNGCATGTTGCAGTCCATGGGGTCACAAAGAGTTGGACATGACTGAGCTTCTGAACTGACTGAACTGAACCAGGTCCTTTTCTAGGTGATGAGACAACACTCATAAAACATACACATGTTGCTTTCTCTTTTACTTGGGTAAATATGGATCTGGCATGGTTATTTTCACAATTTCTTACTTTCTGAGGCCACTTTTTTCAGGCTTGCTTTCTCTTGAATACCCCTCTGTGAAGAAGGCAGGGCCAGCTCCTGGTACCCTGTTCTGCTCCAGAGCCCGAGGTCTTCCCCACATTTCAGAGGAAATGTTTGACAGACTCTGGAGCAGACTCAGATAAACAGTACTTGAAGGCATTCAGAAGGCGTGGTTTTGGCCCCAGTTTCGGAATGAAGCTAGAGTCTGAGTAGCACTCTTTGATTTTTCTGGGGAAGAATGCTGAGGAGTGGGGCGAGGACTTGCAGAAGGATCCTTGCTGAAGGTTAACAAAACCTTCCTTCTATTGAAGCTTGAGAGCCAAAATCATTCATTCTCTTCTCCTCAGTGCATGCGTCATCTTAGCACTTGGATGATTTATGTAAAAGCTTTTTTTGTTGTTTCTCATAATATCACAGGACTTTAAACCCAAACAGAGAAAAGGACAGGACAATAGGGATGCTTCAGGGTGAGATGGTGAGGACACCCAGCCTGCCTACTCCACTTTACCTGGATGAGATTTTTTTTTTTTCTTTTTAATAAAGAGCATGTGCTTTCCCAGTCTTGCAACAGGAAAAAAAAAAAAGATGGATGCTCCCTTGGGAGAAAATTTCTGCTAAAAAAGCGAATGAGTAAAGGAGGTCTCCGATTTGAGAAAAGACTTTGTAAATGCTTCCCAGAAAGTTCTGCCTTACTGGGGAGAGAGAGTGAAAATGTGCAATTTTGAGGGGAGGGAAAGAGTTGCTTGTCTGATTTTTCTTGAGAAACACATCTCATCTCAGTCTGTGTCCTGGCAACTCTTTTCTAGCGGTTAAAATAGAGGTTGGGGCATCTGGAGAGATGTGAATGGACCTAGAGACCGTCATATGGAGTGAAGTAAGTCGGAAAGAGCAAATAATGTAACGAATGCATATATATGGAATCTAGAAAAAAATGGCATAGGTGATCTTCTTTGCAAAACAGAAATAGAGACAGAGATGTAGAGACCAAATGCATGGACACAAGGGCCGGATGAATTGGGAGCTGGGATTGACATGGATACACTGTTGATACTATGTATCAAATAGATAACTGATGCCAACATACTGCATAGCACAGGGAGCTCTACTTAACGCTCTCTGATGACTTGAATGGGCTGCTGCTGCTGCTGCTGCTGCTACTGCTGCTAAGTCGCTTCAGTCGTGTTTGACTGTGCGACCCCGTAGACGGTAGCCCATCAGGCTCCTCTGTCCCTGGGATTCTCCAGGCAAGAACACTGGAGTGGGTTGCCGTTTCCTTCTCCAATGCATGCACGCATGCTAAGTCGCTTCAGTCGTGTCTGACTCTGTGTGACCCACACAGACAGCAGCCCACCAGGCTCCTCTGTCCACAGGATTCTCTAGGCAAGAGTACTGGAGTGGGTTGTCATTTTCTTCTCAACCTGAATGGGAGGGAAGCTCAAAAGGCTGGGGATGTACATACGGTGGTGGCTTAGTCACCAAGTCGTGTCCAACCCTTGCGATCCCATGGAGTGTATCCCGCCAGGTTCCTCTGCCTATGGGATTCTCCAGGCAAGAATACTGGAGTGGGTTGCCATTTCCTTCTCCAGGGGGTCTTCCCAACCCAGGAATCGAACTCAGGTCTCCTGCCTTTCAGGCAGATTCTTTACCTACTGGACTATGAGGAATATGATATATGTATAGGCATGGCTGACTCATTTAGCTATACAGCAGAAATTACACAACATTGTAAAGCAACTCTATTCCAATAAAAAATAGCTTAAAAAATATGACTGGGGATAGTTGCCAGGCTTGTCTGTGCCTCTTCCCCATCATTTCTAGAATCTAAATCCTGCCTGGTAGGTTCATTTTACTTTTACTCAACAATTATTTATTGAGCAAGTGTTGTGTTCCAGGCTTAGTGCAGCTGGTAACTTTCAGAGCAGGGCCTTTTTTCTCATTATGGTATATAGGCATATATAAAGGGAGTGTTGAAATAGTGCAGAAGTTTAAAACTGAATCATTGACTCGGAGATAAGAGAGTTATTGGGTATCAAATGGACACTGTGTTCAACAGCCTCCCCAAACCTTCAGGTGAAGTACATGAACAGATTCAGTTGCTCACAGAGCAAAGAAATAACATTGGCTTAGAGGCCAAAGAGTTGATCATTGAGTGACAGACCCAACGCTTTCCAAAGGAACCAGTGGTCAGTGTCTCTCTAGTGCCACGGTACACATTTTCTAAAACATCTGTTTTGAGGAGTGTGAAGTATTCGTGAGGTCATGAGTATCGTCCTCTGTGATGAGTGTGTCATGGGCGTATAATTTGTGGGTGGCTTCCTGGAGACAGACAACTGTCTGATGATCAGTGTCAAGATCCAGTTTCAATATTGCTGAAGTCATTTGTCATTTGTTGATTTGTTTGTGTTTATTCTTTGCCTGCTTTTGAACTGTGGTGTTGCAGAAGACTCTTGAGAGTCCCTTGGACTGCAAGGAGATCCAACCAGTCCATTCTAAAGGAGATCAGTCCTGGGTGTTCTTTGGAAAGAATGATGCTGAAGCTGAAATTCCAGTACTTTGGCCACCTCATACGAAGAGTTGACTCACTGGAAAAGACTCTGATGCTGGGAGGGATTGGGGGCAGGAGGAGAAGGGGAAGACAGAGGATGAAATGGCTGGATGGCATCATCGACTCGATGGACATGAGTTTGAGTGAACTCCGGGAGTTGGTGATGGACAGGGAGGCCTGGCGTGCCACAATTCTTGGGGTCGCAAAGAGTCGGACAGGACTGGGCAACTGAACTGAACTTAACTGATTCTTTGTCCGAAAGTCTTATAAGGAGGAGATAGAGTCACAGATCCTGGCTATGAAAGGATGAAGGACATTGGTTGTGTTTATGGGCCATGAGAGCACCCCAGATTATTCGAAGGACGTTTCCTTAGCCTTTTCTGCCCACAGTGGAGCTATCTCAGAAGATCTTGGGTTTAAAGGAATCTGATCAATCCAGTGAGATTCATTCCTTATTCCCCTGCTAATGCTGGTAGAAAAGTGTTCTAGGAAGCCCCCAGGTGCAGAGCTGAGAGGGGTAGAGCCAAGTAGAAGATTCAGAAGGGGATTCTCGCTCTCCTTACACCTCCTGGCTTATCTCTGTTCTTAGAGATAAGCCGGTAGGATGACAGGAAGCATCTGGTTTCTTCACCTTTCCTTCTGAAACGATGGGCTAAAGGGATACTTACTCAATGAGTCATGCTAGCCAAGGTTCTCTAGTTGAAAAGATGATGACTTGATAAGCAAGCCATTTGTTCAGGGTGGACCTCCTGTTTCACATTTATGATTGTGTGTGGAGATTTAATTAAGAGTGTTCTTCACTAAGAAGGAATGTGGAATGCCTAGGGGATGGAACCTGTGGGAAGGCACTTAAGTGATGGGATCAGCATCTGTGGACCAGAAACCCTAATTCTCAGTTGTCTTCCTGCTGTTCTCATGCCTGGTGAGAGTGGTCATAAAGGGGTAGAATGAGCCTGTCAGGTAAAGGAGCCCCTCTATGGGTGAGCTGACTGATGGAAGACCACAGCCAGCCCCTGCTTCACAACAAAAAATACTCCGTGCAGGTGAGAGATGGTCACTGAACTGCAGAGCTTAAAAGCCCATCCTGTATCCCACTATTCTAACCTGCAGGAGAATGGCACACGGTTACATAAAAAGAAAAAGATGGATACAACAAAAAAGAAAGAAAAACCTCTTCAGTTTAGGAATGCAAAAGCCTGGTTTTTAATCTTAGTCACTTGTTGATTGTATGTTCTTGGACAAGTCACATCACCCCTACAAGCCCCAGTTTTCTTCTTTGTGAATGCTATTTCCTTCTCCAGGGGATCTTCCCAACCCAGGGATCGAACCCGGGTCTCCCACACTGCAGGCAGACACTTTACCATCTGAGCCACCAGGGAGACTTGAATATGAAGATATTAATAACATCAATTTCACGATATATTTTTTAAGTATTGAATATATGTATGCAGTGCTTTGTAACATAGAATGTCCTCTAAAATCTTCGCTCTTCTTATTCTTAATAATCAGACGGATAAGACTTGATCAAGAGAGTCTTTTAGACACACGTGGGCTTGGTGAATGATGGAAGTGTCTGTTCTTTTAGGCTGCTCTTGTGTTCAGACCAAACAAACAACAATGTCCATTTCTTGAGAAGTTTAATCTCCTCCACTTGTAAGCCTTGTGCAAAGCTCAGTTTAATACTGACGTCTTGGGCTGACTGTTGTGTGTAGTCAGCCCAAGAGCAGGATCTTAGGGTGGCCATAGTATAACTACAAGTATTCATCTTGCTCAGGATCAGACAAAAATATGCACATGAAAGCCAGTACAAATCAGAAACGTGAATTAAGGGAGAGCCCCGTTTTAGGAGCTCGGTCCAGGAACATTTGTTACTATGTGAAGCCAAGTCCAGAACAGTTCACTGGTCCATGTCATCCAAGGCAAGAGGATGCTGGTTTAGGTGCACCCTTGGGTGGTTGACATCAATCTGAAGTTTAGGTAAGTGGGAGGAAATGGCATGTTAGCGCTGGATTTCACAACATCCATCTTCAAGCAGTACACTGGGCTTACTTAAAGAAGAACCCTTTTCAATGTCTTCAGATGGCTCCAATAGTATTTCATGTTTATAAGGGCCGTTTTAATTCCCTCAGCTATTGCCTGAGCTCTGTCTTTCGGTAAATGAGATAAACAAGGAAAACTTCATCTTTCGTATGCAAGATTTTGGTGCATATACTAGTAATCAGGTACGTTTCAGGATTAGCGTAATTATTTTTACATCTCTGGATTCAGTTTGGATCATCTTGGCCATTTGAGAACTAACATTAATCCTCCCAAATGTCAAAGGGTCTCTTCCTTTGGCCATTTACCATCAGTTTTCCCTGTTTTTAATTCTACAGAGTGCTCTACTAATAAGAACATGCCATGGTCTCCAACCCACTCCAGTGTCCTTGCCTGGAGAATCCCAGGGACGGGGGAGCCTGGTGGACTGCCGTCTATGGGGTCTCAAAGAGTCGGACACGACTGAAGCGACTTAGCAGCAGCAGCAGCCATGGTCTCAGAAGGGGATAAAGTAAAATATTTGCATCTGCCAGAGATGCCCGTCTAAATAATAGCGCTCTTCTTTTAACACATGGAGTTAATTGTGCATTCTTCTTAGAGAGGCAGTTTGCTTTCTTTAGCCAGGCTTCTGTGTTTGGCGTTAGCATTTCTGTCGCCAGCATGCCCACCACCGCTGTTAGGCAGAAACCTCAGTCACAGCACTCAACAAAGAAGTGGCAAGCCTCCAAGAAATATAGTTCCCACAGAAACGCAGCTGAGAACATTAAAGACTGAGTAGGTCTGGTTTCTGTTTGGTTCACCTCCCAGGTCTCACGCATACCTTCTGAGCTGAATGAACTGGTGACAATTTCGCCGGATCACTCAGGAACTCTGGAATTTCTGTTCTGACATACATAATATATACCACTTCCACCTTTGTCTTCTGAGATAGCCTAGGCTTTGCGGACAGAGTCCATTAAAGAACAGGGGACCAGGCTGAGTACGGTTTACACTGTCTTCAATCGTGTGGTGAAAGCACAGGAGGATTTGTTCAAATTCAGCGAAGGAAAAAATCCTCCACTTCACCACCTCGCTCAGCCAATATGAGAACCAGATGGGTTTCCACACACTCCTGATTGCTACTGTTTGATGTCAACTATCAGAATTCTGCACAGCGGTGCCCTGACATCAGGAAACGCCCCAGCCCTTCATTTTGCTTGGTAGACCACACTGGAGCACGATTTTTTTCTCCCTAATTTTTATAGGAATGAAACCAGCATTCAAAAAGCACGTTGTCCCAGCCATTTGTAAATTAATTTGTTAATGAAACATTACATCAGGGCAGTACTTTACAGTTTACAAAGAGCTTTCATTTCCTCATTTAATCCTTAAAATAACCCTGTGGAATAGGCAGGGCTGTTGAAAGAAACTAAACAGTTGAGGAGAAATCCAATGTGCTACTATTCCTGTCTTTAAATATCTGGTGTTAACTTATATAAGCATTAACATTGACTTTTCGCCAAGTATAGAACATGTCCCAGGAGGAGGGCGTGGCAGCCCACTCCAGTATTCTGCCTGGAGAATCCCGTAGACAGGGGAGCCTGGAGAGCTACGGTCCATAAGGTCGCGCAGAGTCAGACACGACTGAAGCGACTTAACACACACGCACGCATAAAACATGTATGAGCCCCTAGAATGTTTCTTCTTGTGTGTGTGCTTAGTCACTCAGTCGTGTTTGACTGCTTGTGGTCCTTTGCTCTGTAGCCTGCCAGACTCCTCTGTCCCTGGGATTTTTCAGGCAAGAATACTGGAGTGGCTTGCCATTTCCTAACTTACGTGTGCGTTATCATTGAATTGTTGCCAAGTATAAAACATGTATGAGCCCCCTAGAATGTGATTCTTCATGAAGCAGTATAATTTCTGTACATAGTTTATGGAGGTCTGGATTCTCAGGCACTTTCATTAACGCCCAAAACTGAATCAAAGCATGACTTTCTCCCCTGGAAGTGGGGATGGGGATGGCATTTGGGAGAAAAGTTTGAATTGCAGGTAACAGCACAACATTTTGCAGTCATATTTTTTTAAATCTTGAAAAATGTTGATTTAGAAAAGTGTCTACATGTTAATTTTTGCCACACAGTATTAACCAGAATTGACACATCAGGAAGATATACCATATTTATGTGCAACTGTGTATCCTGGCTTTAGAAATTTGGATTATTTAGCTCATGCTATTTGTTCAAACAAGAACAATTTCCTTATTTCTTTTTCATATTCTTTAAGTGCCCATCTGACAGCACTAGGATAGATTTTCTTCCCTGAGATTGCTTGGATCTCCATTCAGGCTTTGGNATGCTCTACAGGCTCTGATGATTGAGGTGCAATCCTCTTGAGCTAGGGTGCTGAGCTAAGCCTCAAAGCAGCTCCTCACTATCAAATACACCAAGGATGTACCTTTTCTGTCAATTCTTGCCCTGTGGAATCATGTTCAAGTTCTCTGCCAAGAAAACAAGGGCTTTTGTCATCTGGCTCCACCCCACATGTCTGTTTTATCTTCTGCCTCTTGTGTTTTCTCTTCCCCAGTACTTGGGTTCTTGTAGTCTCCAAATACTGGAGAATTTTTTGTGTTTTTTGCCTTTGCATGTTTGCACACACTGTTCTTTCAAACACTCTCTTGCCCTGCTCTTGAGAATGGCAAATTCCTGATCCTTCCAGTGTCACTTCAAGCATGACTTCCTTGTATGAATCTCTTCCTCATGCCCTGAAACAGCCTAAGGGTGTGATTTGAAATCCTTTTATGTCTTCTACACTTGTACAGCTCACCACTGTCCCAGGTATGTTTACTGCTTGTTTGCCTGTCTCCGGAATAGCTTATGAAATACTTGAAAGCAGGAGCCATCTGTCAGGGTGACTGGCACGGAGTGTATACTCCAGTCATTGAGGAAGGAATGAATGGAGGACTATGAGATCTGCAGCAGTCATTTTAAAGTGGCTTTTTAAGATGTCATCCCAAACTGGCAGTAAAGAAGGAAATATACCCTGGTTTTGCTCCTAAAGTTATAGAATATCTTATCCACGTTGAAAATTATAATCTTAAAAAGTGATTTGACTGTACTTTGGGGTTTACTTGAAGCAATGTTTGGATGAAATGCCATTAGAAATGTCATATAAGAATGAGGGAAAGTAAATGTCCTTACAAAACATTAATTTGTAACAAATCACATTTTCCTCCCTAAGTTATCAATTAAATGGCTTCATTGGCATTTACAGGTTAGGTTACAATAAGAGAAAGTTTCAGTGAACACAGTGTCGTGTAATAATAATGGCTTATTTTACCCAAACTTCGTTGTTGTTGGTAAGGATGGATCCTTTGTAGTAACCACCTGTTGGCAATTCTTCTGAGATATATTATGAACTCAGTGACTTGTTACAGCCTTTACTGTGTGACTATATCATCACAATGAAAAAAGCAGGATAACTGCAAAGCAGGGCTGTGGCTGAAGGGCAGGAGCCCAAGTCTGTGACTCTCATTCTGTCTGAATTACTATTATCATTAGACAGTGTCGCAGCTCTTGTTATCTGAAACTCCAAAGTTAAGATTATCAATCATGCTGACTGGATGAGCTTCTTTTCTCTCCCTCTCTCTCCTCTTTCTTAGGTTATGGGTTAGGGTGAATACCATTTAGAGCACTGTCCCCCTTCCCCATTTGGGGTTGGGCAAACTTAAATGAAAATAGTAAGACGGTGAAGGATGGGCCATATCAGTAGGATTGCCTTGGAGTCAGAAGAATACGTGAACCCTGTCTGCTTTGGAGGATTATTGAGAAAAACAAATGATCTAAGGTAAGTGAGATACCTGGCATCAAATTAAAGAAAGTACTTAATTCGTGTGTTTAGGAAGGCATTGCATCTCAGTCTGATCAGGCCGCTGTAACAATGCAACATAGACTGGGTGGCTTATAAAGAGCAGTACTTTATTTCTCATTGGTCTGGAGGCTGCAATGCTGAAATCAGGGTGCCAGCATGGGAGGCGTCCTGGTGAGGGCTGTCTTCTGGGTTGCAGACTTCTCATTGTATCCTCACATGGTCAAAGGACTAGGGAGCTCTGCGAGGTTTTTTATAAGAGTTTTCATCTCATTTATAACATCTGAACCTAAAGGCCCACTCAGTCACTAAGTCGAGTTCAACTCTTTGCGACCCCATGCACTGCAGCACGCCAGGCCTCCTGTCCATCACCAACTCCCAAACTCATGTCCAGCGAGTCAGTGATGCCATCCAACCATTTCATCTTCTGTTGCCCCCTTCTCTTTTCCTCAGTCCTTCTCAGCATCAGGGTCTTTTCCAATGAGCTGGCTCTTTGAATCAAGTGGCCAAAGTACTGGAACTTCAGCTTTAGCATCAGTCCTTCCAGTGAATATTCAGGGTTGATTTCCTTTAGGAGTGACTGGTTTGATCTCTGCTATCCAAGGGACTCTGAAGAGTCTTCTCTAGCATNCATCAGGGTCTTTTCCAATGAGCTGGCTCTTTGAATCAAGTGGCCAAAGTACTGGAACTTCAGCTTTAGCATCAGTCCTTCCAGTGAATATTCAGGGTTGATTTCCTTTAGGAGTGACTGGTTTGATCTCTGCTATCCAAGGGACTCTGAAGAGTCTTCTCTAGCATCCCAGTTCAAAAGCATCAATTCTTCAGCACTCAGCTTTCTTTATAGTTCAACTCTCACATTCATACATGACTACTGGAACCTCCTAATAACATCATGTTAAACATTAGGATTTCAACATATGAATTTGCATGGTAGACACAAACCTTCAGGCCATAGTATATCGGATCACACACATTATGTTCACACTTTCATTTCTTCTTTCTTAGCAGCTAGTTGCATTTCAAGATGGAAAAAGTAGTTTAAGGTTATAAAGAGGACAGTCATAAGACTGACCGTTCACTCACCTCTTCATCTGTCTGTCCATTCATCCATTTTCTACCTATTTTTGTCAGAAACGAAGAAAATGGGTAAAAGAATGAAACATACTGAGACTATGGCACACATCTATTTATCTGTCCATCCACCCATCCACTCATCTCTCCATCCATCCACTCGCCTATCCAGTAAACATCATAAAGCATCTGCCCTCATGAAGCCTCAGTATCAGGAACAGACCGTGACACTCTTTGGATTATAAAATTATAATTTGGCAGACATCTTTCTTTACTGAGTAGAACGAAGCGCATATTTTAAGAAATAGATTAATCATAGTGGTATTTTTATTTCCCAGGGCTTCTGTGAGGATTCTAGAGGTAAAACATGGAACAGTACTGCCCAGAGTTGTCTGAAGAAAGATACCAGGGAAACGAAAGAACCCCGCAATGAATGCTCTCAGTAACTTACAGTCATGGTCCTAAAGCAAAAACCAAAGCTGAGAATTCAAATGCAAGCTACTAAATTTTCCATAATGATCCTCCAGGGGGGAAGGGATGGAAGCAGAGTTGTGCCAAAAATGACTTATTCTAAATAGAAAAAGGAAAATTATTTTTGGCTGTGGTAGTTTCACTCTGTCTGTCCCGTGGAATGGGGATGGTTGGGCATTCGTGGTTGATAGGAAGAAACTGAAGCAAGCTGCTGAATTTACAAGTCACTCTTAAAAACAGGTTTTACAGTGCAGGGAATTGGGATAGTTTATCTACTCTTCATGATCACCACTGAAACTTGGATCCTTATAAATACTGAGGAAAGGTGAGGAAATGAAGTAGGTTTTTAGGCTCAGATTCAGGAAAGAAGCCTACCCAGACTCTGGATGTAATGTCTGATAGGAAATAGAGTATTCCCTGGCTACTGGTGAAAATGCCACCTGATAATGAGTTTTGACCCAACTTATTTCCTTGTAGCAGCCTAATAATTTAAATCACTGGGGGCATATTCTGAAGGCTTTAAAAAAAAGTTACACTCCTTGATTAAACAAGGGTACCCGCCCCCTCCTCAATCTGACCTAGTCTTACACAGCATCCCATTTTCACAGTGTATTTTACTCAGGATATTAGTGGTCTTGACGCTCAAAATATTAACCTTTAGGCTAATTGTCTTTTAGGGTTTTCCTGGGGCTTATTCCTGGATGTGTTACAAAGATTCTATTAGCATACTATTTTCAGAGCATTCATATATGTTCTAGATTTAACATCCCCTTCAGGGTACTTCCAGTTTAAGTGTGATCAATGGTAGTCTTTTTAAGGCTGCTGTTTCCTAACTGAAATCTGTTGAAGTTTTCATTTATCCATTCGTGTTTCTTTTTGTTTTCCCCCAAATAGTAGAGGCAGATACAGCACAGAAATACTGAACATTCATACAGTAAGAACTAAAAATCTCCCCTGATTTGTGTTTTCTATAAGCTGTTTCTTCAGAATGTACAATGAGATTCTGGTGTACGAGAGGATGACAAGGTCAAATTTTGTGAACAGTCTCCAGTGTTCATTTGGATTCGTTTGGAAGAAAGAACTGGAAAAGATAAAAAAATGAGTACAGATGGGGTATGTCAGCAGAACCGGTGGGATCTAGTGGAGTAATGGTAGGGTCTGATGCTGGGGGAGTTTAGTCCTTGTTCAAGGAGGCAGGTCTCAACCTCTCTGAGCCTCCGTTTCCTTACTGTACAATGAAAGCGGTAACCAGATGGGCTGGAAGGACCACAGAAATGACTCCAGGCTGCAGATGCATGCAGATGCATACAGAATCAGATTGCTCTCACATTGGTTGACTTCCAGCAAAAGAGAAGAGCAAAGACAGATGCTGATATTCAGAAGACAGACCAGTGGGACTGGGTCTCCAATGCTGTGCCCTTGGTCCCCAGTGAAAGTGAAAGTCGTGTCTGACTCTTTGTGACCCCGTGGACTGTACAGTCCATGGAATCCTCCAGGCCAGAATACTGGAGTGGGTAGCCGTTCCCTTCTCCAGGAGGTCTTCCCAACCCAGGGATCAAACACAGGTCCCCTGCATTGCAGGCGGATTCTTTACCAGCTGAGCCACAAGGGAAGCCCAAGAATACTGGAGTCTATCCCTTCTCCAGTGGATCTTCCCGACCCAGGAATCGAACCCGGGTCTCCTGCATTGCAGGTGGATTCTTTACCAACTGAGCTATCAGGAAAGCCCTGGTCCTCAGAGAAGCCTATAAGAATTAGAGCTGGCTACACCGTGAGAGGAATTCTCCGCCCACTCAGGCTAGCAGTGTGGGTGGGCCATCCCTGAAACCTCATTGTCCCCTCGGGCGCCTAGCTCTCTCTGCACTCATCCATCTTGTGTTATACTTCCTTTTTCCTTCCTGCCTCCTGGGTGTTAGCAGTGACTCGAGTTCCTTCTGCATCTTCCAGCTTCTCTCCTTTCTGATCTCCTTTGGATGTTCTGAGACCATTTGGTCAACTGTTTCCACTGCCACCTACATCCAGAAAATATTCAGACTTACTTCTGGCCTTAATGTCCTACTAGACCCCTTTGCTTGAACGCCCCTAGGAGACCTGAAGTCACTCAGCCCAGATTCCATCGCCAGACTCAGTCCTCCACAGACATCCTCTTTAGTGAATGGAACCATCCTCATTCACAGCTCACCATACCATGTATAATAAAACTGGAAAGGTCTGGAACATCATGAAAAGTAAAAGCACGTGACTTAGACATGAAATGAGCAAATGCTGTTGGAAAAAATTTGGTGCTCACAGACTTGTTCTCACAGAGTTGCCGGCAGCTTTCAGCTTGTGGAAAACTCATTCTTCAAAGGTGGAAGTTAGGTGGCCACCTTCCCTTCCTCCCCGCTCTGTCCTAGTGGGAGCACGGACTCAGTCTGTTCCCCACTGGCTCTTCTTCCAATTTCGCCTCCTCTGAGCTGGTCCTGTCATCTTCGTCATATTCAAATTACAGGCTGCGACGTCCCTGAGATGCTGCTAGGACTCTCCACCGCTCGAAGCTGAGCGTCCAGGTTTCCTGGTGGGGTGCATTGGACGCCTCCGTGGTGGGACCTATGCCTCCTGTCTTGTCACTGCTTCCTGACACACCCGTGTGCCATGCACACTCGGCCCGCGACCAGGAACCCAGCGCTCTGGGCCAAGGGGCTTGTCTCTCAGGTCTGAGTTTTTCCCCACCCTCCTCTCTCTACCCTAAATGCTTTTCTCTTCTATCCCCATGATAAACTTCTTGTCTTCAAAGCTCACCTCAGAGTTTCTTTCTTGTTTTCTCGACTCTCGTTGGCCGCACTTTCTGTTTTTCTACAGCACTCTTGACGAAATACTTCCTTCGAAGCATCTGTAGAAGGGCTACACTTTTGTGTAGGTGCTGGTTCGTTTTTCTCTCTCTCCCTAGGTGGGCAGGGGGCACTTGGAGAGTGGAAACATTTCTTTAACTCATCCCTGTTGCTGTTTAGTTTCTAACTCCTGTCCAACTCTTTGTAACCCCATGGACTGTAGCCTACCAAGCTCCTCCCTTCATGGGATTCTTCAGGCAAGAATACTGCTTAAGAGAAAGTCGCTCAGTCGTATTCGACTCTTTGTGACCCTATGGACCGTACAGTCCATGGAATTCTCCAGGCCAGAATACTGGAGAGCGTAGCCTTACTCTTCTGCAGGGGATCTTCCCAATCCAGGAATCGAACCCAGGTTTCCTGCATTGCGGGAGTATTCTTTACCAGATGAGTCACAAGAGAAGCCCAAGAACCCTGGAGTGGGTAGCCTATCCCTTCTTGAGCAGATCTTCCCCACCCAGGAATTGAATTGGGGTCTCCTGCATTGCAGGTAGATTCTTTACCAACTGAGCTATCAGGGAAGAATACAGGAGTGGGCTGCCATTTCCTCCTCCAGGGGATCTTCCCAACCTAGGGACTGAACTCGCATCTCTTTCATTGGCAGGTGTATTCTTTACCCAGTGAGTCACCAGGGAAGCCCTTAATTCGTCCCTAGCCCCACACATATTGCCTCGCACAAAATAGGAGCTAAATAATGCTTTTCTGGAAAAAAGTGAGTGCGCCGAATAAAAGACCGTCCCGAGACGCTGCTCGCCTTATTGTTTGGCCACCGTGTCCTAGTTACCATTTTGCTTGCGATAAGGCAGTATATCCAGCCACCCTGAAAGTCTGGCGAGACATAACCCAGGGCGCCGATTCTTCACCTGCCTGGTCATAAGCAAAGCAGACCCCCTGTTTCTCTTTTTGATGAATGAATGAAGGTTAGGTGACGGAGAAGGATGCAAACGGGCACAATCCCGAGCGAGTCTGAAGCTTCAGCGAGTCACTGTCAGGCTCCTGTCCCCCTGCTGTCGACGAGGCGTCTTGGAGGAAATTTTCTCGCCGCTCCTCCCTCAGCGCACCCTGTGCGGCAGCTACAATCGCGCTCACGCAGTGGGGGATGGAGTAACAGACGGGCTCAGACCGCGGGCGAGGAACGGAGGGGGAGGGGGGGAAACAGAAGTATACGCTAGTTTCTTAATCCAGCACTGATTATAAAGAAAATGTTTGAAGCAGTATCNGATCATGTTAATTATGAATCGCAAATATAAAAGACAATATACAGGATCCTAAAGCAAGGAAATTGATCTATTCCCAAAGCCAAGCCCGATGGTTGGCAGACAAGGTTTGCTCAGTAGATAAGTGATGCTCCAGTGAGCAAAGGTCCCAAGTCGGCTCACTTCCCCGGCTTGTGCATCATTGCACGCACTCGTGGCTGATCGGCAATGCCTCTTTCACTGAATACTGATCACTTTTTATGTATTTAAATCTCAGTCTTAATCAATTCAGAGAAACTCAGAAACTTTCCTAAATAGAACACCCCATCTGAGCGGTGGTAAACAAGATGTTGAAGTCTGCATAGTGGAAAGCAAATTATATAGAGGAGCTGTGTGCCATAGCTGAGAAAGGAAAAAAAAAAAAGGACATTTTTTAACCCACTGCTGCTTCCTTAATTGTTTTGGCATGTGAGAATCAGAGAGTCACTCAGGCGAGCGAATGTTAGTGTCCCAGAAGCCTGCCACTTGGCTGCTCAGATTAGCTCATTTCTGGTGTAGCTCCCCAGGCAGTAGTCAAGACACAACAGCATAAGGCCAGGCAGGATTGTTCTGTTTGAAAGGACCGAAGGTGGTTTTGAACTTTTCACTGAAGCGAGTGTCATGGGCTAAAGCCTTCAACCAAGGCTGCAGTGAACCACAAAACTGTCTCCAGGATTCAGCTTACTGCTCCTAACTGAGGCTGGATACCCATCAAGGATTCCAAAGTGATGCTTGACAGCAAAGACCTTGGCAGCATTATTTGTTTGGGTTATTATTCAGAGTCAACATATATATTATAAATGCTTCCTTCCCTTTGTTTTTATTGCCTTCCCATGCTTTTACGAGTTTGGCAGGGAAACTTCCAAAAAATATGGTGAAAAGGAGTACATTTTCTGCAGAGAGTTTAAGGGGATAGTTAAAATTTTGTAAACAAAGCATTGTCTCTCACCAGAGACATGGCTCTTCTCCCAGTTATGGGTGGAAGAAGACTGCTAAAAGCACCAGAGCCCTGCGAATACCCCAAACAGGACTGAAGAATAGCTGATGCTGCTACATTTCCCAGATGCAGCCGCTGAGGCTGGTGGAGGATAAATAGCAACCTCCTAGATCACACTGCCATCGAGTGTAGGTGACAGAATCAGTATTGGATTCCAGATGTTTGAACTCTAAACCACCGTGTTACAATTATTAAAGGGATGCTTCCTGAGTCCCCGTTATTTCTCAGTCCATGTACGACACTCTGCATCCTGGTGGTTGAATCCTACAACACCAGACAGAGCCCTGCTCTTAAGAAGTTCCTCCTCTTGTTAGGGGGGATGAAACATGTTTAAGCAGAAACTCACCAGAATAGAAGACAATAAAGAAGATGTGAAGACTTAATGAGAGTGAAGTCGCTCAGTTGTGTCCGGACTCTTTGCGACCCCATGGACTGTAGCCTACCAGGCTCCTCCGTCCCTGGAATTTTCCAGGCAAGAGTACTGCAGTGGGTTGCCATTTCCTTCTCCTGGGGATCTTCCCAACCCGGGGATCAAACCCGGGTCTCCTGTATTGCAGAGGGACGCTTCGCCATCCTAGCCATCAGGGGAGCCACCATGTGAAGACTTAAGAAAAAGGAATTAAGAGGTAGGCAACTTTAAGCAAAGTAGGCTCATTTTTGGCCCCAATCCCTTGTCCTTTGAAGCATAAAACATGATACTGATAAAAGAAATGTCCACTTATTGAAGTCTGGGGAAGTCTTTCTGGCTTATACATGAGTTAACTTGAATTTTATGCTAGTTAAAACAGCCGGTTGGTGACTTTCAAATGTATATTGTATATCTGCTTGAATTATTAAAGGAAAAGGTGCATTGACCAGAGGTAAAGAATGTCCATGTTAAAAGTAGATTAAATGCCTTCCTTCCTGGGATGCCAAGGCAGGGACTCCTTTGATGATAAGACTCCCTTCCCAGGTGCCAAGGCCAGGATGACTCACTGTGTAGGTGCTGTGTTTTTGAAACCTTGAAGGCATGTATCTCTGACCTGCTCAGTGTTCTTTGTTCTGACCAGATGTAGAACTGTGCTGAAACTACACTTCTCCAGAGCATTTCCTCAGAGTTATCTGGGATGCTGGTTTCCGGGTTATAGTCCTCAGTGTGGCTCAAATAAAACTCTTTTTTAAGTTTTTTTTTTTTTTTTTTTTTTTTTGATGTGGACCATTTTTAAAGTCTGTATTGGATTTGTTACAATATTGCTTCTGTTTTATGTTTTGGATTTTGGGCCCCAAAGCACGTAGGATCTTAGCTCCCTGACCAGCACCTCCTGTATTGGAAGGCCAAGTCTTAAGCACTGGATCACCAGGCAAGTCTCCAAACTCCTATTCCTATTATCGATTGTTGATTGACTATTTTCATGGACAGTATCAACCCGCCAGTACAGGCTAACCCACTTGAAGGGAGAAGACACAGCATTTGTCTGAATGTTACAACTCAGCAGCATTTCTGAAGATTCTGATGAGATCAGGGAGGGCTCCTCAGGGGAGGTGGCACTCGAGTGGGGCCTCCAAGGAGGTGAAACCTGGGTAGCTGGAAAGGGGAGACGATGTCAGAGGCTATGGAAATGGTTGATATTAAGGTGGAGAGTCAAGTGTGTATGAGGAGTTATGATAAAATGTTGAAGAGGGTCAGCCTTATTGGAGAGCAAGTTTTTCTGGGGAAGGAATGCCAGGTAAGACTAGAAATTCGAATGACCCATGGCGGGCACTTGGCAGGAAGATGGAAGCAGGGTGTAGGAGGAGGGGAAGCTGCACCATCCTCCTCACAGTCCCTCTGCTTACACCTTAGGCTTTTTGTCTAGAATCTCTCCTTAAAAACTTCCACTATTAAGCACCAAAGCTAAATGAATACTGAAATAATTATCTGAAAAAAACAGGGGATAAGGATTGGGGAATTATTTCCATAAACAGCAGGGTATTTCCCGAAGGCAAAAAATGTGAATTATTTCCTGTATTATTTTTAATGCCCTACGAAATGCCCGCTAGTCCTTGGAGGGTCAAAAATAAACTCTTATCTTCAGTTGCTCTTCTTATCTTTGAAACGTATCCGATAAGAACATTTTCAACTTTTGAGTTGCAGGAACAAGCATCCTTAATAAAATTATATGGTACTTTCTTTGATATCTGATTTCAGTCTCTATCTTCTGTCTTTTGACATTATTATTACTGGACACGTTTAAAAAACAGGTTGTACAGTTTGTTATTCTTAAGCCCATAGAGAAACATTAAATTAAGTAAATTTTTCTAGATAGTTTTTATACAACAGGAAAAAGTTTATGTTTATGTGTGTGTGTATATATATATATTCTCATTTCAAGTAACTGATAATAAGCAGTAAGTTAGTTTTGGCATTTCAGAAAGCAATAATGAAAACAAAATATTCTGCTTCAAATTCTGATCATTTACTGTTTCTCAATTTCATGACTATAAATGTAAACATTTAGAAATTTCTACTTATACAGGTTTTCTTGAGTTATATGCTTCATGTTAATTAATTGAACATGAGGTTTCTTGGCCTTCCAGGAGTCTGTTATGTGTAGATTTTTTTTTTCTTTGCTTTAAAGTTTGTTTCCTTCTTATTCTTTGTGGAATGTATGCATTGGCAAAATGAAGTATGTCAAGAGTTAGGAGATACATAGGCCTTTAAATCACTGTAGCCAGTTGAGCAAAGACCTTAAAATATACTGTCCATTTCCCAGTATTATGTAAATCTAGCTGAGAGAAAAAGATATATGGTAAAAAACAGTGAAGTGACGTTGCAGATAGAATGCCAAAATTTATCACTACTGTTTAGGGGATGTTATAGGAATTAAGAGACGATGGCTGGCCAGGGAGAGCACAAGTCATTCTAGACATGCATTCACGGAGGTGGAGGGGTGAAGTTGCACGTGTCAAAGCTTGGGTGATTTCCCTAGCCAGAGAAACTTGATTCTGGCCTGCTTAGGGCAAGCTACCTGGGCTGGTAGGGTAGTTAGAAAATAGTAGACAGAAGCTGGCATCAGACTGTAGACAGATTCAGTCTGAGCTGAGACATATTGGGATGGGGTGACTACTGTGAAATATGTCAGGCACTTTACACAATAGAGCATTTATTCACAAATCCGTTCTTCCCTTCATTCACTGAACAAACAGTAGTCAGCTCCTAGCATTGGTTGGGCATGCTTTCAAGGGTTGGGTGGACAGGGTTTTAGAGGGAAGAGAAATTGGAGGAAGGGAACCCAAGAGGCTAATGAAGGTGCCCAGATAAGAGAAAATGAGGGCTGCTGTGGGGTATGGTGATGAAAGTGAGGGAGAGGAGCTGGACTTAGAGGGTTTTTCTAAAATTTTACTGGAGGATAATTGCTTTACAGGCTGTGTTAGTTTCAGATGTACGACAGTGTGTATCCACGTGTCCTCTCCCTCCTGAGCCTCTCAGCCTGCATCCCACCCCTCTAGGTCATCACAGAGCCCCGAACTAAGCTCCCTGCGTCACACAGCAGGTTCCCACTCACAGCACTACGGATGACCCTGTTTTTTTCTAGGAGGACTTTTGAATTCATACTGCAGCCATCATTTAACTCACTGGCTATAGGAGATGAAGGAAAGGGGAAGAGGAGAAGGTGGCTTCAGAGTTTCAAGCTGGGCTGACTTGGCGAATGCTGTTGATAGAAGGAATGAAATTAGGTGAGTGGATGCAATGTTGGAGTAAAGAGGACAGATTTACTTTAAAGGAGCAGTATCCTACACGCGATTAGTTCCAGGACTAGAGTTGAAATGAGAGATCAGGGTTGGGTATACATCATTAACAGTGTAAAGAAAGCCACTAAGTCTATTTTAAGAAGACATTTTACAGTCAGCCCTCCATATCCGCAGGTTCCACATCCAAGGACTCAACTAACCTCAGATCAAAAATATTTGGAAGAGAAAATTCCAGGAAGTTCTAAAGAGTAGAGCTTGTAACTGTTTACATAGCATTTGCATTGTATTTACAACTATTAGCATAGCATTTCCACTGTATTAGATATTCTGTGTGATTGTGTATGCGTGCTCAGTCATTCGGTTGTGTCTGACCCCATGGCCTGTAGCCCGCCAGGCTCCTCTGTCCACGGGATTTTCCAGGCAAGTGTACTGGAGTGGGTTGCTGGTTCTTCCTCCAGGGCATCTTCCTGACTGGGGGATCGAACCCTCACCTCTTGGTGTCTCTTGCACTGGCAGGTGGATTCTTTACCACTGAGCAATCAGAGAAGTGTAAGGGGTGCTGTGCATAGACTATATGCAGATAAAAGCACATTTTATATGAAACATGAGCATCCTGAGCTTAGTATCCATGGCAGTTCTAGAACCAATCCCCTGTAGAAACCAAGGCATGATTGTACTTATACTGTAGTTCAAGATCATAGAGCCAGGAAAGAACTAACGGAGAGGATCACAGATTGTATAAGCGTTTACGGAAAGAATGAGAAGATTTATAAGGAGCGGGGTAATTGGAAGAAAATGGAAGCAGAAAAATGTTATTTTCAATAATAGATTTTCATACTCTTTGTTAACAAATGTTGCTGCTTAGTTACTCAGTCATGGCCGACTCCTTTGTGACCCCATGGACTGTAGCCCACCAGGCTCCTCTGTCCACGGGATTTCCCAGGCAACAATACTGGGGTGGGTTGCTGTTTCCTCCTCCAGGGGATTTTCCCAAGCCAGGAATGGAAACCACATCTCCTGCATTGGCAGGTGGATTCTTTACCACGGAGACACCCAGGAAGCCTTAACAAGTATCATTGAGCCCCTATTATGAGCTAGGCACTATTTTAGGTCTAAGGTTATATGGGATTGCGTATAAATGTCCTTGACCTCATGGAGATTATATATTGGTGGGGGAAAGGCAAGACAGCTCGAAATACTCTTGTGTGATGTGATACAACACGCAGAGACTTTAAAGAGCTGCTATGCAGTGTGTTCACGCTCAGTTGCTCAGTCATGTCCGACTCTTTGCCACCCCATGAACTGTAGCCCGCCAGACTCCTGTCCATGACATTTTCCAGGCATGAATAATGGAGTGGGTTGCCATTCCCTACTCCAATATGTGATGAAGATTCAAAGTATGGGTGTAACCCCCAAATAGTACAGAAGATACTTTAAAATGAAACTTTTTTTCCTCTTAGGTTTATGATTCAGTAATGCCAATAACAATAAACTGGAGTTATAAAAGAAGAGATAAGTAGAGTGTGGAAGGGACAGAACTTTAGGTAAACGACTGAGGTACATTGTCATCATCAGATATAACACAGCTTTTTTACAAGTCTATAAAATGCCCAAGTCCTTGAAGAAGGGAGTTGCAGAAGAGGTGGGGCAGGGTCCTTGAGGCACGTTTCTTTGGGAAATGAAGCTGCTGAGTCAATGTTAACTGCGAGACTCAGTCTTTTCTGAATTGTCAGAAATGAGTGTAATAAACAAAGGCAAGCAAGGTTCAGAAGGCAGCCAGCCTGCTAATGTTATAATCAAAGGTCGCCTCTTGCAAAGATGCATCTTGCCTTTGCAAGGATAGTGCTGTCAGAAATCGTCTTCCCTGTAAATATCAGGATCCTGTGTGTACTAATTAGATACACGAAACGTGTGTGTGCGTACACGAAGCCACACACACACAGGCATAATCACAGTGTGTCCTTTAGTAATTCCTCTCATCGTTGCAATTCTTTCCAAGGGTATTGAAATTCAGTGAGGCATGAGCCCTCGATAAATGCTTGCTTGTTTAGCCAGAAAACACTGGGTATGAGCCAATGTACATTTCGTGAGTTATGAAACAATATGTTGTAGGATTAATGAAGTTTTGAAACATAAGACTAAGAAACCTTTTGTCCAGGTGGCATGATAAAGGAATAAAGATACTCTGAGTGTTTTACAGATCTATAGCACATTAAAATAGCCATTATACAATTAATCTTCATCAAAGTCTACCTATGTGTGTGTGCTCAGCCACTCAGTCGTGTCCGACTCTTGGCGACCCCATGGTCTGCAGCCCGCCAGGCTCCTCTGTCCATGGGATTCTCCAGGCAAGAATACTGGAATGGGTTGCCATTTCCTTCTCCCGGGGATCTTCCTGACCCAGGGGTCAAACCCAGGTTTCCTGCACTGCAGGCGGATTCTTTACTGTCTGAGTCACCAGGGAAGCCCTCTATCTATATGTATATGTTTAGCTAATTCCCTTTGCTATACAGCAGTAACTAACACAGCATTGTAGATCAATTATACTCCAATGAAAATTTTTAAAAAAGAAAAAATTATGGATAGAGAATAATCGTAAGATCACCAAATCTNCTGACCCAGGGGTGAAACCCAGGTTTCCTGCACTGCAGGCGGATTCTTTACTGTCTGAGTCACCAGGGAAGCCCTCTATCTATATGTATATGTTTAGCTAATTCCCTTTGCTATACAGCAGTAACTAACACAGCATTGTAGATCAATTATACTCCAATGAAAATTTTTAAAAAAGAAAAAATTATGGATAGAGAATAATAGTAAGATCACCAAATCTGAAAATTAAATCATTTCAGCATTTTGGTTGATGTGGTATGTGTTACGTAAGATAAAATAATTTTTTTAAAAAAGATACCAATTCATGCTGGACCAGTGATTTTATTCTCACCTCTGGAGGTACTAAACTGATAGAATCTGGATTTAGGAGCATTCCTAAGCAGTGGACCCTGTCCAGTGGTATGGAGGAAGTATTAACTTTGAGGAAATTTCTCAGGTTCAGTAGCAGAATCTCCAGGTAAAGAAAAAAAGATCACAGTTTCAAATGTGAATGGAAAGTAGGGGTTGGAAGTTTGGGAAGACATCAGTATGGGGAGCTTAGAGACCAAAGGTAACACAATTCTTTATAATGTTGGTGATTCATTCATGGCCCTTTATATCATGAGACTTAACACCTGGGTTATAAAGTTAATTGTATTATATCACTTCAGCATTTTGGAGAACATCATTTGACACAGTCCATTAAAAATCCCTAGCATAATGAATATATTACTTTGGGATTCCAGTGAAGTCTAATGAATAAATATAACATTTAAGCACATTCCTGAGAACCTAGTCCAGATTCACTTGATAAACTAGGTAAGCTCGCTGTGAATGGATTTGTTCTGGTTGGCTGAGTTAATAATGAGTGCTTAACATTACACCTAATGCATATTTACTCAATAAAAGAACCGTCTGAGTGATGCTTCTATGTGCAAGTGGAAGCCCAATGTAGTAAGCATGCATGTGAAAGCTTAAAAAACTATTACTACACATTAGGATTGTATAATTTGAATTTTTTGAATTTTTTTGTCTTTCCAATCTCATTCAATCACTGTCAGACAGGACATTTGTTTACATTAGCACAAATGAGTAGTGTAAATATACTTTAAAGAAATTTGCATGGTCTGGGAAGACTAATAAAAATTATAATCATGCTATGTACAAAGTAAAATATTCCAACATGTAGCTTGGCAATAGATACTTGGAAATAATCCAGAAAATTCCTAGTCATTATATCTGCAACTTCTGTGTTTATTATTTTTTCATTTAATTTTTAGTCTATGGGAAGATTTTTTTGGCTTGAAAATGGGCAACGTGTTTCGTAATTTGATTCAGGATCAGTGTATTCGCTTTCACAAATATGTACTGATTTTTTGTGATAAGAGGTAGACAAACTAGATGTTATTTAGTTATGTTATTGCTTTTACTGGGAATTCCCTGGTGGGCCAGTGGTTAGGACTCAGCGTTTTTGTTACCAAGGACTCAGGTTTGATCCCTGGCAAGGGAACTAAGATCTTGCAAACTGTGTGGCATTTCCTCCCCCCTGCAAATCACTGCTTTTACAGAACTTGCCTTTTGTTGTGCCCTGAGCAAAGCTGTCTGTGGAGAAGATTTGTCTTGACTGTTCCCTACACCTTTCAGCTTCTTCTTGTCCACCGTGGCTGTGACCTCAGATGTTTGTGTGGGAATCTTATACCCAAGGCAGCTCCAGTGATAGTAATGACTAGGTCTATGAATTAAGAATCTTCCAGCTGCAAATAACAACACGCCTGGGCAACAGCTGCATCAGTAAGTAGTGTTTATTCTTCTCAGGTATCAGTAAGCTCGGAGGCAGGATGCTGGTGGCACTGGCTCAGTGGTTAGAGAGGTCGTAGGGCTGGCGTCTGGATTTCTGTTCCCTCCTAGCCGCTGGACTGGCACCAGGCACTCTTTGTCTTGAAGGCAGAAGGACGTGGAGGAAGAAGCAATGCCAGACGCATCTGTTAACCTTACAGCAACATCAACCAGAAATTACCAAAGGTTTTACTGTTATTCCATCTCCCTGGACATTTCTGCCTCCATGCAGTTGTCTAGAACTGTGGGATATGGGCACCCAGATGCAAAGAAAAGTGGGTGCATGAGATTTTAGTTGAGGGGGAAGTGGGAGAAGGGAGTCAGAACTGAGTGTTGGGTTAGAACACCCAGTGAAGTTAACCAGGCTGTAGTGCCAACCACACCTGGAGAGCTGGGCTCTAGTGATTATGAACAGGGGCTCAGGGGACCAGCTGGGCGAGGAGACAGGTGACCCAAGCTGCTTACATCACCAGCGGCATCCCCCTTCAGCCACACTCACCCCGATCTGCGTATTGACATGTGGGGAGCTACTGAACCCCTGGAGGTGATTCTTAATGTTTCTTTCTTGCCCTCTTGATTTGATTTGATTCTCACATATTACATAATAATACAGAAATAGATTGCAAAACCATCTCATCACCATTCCCTTAACTGGTTTTCATGCTTCCGTTTTCCTTTTGATCCATATCATTTGCATGCGTTTCCGTGGAAAGATAATTAAACACTAAGTTGTTTTTTCACTTCACATTATTTCCTAACCGTGTCCCTCTGGCTGCTTTCTTCTGTCCTTAATGAATGTCTGTATCATCTGCACTGATTCCTTTAAAGGATAGACATTATTGGCAGTCCCAGCTTAGTAGCCATTATAATGCTCCTTAGCTCCAAGAGATTACTTGCAAAAGAGTCATTATATCCACAGTAGCAGAAGGACCCAATCATATTTGTTATTTTGGAAAAGCTATTTTTTAAAAAATTCTTCTGGTTGGAGACTGATGTAACCATGGTGACTTAACAACTTTCACAGTGTATGGATCAGTCAGTTGGCTGAAAACTCTGCTGGTTCAACATGCAAGTAATCTTTGTGTTTAAACATCCCAAACCACTATTTGAACTTTGAATAGGGATCAAAATTATTACTAGGTAGGTCAAAAGAACTATCTTTCTTATTGCTTTTGACACTATACATGTGTGTTTGTGTCACTATGTATTTTATTTGCAGAAAAAAGTTGTATTTCTTGAACTTCCCCTACCATCTTTATAAAATTGACCAGGCTTTAAAATGCAGTGTTTAGCAAGTTACCAGAAGGCCAGAACGCTGGAATTAAAAAAACAAAACAAAACAAAACACACTACTAGATTTCAAGTTGCTCGCTCAGTCATGTCTGACTCTTTGCAACCCCGTGGACTGTAGCCCACCAGGCTCCTCCGTCCATGGGATTCTCCAGGCAAGAGTACTGGAATGGGTTGCTATTTCCTTTTCCAGGGCATCTTCCCAACCCAGGAATCGAACCTGGTCTTCCGCATTGCAGGCAGACGCTTTAAACTCTGAGCCACCAGGGAAGCCCATATAATCACAAATAACTTTTAAAAGCTGTGAATATCTTTAAACATATTTAGATGATTTTGCCATTGGTCATCATAAGATTAAATAATTACAAATTCAATTTCTAACTACAGTTGCAAATACAGTTTTGTAAATACTGTGTTGTTATTAGTCGTTCAGTCATATCTGACTCTTTGTGACCCCATGGATTATAGCCTGCCAGACTCTTCCTCTGTCCACAGGATTTTCCAGGTGAGAATACTGGAGTGGGTTGCCATTTCCTTTTCCAGGGGATCTTCCCCACCCAGGGATTGAACCTGGATCTCCTGCATTGCAGGCAGACTCTTTACCATATGAGCTACCAGGGAAGCCCAATCGTTACATCACTTTTAGATGTATCCAATGAAATCTGCATACATCCTAGGCATGATAACCATTGTTAATAAAAAATAATTAATGTATAATTAATTGATTAAGTTCTGCCTTCAACCAATGACTGGATAAATAAGTAAAGATCTTGACTGCAGTGAAGAAGACACAAGGGACTCAAGTTCAGTTCCTGGGTCAGGAAGATCCCCTGGAGGAGGGGATGTCAACTCATTCCAGTATTCTTGCCTGGAGAATCCCATGGACAGAGAGCCTGGTGGGGCTACAGTCCATGGGGTTGCAAAGAACTGGACATGACTGAGGACACCTGAGTGGATTCAAGCGATAGAATATTATCTGGCCTTTACAAAGAAGCAATGTACTGGTAATGTGGCAGGTTGGATAAACCTTGAAAACATTATGCTGAGTGAAAGTAAACCATCACAAAAAATCTAAATATTATCTGACTTAATTCATATGAAAATCTAGAATAGGGAAATCTATGAAGCCAAAAAGCAGGTTAGTATTTGTTTATGGCTGGGAGGTATGAATCACTATGAACAAAGCTAGTGGAGGTGATGGAATTCCAGTTGAGCTATCTCAAATCCTGAAANACTCATTATATATCATCATTTGTTTGTATATATATATATATAATTTTCTATCTATGTGTGTAATATACACACATTATATATTTAATATATTTTATATCTATATATATATATATACACTTACCCAAATACACACACACACACACATATATATATTTATATAAATATGAAATCTATCAATTGCCAGGCAGTGGATTGGCCATATGGATACAGAGGAGGGAAAGACATGACCTATTTTCTAAGACAGCCACCTAGATATATTTTATAATACAAACCCAAATGCTGCTGCTGCTAAGTCACTTCAGTCGTGTCCGACTCTGTGTGATCCCATAGACAGTAGCCCACCAGGCTCCCCCGTCCCTGGGATTCTCTAGGCAAGAACACTGGAGTGGGGTGCCATGTCCTTCTCTAATGCATGGAAGTGAAAAGTGAAAGGGGAGTCANCTGCTGCTGCTAAGTCACTTCAGTCGTGTCCGACTCTGTGTGATCCCATAGACAGTAGCCCACCAGGCTCCCCCGTCCCTGGGATTCTCTAGGCAAGAACACTGGAGTGGGGTGCCATGTCCTTCTCTAATGCATGGAAGTGAAAAGTGAAAGGGGAGTCACTCAGTCGTGTCCGACTCTTGGCAACCCCATGGACTGCAGCCTACCAGGCTCCTCCATCCATGGGATTTTCCAGGCAAGAGCACTGGAGTGGGGTGCCATTGCCTTCTCCAACAAACCCACATAGCAGAGGTAAAATAAAGTGCTATGGGTGTACAAAGTAGAAAAAAGCCAAGAGGTGACGTTTGAACAGAGTGAACTGGGAATCCCAAAGGGTAGATAGAAACTTGCCATGTGGACAAGGAAGGGCATTCCAGAGGAGTGGGCTGCCTGTCTCCTAAAGAAGGCCCCTTAGGAGGGGCTTTCTGATCCAGTGAGAAAACCAGTCCAGCTGTTGGAGAGACTCGACATTGCAGCGCACAGGCTGGGGCATTGAGTGTGATGCCTGTGCCGTGAGTGACATGGGGCTCTTACCTTAAGGATGATCTTGGCTTTACGGGGCCACTTGTGGTTAACATACATTCCCAGGGAGACGGGAACAACAAGAGCCACCAGAGATATACCTGAAGGTGACGGAGAGCAGTGTGATTGGCAGCACGCAGTACAGGCAAGATGGAAACAAGAATAAGCCGTCTCCAAAAGGTTTAGTTTATGGATCAGACTCCTTTCTTGAATACAATAAATAATTGAAAAACAAATAGCCTCCCCTAAACTCTGCTTCTTCACTTACTCCAGTAAACAATTCAATATTTCTGGTGGAAAAATCGATCATATTGATGATATAAATCCTTTCTCTAAATCCTAGATTAATTTTTTTGGACTTCCTTATACTATCAATTGATAGCTTTTAGTTTCAACCTGTCAGCATCGACAGTTTCAAGTTGTCGGCTTATTTGGCTTTGGAGTTTCATATCCTGTGAAAAATATCTTTTCAAAGTGTGTGTGTGTGTGTATTCTTGAGGTGTACAAAGATGATAGTTAACATCTGTCTGTTACTTCACAGTGCAGAAATAAAAGAAAAAAGTTCAGGATTCTGCAGGCATTCTATAGCTAAAGACTCTGAGTTAAGATTGACTAGGGTGATTCAAACCTGCAGCACAGAGGTGAGACAACAGGTTGAAAACCCATGCTTTAAATTTTCCATGAGATAATATACTTGGTGACCTCTCAAGTAATTATACTTCTTTGCAGGAACGTGCTCACCCAGCCAGATAAAAGAGTCATACTTCAATTTCTCCGTGTTAAATTTACTGCTGTTCTTGCGACATGTGGTTTGTTTCTCCTTATTATTTAACACTCATTTGTCCAATGACTGCTTTTATATAAAATACCACCATACAACTTGTAACTTCTCACAGGGTGTTTCTTTTTCAGACATCCTTTTAAAGCACCAGGAGAAAGTGGAGTCGAATAATGAAATTCTGAGAGTGGGTGTTGCTTGGTACTGGAGTAGATTGAACTAGGACTGGGAAATGGATTCTAGATTCCAGGGCTGTAAATGTCAATTTAAAAAGAATATAATAGTGATAAAAACATAATGTCTTTGCAGCTTTCAGGCCCTCCTGGCAGTATAAGGGTCTGCAATGACTTTTTCCCGGAAATTACACAATGGGATTAAGTAATAGCTAAGCGTACCAAGAGCAGGAAAAGAAAAAAGAAAAATAGGGATGAAAGAAGAAGGAGAAAATGGTGGAATAAAGGAATGAAAAAGGGTCACTGATGGACATCCTGGTAAGAGCTCTTAGAAAAATCCTGTTTGGGGGCCCTTGCATCCTGCTCTTGGGAGGAACAGTCTTCCTCTGGGTCTCCAGACTGTTCCCTAAAGGGATGTTTGTCCACCTTAAAGGAAAACCATGCTGACGCATATCAACTGTCCTGTAGCATCTTCCATCTGGGGACCGATACTATGACTGGAATGTGAGTGTGATTGGGCTTTGGTGATATATTTGTCACACGCTGGGTCTGTGCGAAGGCAGCCCAGCTCCATGCTGGGCCCCTCCTTGCTGAGTCTTTATCTTTGGGGGCAGCCTGAGGCTACAGGATACACATGCCAGCAGGACCAGCTGCTCAAGTCAATGGTAGAATTCCGCTTCCTCTCTTGATCCACACGGGAGCGCATAAAGTTTGAAAGTTGACTCAGAGTTGGCTGGAAAAGACACACTTTGCCCTTCGTCTCTTTCAGAGGGTAGGACTCCGGCCTAGAGAGGTGGGTTGTTGTCATCCTTTACTCGCCAGCAGGCTGGATCTTGTGTACTTTATTCCCCGTGTGCCTGAGCTCTCTGTGGCAAATACCCGTCTATTTCGATGTGAAAGCATCTGCTTACAGGCGTGCCATTTGAACCATAACTGGGTCTTTAATCAAGTTTATATGGCAGGTACCAGAGGGAAGAAGGGAGAAAGAAAAAAAGAGAAGGAAAGAGAATGGGGAACAGAGTCACGTGGTGGAACCTGGAGCCAGACAGACCCAGAGCGGGACCTTATTCACGAGCTGTGAGAACTGTGAGTCCTTTATGGCCCTGAGCCTTGGTTTCCCCATCTGTGGAATGGGTGGCATTCTGTCTCACGGTGCTGATGTGGGAATCCGATGGTGAAGCAGACGCACGGTTCCTGGCCCCAGACCTCTTCCAGTGCTTTGAGGGAGGAGGAGAAGCAGCAGCTTGCTGCAGTGTTTGCGGTGTTGCCGGCTGCGCAAGTGGCCTTGGTCTCTACCAAGCTCTCATCCTCTACAGGGACTCAGGGCGTGTTTGCTGAGTTATCAGAACGTCGGAAGCACCGAATGGGAGCTGGGCACAATGGCCCTGCCCACAGAGCAGGGTGAGAGCAGACCGGAGGGCTACTCCCAGCTTCCCTGTCATCTTGGACAAATTAAACATATGCCCCAGCTTCCCTGTCATCTTGGACAAATTAAACATATGCCCCGAGCCTAGATTGCCTCGTTGAAAAAGTCGTGATAACATCTTGCTAATTAATCAGGTTGTGAGTCTTACACATTAAAGGAGAGCAAGAAGATTAGGCTGGAAAACAAGCCGGGACAAAATGGTGAATAAGCGGAGTTAATATCTTTGTTTGGCAGGCTCTCATTGAAGCTTTTTAAACTCCTTTCCTCTCCGTTTCTCTGCACTTCTGTTTCCTTTTCTTTTCTGCCCTTCATGTCATACATGGTGACATCTTTCCCCTCTGGGCATTAATGACTCTTTTTCACTTTCTTTTCCTTGCTATCAATCATTCACACTGTAGTGAGAATTTCCCAGTATTGCCATGGGGCATTTCCCAGAAGGGAATGAATATTAAGTGGAGGATACTTTAAGACTTAATTTTTTTCTTAAACAACAAGTGATTTAGAATTAAAAATTCCCATTCAGCAGACAGGTTCTGTGAGAAGTGTACACCACTCGAACAAATTGCACTCTTTAGGAAGGTGCCCTTCCCAGGCAGCAGACTGGGGGCTGAGCAGCATGAGGCCCAGGCAGGTGGTTGTGTAGTGTCAGCTAAGGCCTACTTGCAGTAGATGACACCTGGCAGGAAGGAGTTCCCTGGGGTCAGTAGAAGGACCACTGGAGGGGAAATCCCATATTGAACACATGTGCCAAAAAGAACCGCTTTTGGGGAGGGATGGGGAAGGAGTTGTCTAATGGCCATGGTAGGACCATCTGAAGATACTACAATACAGATTGTCCCCAGGGGGTGTGCCAAAGTTTGTTCTGATTCAATTGTATAGACCTAATCTTTTTTTTTTTTAATCACAGAACCAATCTTTCTTAGGAACGAAAGCCATCCAGGACAGCTTCCCATGCCAACAGGAATCCTTTTTACACCCAACCATCTTTCTGAGGCACCATTCAGTCTTCGCTCACATGCGCCTTCCATGGGACCTCCACACCTCTTCGTGGCAGCCCATTAGGGAGACGCATGTCTCCAGGGGCAGCAGAGAAGAGACTATTAGGATACCAGTGATGGGTCCTGATGTACTAACTCACCCACATCTCAGCTGCCATGGTCCTGGTTCTGGGTGATACCTGCTTTTTGTAGACCAGGAACTATCCCGTCCTGCCCTTCACCCCACGTTCCACCAGGGACCTAATCTCCCACCATTATTTGCTCCCCTAGAAACAGAAAAAAGCCCTTTGGGTGTGGAGGTGACCATCTGGGAGCTGAGACGAGTGGACACAGAGTTGCAGCTCGCACACTGGACTCCTGGGACCGGATACACAAGCTGGGCCGGTAGATCATCTTCTGAATCAAGACGCCATCCCGAGGGGACAGTTATAAACAGTGTGTCTCACCTGAAGGCTTCGCATGGCTGTTGCTTACTGGGGGCCCTAGTTTGAAATCACTAGTGGAATGTTTTTTCGGATTTCTTTAACTTGACTATTTGGGAGCAAACTCATTCCCCCTGGATTAGTTGTGCTCTGGGTTATGGGAAGGACAGAGCCTCCTGTGCACCAGGCTCCAATCTCCTTAGGTCCAGACGGCTGTGCCCAGGGGTCCCTCCCGTCAGCCCCTCTCCCTGGTGATTTCAGCAGAGGAGAAAACCGATTCTCCCATGGGCTCAAGGTTTGGAATTCAGATTCTGCTAATCCTCATTCAAACGCAGGTGAGACTTGTCTTAACGTCCTTTGCTGTTGTTCAGTCACTAAATCATGTCTGTTCTTTGCAGACCCCATGGACTGCAGCATACCAGGCTTCCCTGTCCTTCAGTATCTCTAGGAGTTTGCTCAAACTCATGTCCATTGAGTCAGTGATGCCATCC
>SJYA01001671.1:153865-176845 GCA_006410615.1 Neotragus moschatus | reverse complement strand
GAACACATGTGCCAAAAAGAACCGCTTTTGGGGAGGGATGGGGAAGGAGTTGTCTAATGGCCATGGTAGGACCATCTGAAGATACTACAATACAGATTGTCCCCAGGGGGTGTGCCAAAGTTTGTTCTGATTCAATTGTATAGACCTAATCTTTTTTTTTTTTAATCACAGAACCAATCTTTCTTAGGAACGAAAGCCATCCAGGACAGCTTCCCATGCCAACAGGAATCCTTTTTACACCCAACCATCTTTCTGAGGCACCATTCAGTCTTCGCTCACATGCGCCTTCCATGGGACCTCCACACCTCTTCGTGGCAGCCCATTAGGGAGACGCATGTCTCCAGGGGCAGCAGAGAAGAGACTATTAGGATACCAGTGATGGGTCCTGATGTACTAACTCACCCACATCTCAGCTGCCATGGTCCTGGTTCTGGGTGATACCTGCTTTTTGTAGACCAGGAACTATCCCGTCCTGCCCTTCACCCCACGTTCCACCAGGGACCTAATCTCCCACCATTATTTGCTCCCCTAGAAACAGAAAAAAGCCCTTTGGGTGTGGAGGTGACCATCTGGGAGCTGAGACGAGTGGACACAGAGTTGCAGCTCGCACACTGGACTCCTGGGACCGGATACACAAGCTGGGCCGGTAGATCATCTTCTGAATCAAGACGCCATCCCGAGGGGACAGTTATAAACAGTGTGTCTCACCTGAAGGCTTCGCATGGCTGTTGCTTACTGGGGGCCCTAGTTTGAAATCACTAGTGGAATGTTTTTTCGGATTTCTTTAACTTGACTATTTGGGAGCAAACTCATTCCCCCTGGATTAGTTGTGCTCTGGGTTATGGGAAGGACAGAGCCTCCTGTGCACCAGGCTCCAATCTCCTTAGGTCCAGACGGCTGTGCCCAGGGGTCCCTCCCGTCAGCCCCTCTCCCTGGTGATTTCAGCAGAGGAGAAAACCGATTCTCCCATGGGCTCAAGGTTTGGAATTCAGATTCTGCTAATCCTCATTCAAACGCAGGTGAGACTTGTCTTAACGTCCTTTGCTGTTGTTCAGTCACTAAATCATGTCTGTTCTTTGCAGACCCCATGGACTGCAGCATACCAGGCTTCCCTGTCCTTCAGTATCTCTAGGAGTTTGCTCAAACTCATGTCCATTGAGTCAGTGATGCCATCCCACTATCTCATCGTCTGTCATCCCTTTCTCCTCCTGCCTTCAATCTTTGCCAGCATCAGGGTCTTTTCAAATGAGTCAGCTCTTCACATCAGGTGGCCAAGGCATTGAAGTTTCAGCTTCAGCATTAGTCCTTCCAATGAATATTCAGGACTTATCTCCTTTAGGATGGACTGGTTGGATCTCCTTGCAGTCCAAGGGACTCTCAATAGTCTTCTCCAACACCACAGTTCAAAAGCATAAATTCTTCAGCGCTCAGCTTTCTTTATGGGTCCAACTCTCACATCCATACATGATTACTGGAAAAACCGCATCTTTGACTATATGGACCTTTTCCGGCAAAGTGATGCCTCTGGTTTTTAATACACTGCCTAGGTTTGTCCTAACTTTTCTTCCAAAGAGCAAGCATGCACAGACTATAGAGGGTGTGAGAGGTGAGGTCTAGCTGAGGCTGAGCCTGGCCTGAGAAGCTAGCCAGGGGCAAGGAGAGAGGAGCCTGGCCAGGCTCAGGGGCTGGTCCGACGAGTGACTTACCTATGTTATCGTAGGGAATCACGATCACCCCCGCGTCAACCCACATTTTGGTGTAGATTAACAGGCACAGCGGCATCATCCCCAGGGCGAGCAGCGTGGAGCAGGTGGTCATGCTGACGCTGGAAGGAAATGGGCAAGTTGACACGGCCACCTGGGCTTTCCAGGGAAGAGATGGTTTCCTTTCTCAACCCATGGTCAGAAAGTCCTGACAAAGACTCTCTCCAAACCGTGCCATCCGGTCTGATGGATGGAAATGTACGTGTCCTGTGCAGGCCACACCAGGGACAAGATGGTGAGATCTGTACAGAGTCCCGTTCTATTCTGTCTCCTTCCCCATTGCCTCTCAGGCCTCCCTTGGTGGTTCAGACACTAAAGGAACTGCCTGAAATGCGGGAGACTCAGGTTCAGTTCCTGGGTCGGGAAGATCCCCTGGAGAAGGAAATGGCAACCCACTCCAGTATTCTTGCCTGGAGAATCCCACGGACAGAGAAACCTGGCAGGCTATGGTCCATGGGGTTCACAAAGAGTCAGACACGGTAGAGCAACTAACACTTTCACTTTCCATTGCTTTTTAAGCATCAGAGAAGCTATTTCGTGACAACTTAAACTCATTGTTAAACGAGGTACAAGGTGCTTGGACATGCCTCCCTGAGAACCTCCAATCAGAGAACAGCAAACATATTTACACATGCCCAGACTTCATGGGCTTTGGTGTGTCTGTCCAGCTTGAGATGAGATGGGTCTCCACAGCCCCTGAAGGAGAACACATTTTCAAGGGAAGAAGTCTCGGTGTCTTTCCTTAAAGCAGTCAAATTATTCCTCAACCACCACCCCCCGTTACAGCCCAAAGCTTGAGAAAAGGAGAGGAAACTGACTTCAAAAACCAGAGAAACCAGAAGAGCAGGCAGGGTGGACCTCGTTTCTACTTTTGCTAAGAGATTTAGCAAATGGAGTTCAGCAGAACCAGGGTCTGGGACTTTCCTGGTGGTGCAGTGGATAAGAATTCATCTGCCAATGCGGGGGAAATGGGTTCATTCCCTGGTCTGGGAAGATCCCATATGCCACGGGGCAACTAAGCCCAGGAGCCACAGCTGCTGAGCCCGTGGAACACAGCAACTGAGGCCCAAGCACCTACAGCCTGGGCTCTGCAAAGAGAGAGGCCCCCGCAAGGAGAAGCCTGACCACTGTAACATCCTCACTCGCCTCGACTAGAGAAAAGCCTGCACAGGGCCGCAAAGACCTGGGCAGCCAAAAATACAGAATAAATAAGCAAAATTATATGTAAAAATCTTCAAAGAGAACCAAGGTCTGGGAGTCTCCTCCCAAGAGCGTCCACTTGTGAATGAGTGGACTTGGCTGAGCAGGAGGACATCGGCTCTGGAGGTGGAGGGTATGGGGTAATGCTTCTTCAGCACCACCGCGTGGATGGAGGGCTTGCGGGTTGAGGGGGTCTTCTAGTCTCTGCAAGGTCCTCCGGGCGCGGTGGGGGTGGGGGTGGGTGCGCAGACTCTTCCCAGGAAATGGGGCCCTTAGACGGCTGGGCCCGACCCTGCCCGGCTCGGAAGCAGGGCTGGCCACCCACGTGACTCTTAGCTTATGGACTTTTCTTGGCCAGTTTCCTTCTCTGTGAAATGAAAATCATAATCGTTACCACCTCACAGGCTGAGGGACCCAGTGTGGCCAGCGCTTAGAATGATTCAAAGAGCTCATCAAAAGCCAGTTAGCCCTAACCCTGTCTGGCCACTGGGTGTGTGTGTGTGTGTGTGTGTGTGTGTGTGTGTGTGTGTTTGTGCTGTGTTTCAGCACAGAGAACTTTTTCTGAAAGGCCCTCTAATAGTTGTAGCACTGAGACTATCTGAATAGCAACTTCTTAAAGGGATTATATGTGGACTTCAAGGAAAATATTAAATTATTTACACCACTAGCTCCCCCCACCCTCGGCCCCCCCAAAACCCCCAGTTTTTGCAAAATAAAGAATAGAGCAATGTTTATCAAGGGGCTTAACTTGTCTGATACTCTTTAAAAACAAAATACAAGCAAACAACAGAATGAACTCATTTAAAATATGTTTAAAGGATTTTGAAAAAAAAATGTCTTAATAGAGCTAAAATAGTGTAACAGTAACCAATGCTGAGGATGTACGTAAAGTATTTCCAAGAGGTTCAGTCTATTATGGTGACAGGTTACCTTAACTTAGACACACAAGAGGATGCTGAAGGCAGAATTCTGTGCCAGGATAGCAAGTTAATTTGTCATGAACTGTGCTTGACCCTGCTTATAAGTAAAATCCTGGAGTTCATAGACAATTTCCCCCCCTCTTTCCTCCTTTGTCATTCTCTTTTTTATCTTTTATTTTAAAAAATAAATTAGGATGGATTTAAAGTTATCCCCATAATCAAATTACTTTTATTCCCGCACATCCAATATGCTTTCCAAGTGGAGATGACAAGAGCGGGGTGAAGAAGGGGGCAGTGTTCACTACCCAGATCACAGCAAAGAGAAAGGTGAGTCCTTTTTGTTTTCAACCATGAGAACACCTTTTGAGAGGAAGTCTGTTTCTCTCCTTATTTTTCTTTCAAATTCCTTCGTAAAAGCTTCAATTCTGACTCATTGCCAAGACAATTTGTGAAGTTGTATCATGGTTTTGAGTTTGGCAAGAGCAGTTTCACAGAGGTCAGGAGGAGGGCCAAGGCAGGAGCTGGAGAAGGGGACGGTTTAGATTTAGTGGCCACCGGGAGCGGTGAAACGCTGCAGAGGGCATGAGAATAGAAGGGTTGAACTCTTGAAATGAGATGAAAACCAACTCAGATAAGTGATTTTAAGGGGCATTAAGGAGCAATGTAGGAGAATATGGAGAAGGCAATGGCACCCCACTCCAGTACTCTTGCCTGGAAAATCCTATGGACAGAGGAGCCTGGTGGGCTGCAGTCCATGGGGTTGCTAAGAGTCAGACACGACTGAGCGACTTCCCTTTCACTTTTCACTTTCATGCATTGGAGAAGGAAATGGCACCCCACTCCAGTGTTCTTGCCTGGAGAATCCCAGGGACGGGGGAGCCTGGTGGGCTGCCGTCTGTGGGGTCGCACCGAGTCGGACACGACTGAAGTGACGCAGCAGTAGCAGCAGTAGGAGGATAAATTAACAAAAGGAAAAGATCATTTTATATAAAAAACTAGAAGTTCTGCAAAGAGCAAGGAGGAGAAGGCAGGAGGAGAAGCGGACGATAGAGGACGAGATGGTTGGATGGTATCACCAACTCAATGGACATGAGTTTGAGTAAGCTCTGGGAGGTGGTGATGGACAGGGAAGCCTGGTGTGCTGCAGTCCATGGGGTCACAAAGAGTCAGACTCGACTGAGTGACTGAACAACAGCAACAACAACAAACAGCAAAGAGGTCAGCAGTGGGAATACTATGCCATGCATTTGCATTTACGTCGGAATAAGAGAAAACGCAAGATAAGAAAAAAAGAAACCTCTTGGTTTACATTCTTCACTACCAGGGAGAATGTTTTTCCTTCTTGTTTTCCTTTTGGAATTAAAAGAAAGCAATAAATGAGAACGCAGTGAATGCTGAAGAATTTGGTGAAGTCAGTGATGAAAAATGCAAAAGACTGTAATCGTATTAGAAATGAAACAGCAAGTTTGAAACAGCAAAAGAAGTGACTATAGGTGAGGCTGGACAGCGGAAGCGATGACATAGAATCAGCATGGCACGGAGGCTCAGAGTCCAGACAGGGATAAATGGATAGATCTGGATTCTGATTTGGACTCTCATATACACTGACTGAGCAAAGAGTCGGACACGACTCGGCGACTGAACTGATACACTGACTTTTAGCTCTGTCAAGGTTTGGAGCCTTAATTTCATCATTTATCAAATGCAGAAAGTAATAGTATTAATACTAACCTATCAGAGGATTAGTTTGAGGATTAAAATACACTGGTTGGTTGGCATCACCGACTCAGTGGACATGAGTTTGAGTAAACTCTGGGTGTTGGTGATGGACAGGGAGGCCTGGTGTGCTGCAATCCATGTGGTCACAATGAGTCAGACATGACTGAGCAACTGAACTNATAGTATTAATACTAACCTATCAGAGGATTAGTTTGAGGATTAAAATACACTGGTTGGTTGGCATCACCGACTCAGTGGACATGAGTTTGAGTAAACTCTGGGTGTTGGTGATGGACAGGGAGGCCTGGTGTGCTGCAATCCATGTGGTCACAATGAGTCAGACATGACTGAGCAACTGAACTGAACTGAGCTGAGCATATACGGTGAGTGGCTCCTAACAGCGTCTACTAAGTGTTTAGTAAATAAAAAGAAATGCTGCAGAGAGAGGCAAGGCTTGGTTCCTCTGAGGGGAAAAATAAAGGGAAATTCCTATAGTGTTGAATTAATTCTTAAATGAGGGCTGGACATATATGTGGTTGAAATGGGAGGAACTGCTTTGAATTTGTGATAAGGGTCATTCTAGAGCAACTAAAATAACAGTGAATGTAAAGATGAAAAATATAATGTCACCTGGATAAAGAATAAAGGAGGTGGTAGGAAAATCTAGAAACTTTTCCTACTTTTCTATAAAATTTCCTACTTTCCTACGACTGTGCATAGCAATAAAGGAATTAGGAGGGAACAGGAGAAAGGGAACACAGGCAGCAATTCCCCAAAGAAGTGAGAAAAAAGAAAACAGGAAGGCAAAGTCCTTGGGTGGTGTGGCGGAGGTTTACTTGCTCAGTCTTGCCTGGCTCTTGGGACCCCATGGGCTGTAGTCCACCAGGCTCCTCTCTCCATGGGATTCTCCAGGCAGGAATACTGGAGTGGGTGGCCATTTCCTTCTCCAGGGGATCTTCCCCACCCAGGGATCAAACCTCCATCTCCTGCCTTGCAGGCAGTTTCCTGCATTGCAGGTGGACTCTTTAAGGACTGAGACACCAGGGAAGCCCATGCGGTGTGCCCAGGCCAGTGTTAAAGAGGCGGGAGATTCAAAAACAGGGCGACTTTGCGTGTGGAGCAGACACAGGGGGTGGGGCTCTCTGTGTTCGCTCCTAGAACCGTGAGCCTGGGCTTCTGGCTGATTCACCTGCAAACACCTCTGTTTCTCCCCGAGACATTCTGTGCCGAATGCACCCATGACAGGGCAAAAGCAGGTGAAAACATCTGTTTCCTGATTAGATTCCCACAACTTTCTAGACTGGAGTGAAGGAGCTGAATTACTACCTGCTGTACATCAGTGAGCAAGGATTCTATTAGCAAGGTCTCTATTTTGTAATCAGTGTGTGTGTGTGTGTGTGGGTAGTCACCAGAGACTGCAAATTGATGGTTTCCCTCGTGGCTCAGACAGTAAAGCTTCTGCCTACAATGTGGGAGACCTGGGTTCGATCCCTGGGTTGGGAAGATCCTCTGGAGAAGGAAATGGCAACCCACTCCAGTGTTCTTGCCTGGAAAATCCCATGGACGGAGAGGCCTGGTAGGCAACAGTCCATGGTGCTGCAAAGAGTCGGACATGACTGAGTGATTTCCCTTTCCCTTTCCCAGGTTTTGGAAGAGATGATGGGGTGAGAGAGAGAGAATTTGATTTCTCCCTGAAACCACACCCAGGAAGTGAAAGCCAAATGATATTGATTTGCTCCTGTTCTGTGGTATCTGCTCAACTAGTACAGGTATCTGTTGGTATAATGAGTCACATCTCAGCTGCCATTGCTAGAATTTAAGTCCCCAGAGGACAGAACTGGAAACATAAAGGTTCGACAGAATCGTATCCACACACGTGATCGTGAGACTTTAGTTATTCACTGCTCATGAGAAAAGAATAAAAAATGTTGGCAGACCGTTTCCCAATAGCTGAGATATCACTTTCTTAATGAGCTCCAAAGAAAATCTATTTTTCTGAAGTTAGAAAATATATTTAGAAGTGTACTTTTCTAAAATATATTTTNCAATTAACTGAATTAGATTCAAAAACATGAACACAGAATAGAACCCTTAAGTTCACACGGCTCAGCAGCTGTGCAGGAAGGCGAGTTAAAGGCATTTTGTCTCTCGTCTCAGCTGGACCCCATATCCATGGCAGAGCAGACAGGCATTCACGATGCCACAGGCTACTGAGAAGGTTAATTCAATGCCATCAGTGCGGTACTGGAAGGTTTACAAATCTTACCTCAGGTCCATGTCGCCATCCACCCAATAGGCCAAGATGTTGGAGGCAGTCCCTCCTGGACAGCATCCCATGATGAGGACCACTACAGCTTGGATGGGGATGATGTCAAAGGCCACGGAGAGGACGAATCCTGTGAGGGGCATAATCCCGAACTGACAGAGGAACCCAATGCAGATGCCCCATGGCCGCTTTATGTGCCCGAGGAATTTCTTGAGTTCCACGTTGCAGCCCATGGAGAACATCACCAGAGCCAACAGGGTGGTCAGGACGGCGCTCAGCACCGTACTTAGAATGGCGTTGAAGTTGCTTTCTGGTACCAGACAGGACGTGCCATTGCAAACTGTCGCATTGGCCAAACAGACCATTGAGTTATCCATTGCTGGCTGTTCTGCTCAAACGCTCACTGAGGTCCACAGCAGTTCCAGTCCACTGCTCCTCCTGGATAAATACCGTCCACTCCAACTGCATCCAACTTATAAACCCTTTTCAAACGTGTGTCACCTGGTGTCTCCTTCCAAAGCCTCCTCAGAGAGGCAATAAAAAACAATAAATGCTAGAATGTCAGTTTCGAGAGGTAACCTTACAACACAGCACAAATTATGAATCATAAAAGCCCTGCCAAATTATTGGCCCAGACAGAGAATTCTAATTAATCATTTATTAGCATGATAACGAACTATGCATTATAAAAAGAGCTGTGTTAATGTTTAATGCTGGGAAGCTTTGTTAAATAATCTCAGCTAAGTGACACTTAAAATCAACTCGGACTATTACAGAAGGGGCCTGTCTCATCTCTGTGCAATATGGGGGAACTGGGTCCTGGGTCCTGAACAGTCCAGTGCCTTGTGACAAATTACTGATCAGTATCAGACTTTGTGCTAGAACCCAGACCACCAAGTTCCTCCCCAAATAATTTTCCTTCCACATTGATCTGTCTGTGCGTTGTTGGTCTATAGTGATCATGGAAGGAATATTTAAGTTTGAGAAATTTGTAGAGTCTTATTGCACACCTATGGGAGAGTAACAACAGAAGGGTAGGATTTTTTCTGTGTTGTCTGGTGGGAAGGCTGGCCAGGAAAGCCCCGTCAGTTATAATTATGTATGCATCACTGTGGTAACAAAGGGCTTCATGGCCAGAGAGATAATACAGTTATCTGGAGGGATGAACCTCAGAGGAGTAGGTCAAAGTGATGGATGTCAGGAACCGGAATGAAAAATTTTGGAGGGGGATAGGGATCTGAGGTTCTGAAGCAGAATTCCGTCCTTAGGGTACAAAGAAGATGAAAAAGGAGAGCAGAAATTCTTCCTGTTCTCAAAGCTTCACAACCCAATTCTTGGGTCAGGGTGCAGCCCAAGAATAAAACAATGTTTTGATTGTGATTTGCAATTTATAAGACAAACTCTAGTTTATTATTCAATTTAACACCTTAAGTAGCATTAACATCCCTGTTTTACAGATGACGACTAAGGGTCTAGGAAATGTGGTGCTTTATTCAAGGTTGGAAGTGTAAGGTGAAAGTGTTAGTCACTCAGTCATGTCCGACTCTTTGTGACCCCCGTGGATTGTAGCCTGCCAGGCTCCTCTGTTCATGGGATTCTCCAGGCAAGAAGACTGGAGTGGGTTGCTAGTCCCTTCACCAGGGGATTTTCCCAACCCAGGGACTGAACCCAGGTCTCCTGAGTTGCAGGCAGCTTCTTTACCATCTGAGCCCAGCAGATATTAACTGGAAAGCTGAAACTCAGTTTAGTGTGGTGGAGAGTAAGAGAAATACCTTAAAAAAGGGTTCCTCTTAACTCCATGGACTCAGGAATCACAGAGAGTCTTGTTAAAATGCAGATTCTGAGTCTGGAAGGCTGGGGCGGGCCCCAGGCATCTGCATTTCTGACAAGCTCCCAGTTCAGGGTAAGGTTGCTGATCCAGGCATCACGCTGGTCTCAATACTCACTTTAGGGTGTCACCAACTGCACCCAAGCTGGTGAAAATCACANACACTTAAAATCAACTCGGACTATTACAGAAGGGGCCTGTCTCATCTCTGTGCAATATGGGGGAACTGGGTCCTGGGTCCTGAGCAGTCCAGTGCCTTGTGACAAATTACTGATCAGTATCAGACTTTGTGCTAGAACCCAGACCACCAAGTTCCTCCCCAAATAATTTTCCTTCCACATTGATCTGTCTGTGCGTTGTTGGTCTATAGTGATCATGGAAGGAATATTTAAGTTTGAGAAATTTGTAGAGTCTTATTGCACACCTATGGGAGAGTAACAACAGAAGGGTAGGATTTTTTCTGTGTTGTCTGGTGGGAAGGCTGGCCAGGAAAGCCCCGTCAGTTATAATTATGTATGCATCACTGTGGTAACAAAGGGCTTCATGGCCAGAGAGATAATACAGTTATCTGGAGGGATGAACCTCAGAGGAGTAGGTCAAAGTGATGGATGTCAGGAACCGGAATGAAAAATTTTGGAGGGGGATAGGGATCTGAGGTTCTGAAGCAGAATTCCGTCCTTAGGGTACAAAGAAGATGAAAAAGGAGAGCAGAAATTCTTCCTGTTCTCAAAGCTTCACAACCCAATTCTTGGGTCAGGGTGCAGCCCAAGAATAAAACAATGTTTTGATTGTGATTTGCAATTTATAAGACAAACTCTAGTTTATTATTCAATTTAACACCTTAAGTAGCATTAACATCCCTGTTTTACAGATGACGACTAAGGGTCTAGGAAATGTGGTGCTTTATTCAAGGTTGGAAGTGTAAGGTGAAAGTGTTAGTCACTCAGTCATGTCCGACTCTTTGTGACCCCCGTGGATTGTAGCCTGCCAGGCTCCTCTGTTCATGGGATTCTCCAGGCAAGAAGACTGGAGTGGGTTGCTAGTCCCTTCACCAGGGGATTTTCCCAACCCAGGGACTGAACCCAGGTCTCCTGAGTTGCAGGCAGCTTCTTTACCATCTGAGCCCAGCAGATATTAACTGGAAAGCTGAAACTCAGTTTAGTGTGGTGGAGAGTAAGAGAAATACCTTAAAAAAGGGTTCCTCTTAACTCCATGGACTCAGGAATCACAGAGAGTCTTGTTAAAATGCAGATTCTGAGTCTGGAAGGCTGGGGCGGGCCCCAGGCATCTACATTTCTGACAAGCTCCCAGTTCAGGGTAAGGTTGCTGATCCAGGCATCACGCTGGTCTCAATACTCACTTTAGGGTGTCACCAACTGCACCCAAGCTGGTGAAAATCACATTTACTGGTTACCTTTTTACTGAAGAACCTACTGCAAACAGCGTTTACAGATCAACTAGATGTGGGAAATCAAACTTTGTCATAAGTTGAGTGAATGGGAGCTGTGGTAGGGTTGGGGGCAGTGGAAGATGGGGGTGCCAGCCACTAAGCCAGCAAGAGAGTCAACTGAGTCAGAAGTCCCAGCTGCTGGGGTCCCTGACCATGACCCCTCTGGGGTTAAGCTGCTGGGAAAACCTGAGCCATGTCCTCAAAGGGTGACAGGGACTCAGAATCCCTGCTGGTCCTAGGAGCCTGCTCCAGGGTTGCTTTTCCCGGGTGGCTAGGTCCATGCCTGCCTTCCCCACGTGGGTGGGCTCATGGGCTCTGCCTGCCAGTTCCTGGAAGGTCTCCTTCTCTGCCATCAGCCGTCCCCCTCCTGAAGCTAAAAGATTCAGTTCAGTTCAGCTCAGTCGCTCAGTTGTGTCCGACTCTCTGCGGCACCATGAACCGCAGCACACCAGGCCTCCCTGTCCATCACCAACTCCCGGAGTCCACCCAAACCCATGTCCATTGAGTCGGTGATGCCATCCAACCATCTCATCCTCTGTCATCCACTTCTCCTCCTGCCTTCAATCTTTCCCAACATCAGGGTCTTTTTAAATGAGTCAGCTCTTTGCATCAGGTGGCCAAAATATTGGAGTTTCAGCTTCAACATCAGTCCTTCCAATGAACACCCAGGACTGATCTCCTTTAGGATGGGCTAGTTGGATCTCCTTGCAGTCCAAGGGACTCTCAAGAGTCTTCTCCAACACCACAGTTCCAAAGCATCAATTCTTCGGTGCTCAGCTTTCTTTATAGTCCAACTCTCGTATCCATACATGACTACTGGGAAAACCAGAGCCTTGACTAGCTAAAAGATTAGAGCTAGCTCTTTCCCATCTGGGCTCCCCCTCCGGCTCCTGGGAGTGGAATGACATGCCCTGCCTTGCTGGCTGGCTCAGAGCATCTTCTGACCTCTGACCCCTTCTGGCTCACTGCCAGCCAGCCAAGCTCTGACAACAGGAATGTGCCCCCTGCTGCTACACCTTGGCACTGCCCTGAGGGCACTTCCCCACCCTCCCACTCCCATAAGCCAAGCCAGGGGAGGGGAGGGGCTGCTCTTGCAGAGCAGTAAAATCCTGAACTTGACACACTCCTACCTAAGGTCGATGATCGGCTTTCCAAGCAGCTGCCCTGCTCTGACCTCCAGCATTGCCCCGGAGAGTCTGAGAGCTAGCCCAGGACCTGCGGGCACACAGCATCTACTCCTCCGAGTCTGGTCTGCAAAGGGGACTCAGGGCTCTGTGGCTTGTGTGGAAGCACTAGGACTTTTCCCAGGATAGGCTACATGTTCTGGCCCTGCCTGGAGTTGCCAGTGCAAGCCTCCCAGCCCTTGGTCCGTGAAGGGAGAGAAAACCAGGCTGAGGAGCAAATTCTTCTCAAATTTCAGACACCTTGCTAAGGAGGTTTGAGGCTCCCAGGGGCTGAATGCTTTGCATATAGATAACTTGCAAATGAGCAGTCTGTTTGACTAGACTGGAGCGCTACTGTTCTGGTTTTAAAAAAAGGTGCCAATGCATTTCTAATTTTCACATTGTTTTTACATAAATTTGCACATTAGGCTCTGGAGGCCTTCTATTCAAGTATGGGAGTGATTCACAATTAATTAATACCCTTAACTCAGCTGCATTCAAATTCAGGCAGCAGATCAGGACGAAGAGGAAAGATCTAAATATGAAAAAAAAAAAAAAAATCGCTTGCTTTAATCACGACACAGAATCCGGGAAGAGAGGCTCACCTGAGTGAGCCGTCGGTAGGCTGGGGCTCGATTTCCATTGTCATCTTTCTCAGTCTTTCCTGCTCAGCTTCTTCATGCTCGGGGCTCAGATAACGAGGCCTCCTTCAAGAAGCCAGCAGCCGGTTTCTGTTCCTGGCCTCCTGAGTGGAGAATTGGAGGGTCGTGGGCTGAATGGCTCAGCCTTTCTTCCCTCTGGTTCCGGTGTAGATACATGGTTTTGGAGAAGTGAAGGTTTAATAGCTTTCGAAGGGGTTTGCAGGCTTCCCAGGTGGGGCTAGTGGTAAAGAACCTGCCAGCCAATGCAGGAGACGTAAGAGACGTGGGTTCAGTCCCTGGGTTGGGAAGATCCCCTGGAGGAGGACATGGCAACCCACTCCAGTATTCTTGCCTGGAGAATCCCACAGACAGAGGACCCTGGCAGACTACAGTTCAAAGGGTCACTGAGATACGACTGAAGTGACTTAGCGCACACCCACACACGTATACACATGCAAAGTGTTTGCTCTGAAGTTCACATGATGAGAAGTGAGCTTTCTGTTTCTGGTTGTGCTCCATCAGGAATGGCTCTGTGCAGAGCAACAGTTTTGGGGACTTGAGAGAGTCTGCACAGTTCTCTCTGAAACATCTTCCCTCTCTCCTTTCTGCCGTCCTTTCTTATGGATTGAGCTTTTATGGAACCTGAAAATTCCACAATTAGAATTATTCTTTGGAGTCTCCAAGGACACTCTTTGAGACAAAAATACCCTGGGGAGAATAGCCCCAGGAACAACTAAGCTGTCCACGCATCTGAGAGGCAGTAAAGGGAAAAGGAGAGCGAAGTATTGGTAAGAGGAAGGTATTTAGTATGAAGGGTTTAGAACTTAGTGAATGTGAAAAGCACTGGACTTGGACTCAGAAGATCTGAATTCTAGGTCTTNCAGGAACAACTAAGCTGTCCACGCATCTGAGAGGCAGTAAAGGAAAAAGGAGAGCGAAGTATTGGTAAGAGGAAGGTATTTAGTATGAAGGGTTTAGAACTTAGTGAATGTGAAAAGCACTGGACTTGGACTCAGAAGATCTGAATTCTAGGTCTTCTTCTGTTGAAGACACCAGGCCAACTGTTCAGGCTTTTGAATGTGAAGCCATATTAAGTCTGAAGGATGGTGTAACCACTTACAAGAATGATTCAAGCTAAACATACACATGGCCTATGACCCAGTCATTCAAGTCCGGGGTAAAGACCTAACAAATCCATCAACTGAGTTCCTTGAAAGATTTGAACTAGAAAGTCCTTGGTAGCACCATTCATAATAGATCCAACTTGGACACTATCCGAAGGTCCACCAGGGGGTGGAATGGGTACATTAACCGTGGTCTAGCCACACAATGTAACTGTGTGCGTAAATTAGGATGAGTGATCTGCCACAACAAGGATAATGTTGAGTAAAAGAGGCCAGACACGAAGCAGCACACACAAAAACAAGCAACACGGAGCTGTGGGGCTAGAGGTCGAGACAGTATTACTCTTGGATGTGGGAGAAAGGAGACTGAAGGCGTGAGAGGCTTGCTGCTCTTTAACATAAAGTTAGAAGCAGCAACACTTCTGGACGATCTTATTCACGAAGCAGAAGTAGAGACACAGACAGCTGTAGAGACCAACTATGTGAATATCAAGGGGGAGATCTGGGGAGGGGTGGCATGGACTGGGGGACTGGGGTGGACACATGTGCACCCCTGATTCTATGCATGAAATAGGCGGCTAGTGAGAACCTAGTGTACAGCCCTGGGAACTACACTCAGTGCCCTGTGGTGACCTAAGTGGAAGGAAATCCAAGAAGAGGGGACATATGTACACGTACAGCTGATTCACCTGGCTGTACAGCAGAAACTAACATGATATTGTAAAGCAACTGTGCTCCAATAAAAGTTGATTAAAAAATAACAACACTTATGTTGTTATTATGTTTTTATGTTGTTATATGTGGTTGCAGGAACAGACTGGTTGGGAGGTGGGGGTGGCAGATAAATGTCCTGGCCCAGAGAAGGCAAATGATGGAAGATAAGACCAGACCTGAGATGATTTTGTGGGAGAATAAAGTAGGGGGTAGAAATAGGGGATCTGAGGAGCATCAGGATGTAGGGAGGTAGGGAGATGGATATTTCACCTTCACCTTTTAACATGGGTTGGTTTGGTTTACATCCTATGGATGCTAACCAACTACGGCTGAGTCATTTTGTGGCAATCAGTTAAACATTTTCTATATGTCTGAAAACACTGATCTCTGTGAGTCTTTAATAAAGTACTCTTGGGCTAATCAACTCTAGAAAAACCTCCAAGCAAACCCTTTTCTACAGAGGCAATGTTTGGGTCCTTTTTGCTTCCTCAGTGACTCATAATATTTTTTAAATTTAATTTTATTGAAGTAGAGTTGATTTACAATATTGTGTTAGCTTCAGATATACAATATACACTTACTGTGAATCATATATCTTTTTTTCGTGTTCTTTTCCCTTAGAAGTTTTTACAAGATATTGAGTATAGTTCTCTGTGCTATAGAGTAAGGCCTTGTTGGTTATCTGCTTTATCCATGGTGGTGTGTCTCTGCTAATCCCAAACTCCTAATTTATCCCTCCCCACCCCTTTTCCCCTTTGGTGACCATGAGCTTTTTTTTCTGGGCCGTGTCGTCTCTTATTAGGACGATGACCACCACTATTTCTTGAGTATGCGCTTTAGTTTTGTGGTTCAAGACCATTTGTACACAAGCACAGCTAGTCACAAATCAGTCGCAACTCACTGATTTCAAAGTGGTACTAAATTTGAAAATGGGCACTATCTTTAAAAAAAATTGAATTTTGTGTTCTAACGTGAGCCAGATTCTCTCTGGATCTTCAACCGTGTACTCATATCATGAAGAGCTGGCTGAGATACAGACACACAGTCTCAAAGAGTGGTCTCATAATCTCAGCTCCTCAGTCATTTATTCTCTATAAATGCTTACCCCCCTAAGGCTTCCCTGGTGGCTCAGTGGGTAACGCATCTGCCTCCAATGTGGGAGACCCAGGTTCGATCCCTGGGTTGGGAAGATCCCCTAGAGAAGGAAATGGCAACCCACTCCAGTACTCTTGCCTGGAAAATCCCATGGACGGAGAAGCCTGGTAGGCTACAATCCGTGGGGTCGCAAAGAGTCAGACACGACAGAGCGACTTAACTTTTATCACTTTAGATTACAGTTTAGTTTCTTAGAGAGGGTCACCAGGATCTTAAATTATTTGTATCATCTGTCAAGTTCGGAAGAGTAAGATTGTGACATTGTTAACATAGAGAAACAGTCTATCTCCTTGTGAGGAAGATATTATCACCTCCAATTTACAGATGGAGTGACTGAGGCTCAGAGGAATTAAACCATTTCACATACGCAGTATGCAAGCCCTGGTATACCAGCTCCTTTTAACAAAACGGAGTTTCCCTCAGAGCCTCAGGTAGATGTGGGCATCAGGTTTGTTGGATCAGACAGACACCAAGGGATTCATGTCACAGCTTCCCACTGGCAGTGAGAAGCCAGGGTGTGTACACTTTTATGCTTATTCAGTGTGTAGACCTCTGCCCCCTGCCCCCCAAGCATGTACACACACAGACTACTTTCCTGGCAAGATCTCCAGGCTTGGAAGCCAAGGAAATACCTGCGACTTTGATAGCTCTATGCCAGAAAACCTACTCCCATCGGACTCAAGGTGCACTGTGCTTTAAGCTCAATAACACCTCTGCTATTGACCCTGACCTGGCTTGCTTAAGCAGGAAGTGTCTCAGAAACTCAGCTCCTCCCACCTTACATCTGAAGTTGTATTCCTAGAGCCAGCATCTCAGCCAGATCACCCACGTGTTAACAGCAACTCTTCCCTCGCCCTGACGGCTTCTCGAGACCCTTCCTGAGGCTTCCTCCCTTTGTCTAGGATGGTCATACATCCTGCGGCATCTTCTCGCCTTGCTACCACCCCTCTCCGGCCAGCAGCATGTCATCACCTGAGCTACAGCCTACCTCCAGCTATCCGTACATTCCCCTCCATTGTCTGCTCTCCACATAGCAATCTTTACAACCAAACAGCTAAAACTAAACTCATCGGATTATGCCAATCTCTGCTCAGCTTCTCCATCTAGGTTCCTGTTACACACAGAATAAAACCCAAACTATTGTGTTCTAAAGGGTTCTTTAGAACCCTTCTTTGAAAAGCCATCTTTTCAATCTGAACCTCTGCCAGGGTCTTGCTTCAGCCACTCTGGTCTTCTTGATGTTCCTGAAGACATGAGTGTCCTCGGGATTTTGGGCTCACTGTTGCTTTGCCCAGAACAATTTCCATTTGCTTTCAGGACTGTTCATTCCCTCACTTCATTTAAGTCTTCTTCACATGGCATTCTTTAGAGAAGCCTCTTCTGATGACCTTGTTTAAAAAATACTCTGTCCGCATTTAATGCCAATACTCTGCTTGTCTTTTTTTTTTTAGGTATTGGAACTCTGTTTATTTACCTACTTATTTATCTCTGGCTGCGCTGGGTCTTTGCTGCGTCTCTCTAGTTGTGGAGTGTGAGCTCCAGAGTGTGTAGGCTCAGTAGCTACAGCACACGGGCCCAGGTGCCCCATGGCATGTGGGAATCTTAGCTCACAGTTCCATGAACAGGGTTTAACATCCCTGTATTGGAAGGTGGATTCTTAGCCACTGGACTGCCAGGGAAGTCCCCTGCTTGTTCTTTAAAGCCCTTACTGCTAGTGGAAATTCACTGCTTGTTTACGTGGTCACTTTTTTCATTGTCAGTTTCCACCCATCTTAGTTTGTTCCTGCTGCCATAGCAAAGTACCACAAACTGGTACTCAGAGTTCTAGAGGGTAGAAGTCCAAGATCAAGCCATTTGGCAGGACCGGTTCCTCCTGAGGGAGATTGCCCCATGGCTTATCTTGACTTCTGGGGGCTGGATGGTGCTCTTTGGTGGTCGTTGGCCTATAGCAGCATCACCTCAATATCTTCCTTTATTTTCATAGGTGTTATCTCTTGTGCAAGCGTATCTCTATGTCCAAATTTCCTTTTTGTAGGAGCACACAATTATATTAGACTACTCCTTAAAAAACTAAAATAGAGCGACCATATGATCCAGCAATCCCACTCTTGGGCCTGTGTCTGGAGAAAAACCATAATTTGAACATGCATCCCAGTGTTCACTGCAGCACTGTTTATGATAGCCAAGGCATGGAAGCAACCTAAATGTCCACTGGCACAAGAATGGATAAAGGAAATATGGTATATATATACAATGGAGTATTAGTCATAAAAAAGGTTGGAATAATGCTATCTTCAGTCACAGGGATGGAACTAAAGTTTATCATACTAAGTAGATAAGTCAGACAGAGAAAGACAATATTGTATGATATTGTTTATATGTGGAGTCTAAAAATGCAGTACAAATGAAGCTATTTACCAAGCAGAAATAGAGTCACAGATGTAGAAAACAAACATGGTTACCAGAGGGCAGGCAGAGGGTAAGTTGGAAGATTGGGGTTGACATATACACACTACTATATCTAAAATAGGTGACTAATAAGGACCCACTACTGTATAGCACAGGGAACTCAGCTCCGCACTCTGTAATGACCTGTATGGGAATAGAACCTAAAAAAGAGCAAATATTCGTACAACAGGTTCACTTTGCTGGGCACCTGAGACTAACACAACGTTGTAGATCAACTATACTCCAGTACAAATTAATTTATAAAACCTTGGAATGAGACCTACAATTTTTATATTAGACTAGGATCCACTCTAATGACCTCATCTTAAATTGATCATTTGCAAAAACTGTATGTCCAAATAAAGCCACATCCTGAGGTACTGGGGATTAGGACTTCAATATATACATTTTTGGAGGGACACAATTTAATCCATAGCTCCAACTCCTATGAATTCCTTCTGGAGCATGGCTTTCTCTTACTCATTACTCTATATTTTGCATCAGAGTTGAATCAGGAAAGAAGTCCTCACTAAACAAGTGGCTAAGAACATTCTCCTCTTGCAAACGTTCAACTGGACCTTTGCTTCGTGCTCTGTATCAGGCTGTGAAAACCCCAGTCATGGGGGTTTCCATGATCGATGTCCGTGTGCAAGATTCCTCCGTCTTGATCATATAAATCATCCCTCCTCACCTTTCCTCCCTGCCGCGCCTATCAGTGTTGCTACGTGCGTGGCATTTACTGTTCTTGCTCAGCAACTCTCCCCCACCTCCCTTCTGGATCCCAGATTTATTACCAGTCCCAGCCTCGTGTGTCCTTGAGCATGGTTTCACTTTGACTCCAATAGCTCCCTGCAAATGTCTGTCTTGGTCTTGAAGAGAGGCTTTCCTGGTGGCTCAGAGGGTAACTGGTCCTGTCCACCACAGCCAGACCCCTCAGCCATGAGGGATGCCCTAGATGTGGCTTTGTGGCTGGCTGGACCTCAGAGGGGGTCGAGCGCCTGGTCGTTACATGCCAATTGTATGTCAGTCACGTCAGGAGCTTCATGTGCAATGGTACTTTGAGAAACAAAGTTCAAGGTACCAGCCTTTCTAATAAAACATATACCTTCCAAAACTGGAACAGTGACATCCTGGCAACAGACCAAGCGGCAGGGTCCGCCCATTAAGCAGATGACGTAACCCTAGAAGGGGTTCCCGGGTGACTCAGTGGTAAAGAATCCGCCTGCCAGGCAGAAAACCTGGGTTCAGTCCCTGGGTCGGGAGGATCCCCTGGAGAAGGAAATGGCAACCCACTCCAGTATTCTTGCCGGGAGAATCCTGTGGATGGAGGAGCCTGGCTACAGTCCCTGGGGTCGCGAAAGAGTTGGACACGACTGAGCTATAAGCACACTGAAACACACACTCGATTGCATCTTATTTCTCAGATTTTCTCCCTTGGTTTCCCTTCCGAGCAGCATACCTACCTCCTCTCTTTACCGTCTTCATGTACTCCAGCTCCTGTCAAACTTCTATATCGAGGGTAAAAAAGACAAAAAACCCAGACAGACAGAAATCTTTCCTTGTTTTCATTTGTTCTTGGAGACATGTTAAAATTTTTGGATACTTGACTAAATACAAGGAGAGGAGAAAACAAAATGAATAAAATACAGGAAAGCCTAGATGTAGGCAAATTGTCCAGGCTTTTACGAGTTCAAGAAGGGTATCTAGGCTGGGGAGGGGCAGTGACTGAGGTTAAGGGCAAATGATCAGATATTTGAGTGATGAATGGACAACTTCCCTCACAGGGTTTTTGATCACAGCGATGGGATTGAGGAGCTGAGACGGCTGAGACACTAATTAAAGTTATAAACAAAGAACGCCTGGTAACTAGGTGCCTTGTTAAGTCAGAAAGAGTCAAAGAGAGATTTAAATTTCAAGTTGCAATTTGATAAGCAGGCCTCATCCTCAGTGAAGCACAAGAAAACAAGCTCGGGGTAAATAGGATGAGGGTAGTCAATTTCTGTTTTGAGTACATGTTGAATATGAGCTGCTTTGGGGACATTTGGGTAGAGATACTTCATTAGGCAGTAATTTATCTTTTAAATTTAACTTTGTAATTTTTACCACTGATAAATATTTATTATAAATTAATGCAATTAATGCAAACAGGTTCAAAGAAGAAAGTAAGAAAGATGTTCAAATACTAGCCTCCAGAAATAACCTTTGTTAATATTAAGTGAGTGTCAGGTCAGATACGTCCCTATACACTGAGGGAAGGATGCTGTCTTTCTGTTGGCATAGAGAGAGATAAGCTTATAAAAATGAGATCATGTACGCACGTCCTTGTAAAAATAAGATGAATTAAAAATATTTCATATGAGTTTATCAGAAAAATAGAAAATGAAGGATTTCAGATAAGTACTGAGACAGTCTTATGGAAAGCATGGGCTTCCCCAGTGGCTCAGAGATACAGAATTCACCTGCAATGCAGGAGCCACAGGAGACCTAGGTTCGACCCCTGGGTGGGGAAGGTCCCCGGGAGGGAGAGCATGGCAATTCACTCTGGTATTTCTGCCTGGAGAATCTCCATGGACAGAGGAGCCTGGCGGGCAACAGTCGAAAGGATCGCAAAGAGTCAGATATGACTGAAGAGAGTTAACACACACACACGCACACACACATTATGGAAATCATACGATGTTGTTGGCTGCATTTAAAAACGCATAATGAATTTTATAAAATTTAAAATTTTGACTTCCTAGCATAAAAGATGGCAAAAGTTAGCATTTTCCCATTGCTTCTCTGCCTTCCAACTTCCGACTGTATTAATTAATATATATTTGAGTACCTACGATGAGCCAGAAACTGTTCTAGGTGTTTGGGATACACCCGGGGGATAAAATGGGCAGATTCTTGTCTTTGTGGAGCTTGTAGTGTGGTCAGAGGGAGATGGAAGATAAATAATGAAAGTAAACATGATGATAATTTAATAAATATAAGTAGAAAAACAAACGGTAAGGAGAAGGCGTGCCCGGTATGGTGTTGAGAGAAGGTTATACTCACAATTCATTTTGAAGGCAAGATCCTAGATCAAATCCCTCCGCCCTGCTGGCAGTTATAGGACCAGCGAGGAGGCCAGCGGGGCTGGACTGGAGTGAGGAAAGAGAAGAGGCACGGAAGAGGACAGACCTTTACAGGATGGAAAGGCTGACCAAGCAGGGCCCTGCAAGCCGTAGTGAAGACGTTAGATTGGGCATCAACTGGGAACCAGGGTGAGTCATAATGTTCTTCTTCTCATTTCACTTATTATAATATTTACATCTTGTTATAACTGTGTTTCACGGATTTCATGTGTATGAACAGATAGATGACTTCTTTATCTGTTCATCCATTGAAGGGGTTATACATGGATATTCTATGTTGACTTTCTTAGCTTTGGGTTACAGATCCAACCTATTTATTTCCAGATTTATTGTTTCTTTTTCTTTTTGAGGAAGCGTGGCGGACTTCACTACTTTTTTGAGACAGAGTGTCGCATTTTTAAGTCTTCTCTAGACATTATTTTTTCACTGGCGTGTGGGTCACGTTTTCCTGTTTCTTCACGTGCCTAGGTTTTATCCTCTCAAGTGTGTATTGGATATTGTACGTTATTTGTTGCAGAGAACTTAATTACAGAATCTTCCTCTCAGGAGTGTTGCTTATTGATCCGGTGGACACGTAAATTACTGGCTTACTGCACTGAATTTGTATTGGCTTTTCATTTTATGAGTGAGACTGTTGATTTTGTACTTAGTCTAGTCTGATGGCTAGACAGCTTAGTCTTGACACATATATTTTATTTTTGAGGCATGGTCCTTCTTTGATTTTTATGGGAAGCCCAAAGTGTTTACAAATCGCCTCTGATTTGCTGGAAAGCAAATAAAAAGTTGTTTCTTCAGTGGTGGACAAAAATTTGAAATCAACGCCCAGTTCTTTCAGACTCTCAGCTCTGGCTTTATGGTTTGCTCCTTGAAATCTCCCCTGCACCTCAGCTGTTCAGAAGTCAGCCGAGGATTTAGGGAAGAAGATGTGCAGACTTGGGGAGATCTGCCTATGTCTTCCTCGGGATTTTCCCTTAGTTTTTAGATCCTCTGGCAATTCCAAGTTCTTTTTCTCAGACATCTCAAGCTTACGTGGCTTTCTGCTCTAATTCTCCCACACAGCACTGCGTGGACTGACGGCTGCCTTCAGAGAAAAGCGTTGTCATCATAGACTCATCCAGGTGGTTCATTTTTGTATCAAAAATCAAATATCTTTTGGTTTCTTCCTGTCTTTGGCGACTACTCATTACTTTCAAATAGTTCTTTTTAATATTTTTGCCAAAATTTCTTATTGATATCTGTAGGATATCACCACGAAATGTCAATCACTGTGAAACATTCTGGCAATACCAGAAACTGTAGTCTGTGGTTTCATTTATTTAATATGCAAATAAGAAACAAAGCCATACTATGGCCTTTAGGGAGGCATGTTTTAGGGTGTAATTCTTTTCTAATTTTCATTTTAATTTCTTCTCTGATCCAAGGTTTACTTAGTATATATGAATATTTGCCAAATATATAGATTCTCCT
>SJYA01001671.1:138159-153767 GCA_006410615.1 Neotragus moschatus | reverse complement strand
GTGTGTGTGTGTGTGTGTGTGTGTGTGTGTCTGTGTGATGGAGGGAGTATATTGGGACAGAGGATGATCAAGAGTATAAAAGGTATTAATACTTAAGAGAAATTCAAGAGGAAGTAAGTGGTAAACACCTTTGGTCTTCAAGATTTTTTTTTTTAATGTGGACCATTTCTTACAAGTCCTTATAGAATTTGTTACAATGTTGCTTCTCTTTTATGTTTATTTTGTCTTATAATTGGGAGGCAAGTGGGATCCTAACTCCCCAACCAGTGATCTACCCTGCACCTCCTGCGTGGAAGAAGTCTCAACCCCTGGACCATCAGAGAAGCCCCTAAGTGCTCTTGGTCTTGAGGGAGTATTTTGCCCACCAGGAAAGAAAGGAATACTGTTCAGACTGAAGGAATAAGCACAGGTGGAAATGCAGAGGGATTTTTTGGGGTCATATTTTAGTTTTCCCAAGGTTGTTTTTTTTCAGTTGCTATGTTGTATCTGACTCTTTGAGACACCACAGACTGCAGCACGCCAGACTTCCCTGTGCTTCAGNTACTGTTCAGACTGAAGGAATAAGCACAGGTGGAAATGCAGAGGGATTTTTTGGGGTCATATTTTAGTTTTCCCAAGGTTGTTTTTTTTCAGTTGCTATGTTGTATCTGACTCTTTGAGACACCACAGACTGCAGCACGCCAGACTTCCCTGTGCTTCAGTATCTCCCAGAGTTTGCTCAAACTCATGTCCATTGAGTCGATGATGCCATCCAACCATCTCATCCTCTGTCATCCCCTTCTCCTCCTGCCCTTAATCTTTCTCGACATCAGGGTCTTTTCCAGTGAGTCAGCTCTTCACATCAGGTGGTTAAAATATTGGAGCTTCAACTTAACATCAGTCCTACCAGTGAATGTTCAGGGTTGATTTCCTTTAGGATTGACTGGTTTGAAGTCCTTTCTGTCCAAAGGACCCTCAAGATTCTTCTCCAGCACCACAGTTCAAAAGCATCAGTTTTTCAGCGTTCAGCCTTCTTTATGGTCCAACTCTTACATCCATACATGACTACTGGAAAAACCAGAGTTATTTAGTTAGAAGGCCAGGATGCTTTAGTAAAGGACATGGCAGGTTTTTCACAACTCGGTGCATGAGAATTTGCCTCCTTGCCTCAGTTTGCCTTCTTCCTCTCTCCGTGTGATGTGAACCTTACAATATTTGCTGTGGTTCCCATGCCCCTGTCCTGAGGATGTCTGGTACAGCAGGAGCAGGAAGTGCGGTCAGCCTCCTCTTTCTGCCTGGCTCCCTGCTGTGGTTGCCAAGTGTACATTGTGTTGTACTTTTGTCTTTGTTACTCAAACTTCTACTTGTACAAATATCCTTACATGGTGGGTCAGAGTTGAAGGATTTCCATGCTTAACACAGCTCCTTCTACACTCAGAGAAGGAGAAAGAGATTTTATATGGAATTTTTTTTCCCTCAATTTGGAAGTTTTATCTTTCTCAGTTGAATGTTTATGACGTTTGTAAATCAGAGATAACATCATAGTTTTGATCTCACTATTTCAAATTACTCAGAACACAGAAAGTCTTTTGCCCCCTCAAATTCACATGTTGGAGCCCCTTACCCACAACGTGACTGCATGTGGACATAGGGCCTTTGGGGGGATAATTGAGGTTAAAAGAGGCTACAAGGATGGGGTCCTGACCTGATAGGGTTAGTGCCCTATAAGAGGAAGCACTAGAGGGTTCTCCCTCTCTTCTCTCTCTTAACCCTGGAAAATGGAGATCTCCCCACCCCACCCTACCCCCATCTTCTATAAGAGAGACACCAGTGATCAGAATGGTTCAGTAACTGGTGGAATACCAATGGCACAAGGAAGTCAGATGGAGTCCAAGGTCAGTGCTTTGAGCCCTGGCAGTGCACTGAGTCATAACTGCAAGCCCCAGGTCTGGAAGCATCTTTTCATTGTCTGCTGTTTATTTGCAGCTGCCGCCCCCGGATACCGGTCGTGCCAAGCTTTGTGTCTGCACACTTGGTGAAGCACTTGCAGGCCTGCAGAGACTGATGCTGTTGATATATGTCATCTCCTTTGAGCGCCAGTTGGCCAAGCTTCCTCGGATGCGAATGACGAACAGGCAGCCTCTGACAGTCCCGAGACGAAGTGGTGAGTAGCGTGAGACAGCCATTTGTTTAAAAACTGGTCTCAGAGCCTCAAACGCTTTGTCATCTGTCTAAAACTGGTGCTTCTTTGGAAATCAGACTGTCATTTATTTAAGGGCAGCACAGTGACACACACCTGTGTGTGTGTGGTGTGTGTGTGTGTGTATGTGTGTGTGTTAGTTGCTCAGTTGTGTCCAGCTCTTAGCGACCCCATGAATTGTGCCTGCCAGGTTCCTTGTCCATGGAATTCTCCAGGCAAGAATACTGGAATGGGTTATCATTCCTTTCTCTAGGGGGTCTTCCCGACCCAGGGATCGAATCTGGGTCTGCTGCCTTGCAGGCAGATTCTTTACTATCTGAGCCACCAGGGAAGCCCCTGCAATTACCTGTTTCAGTGGTGCCTGTTTGAAACAAATGTTCTGCATTCAGCAATGAAACAAAGAACTGCCAATCTGGAGGTAAAAGGGAAGGATGTGAGAACGCGAGACAAGGTGCTTCTAAAAATATTTCAAGAGCAGAACTAACACTTTAGTTAGCTAGGACCTAAGATCTTCGAAAAATCACGTGCAAGCTTTTGTGGGTATACACTGATGTACCTTTCTTTCTTTGATTCTTAAAGCTGTCTACAACTCATGGAAGGTAAAACATTTCTGCTTTAGTAAGGACGGCCATGGATTCTTTGCTTGTCACATCTGAATTCAGGTTTTATTTGCAAACTAGAGCGGGCTGGCAGCCATTATTCGTTCTAACGACTGACACTTAGAGGGGAGGCAGGCTCCATTTCCACTAGACCAGTAAAAGCTAACATTTTAAGACTGGATGCAATGAGAGACGTGAGCCAGCATGGTTTCCGCCCGTGGATGGGTTACAACCTGTGATGTCATCGCCTGTACGGAGGAAAATTGGAGATCCATTTCAAGACTCCTACTATCTTTATAACCTATGTAGCGATATACTGTATACATAACAATGCCATGTATCGACATATATACTCATATATCATATATCTAGTACATACATATACATATGTATACATGGCATTTTTATGTATACAGTATATCGCTACATAGGTTATAAAGATAGTAGGAGTCTTGAAATGGATCTCCAATTTTCCTCCGTACAGGCCATGACATCATACGGGCTTCCCTGGTTGCTCAGTGGTAAGGAATCTGCCTGTCAACACAGGAGATACAAGTTTAATCCCTGGTTTTGGAGGATCTCCTGGAGGAGGAAATGGCAACCCACTCCAGTATTCTTGCCTGGAAAACCCCATGGGCAAAGGAACCTGTTGGGCTACAGTCCACATGGTCACAGAGTCGGACACGACTTAGCGACTGAACTGAACTGAACCAATGTGTATAATACACACCCACACAGAAGGGAACTGCGGTTTTATGAAGTCTCTTCTTTACCTTTTCTGTTGGTTTCAAAACTGCAAAAATGTCCTGGAAACTCCACAGCCCTCATTACGAGACTGTTCCTTGGGAGTTGGCATGAGTGCCAGGCAAAGGACATAAAGGTGAAGGAACCAGTTCAAAGTCACCTCTCAGGTCTGGGATAGAGCCTGGGCTGCGTCTGTCACTGGCATTCTCCATGTACAAGACAGGGTCAGCCCTCTCAGAGCGGAACCTTTCACGGGACACATGCAAAATGACACATGAAACGATGGCCCTTCAGCTCTGCCAGTGCGTGAACCTGTGTTGTGCGTGGTGTGAAAAGTTATTTCTCCTAAGGACCATCTTTAACTTAAGCAATATGTCCTGAAGATGTCTTACAAGGGCAATGGAGATTTAGCCGGGGGGCTAAGTGGGAGGAAGTGATGATGTACAAGGTGAATCTTCAGAGACTCTGAAAAACCCATTAACGGAGAAGTTATTAATGTCTTTTTTTATGCAGCTACAGTGCAGAGGTAGACCCGACAGAAACCACTCCACATTACGAAACATTTCACAGAAATCCATTTTTAAAAATAGGAGAATGCTATAACTGAAGTCTTAAGGTAGGAACAGAGTACGTGCCTGGCCTCCTGGGCTGGCTGCAGATTTTCTAAAGAATAAAGGGAAAGTCTCCCTAAGCCTTTAGTTTGAGACAAAGAAATTGAATGAAATCTCCTACTATAACATTTGATTATCTTTTTTATTTTTCTTGTTCTCATGTTTAATTTTCTTCCTTTTTCTCTTGTATTTCCCCAGCCCAACCCTAATACCTCCAGGCCTTTGTTAACTTGAATTTAACTTTAAAAATATCAAACTATTAAACCTTCATTAGGCATGGATGTGATATACAGTGAAGTGAATTCCTCCGAAGTAGATGGTAGAATATTCATCCGTGAATACGATGTCTCAGAACTATTATCAGAGGGAATAAACTTAGAAACTTTTTTTCTCCCATAGTATTGCCAGATTTGCATTCNCTATTAAACCTTCATTAGGCATGGATGTGATATACAGTGAAGTGAATTCCTCCGAAGTAGATGGTAGAATATTCATCCGTGAATACGATGTCTCAGAACTATTATCAGAGGGAATAAACTTAGAAACTTTTTTTCTCCCATAGTATTGCCAGATTTGCATTCATTTTCATTAGACTCAAAGGTCTTTGTAACAGAAATAGTGGCTTATTCAGCTTCTTTAAAAAAAGAAGAGTATTTTATTAGAGTAGAGTTGATCTACGATGCTGCATTCGTTTCAGGTATACGGAGAAGTGACTCAGTTATACATATACATATATTCATTCTTTTCTGATCCTTTAGCCATATAGGCTGTTACAGAATATTGAGTAGAGTTCTCTGTGCTATACAATAGGTCCTTGTTGGCTGTCTATCTTATGAATAGTAGTGTTGTTTGTTAATCTCAACCTTCTAATTTATTCCTCCAGCTGTGTTTCCCTTTTGGTAACCATAAGTTTGTTTTCAAAATCTGTGAGTGTATTTCTGTTTTGGAAATAAGTTCATTTGTATCACTTTAAAAATTAGATCTCACATATTAGTGATATTATGTGATATTTGTCTTTCTTTTCTGACTTTCAGTTCAGTTCAGTCGCTCAGTTGTGTCCGACTCTTTGCGACCCCATGAATCGTAGCACACCAGGCCTCGCTGACCATCATCATCTCCTGGAGTTCATCCAGACACGTTCATTGAGTCCATGATGCCATCCAGCCATCTCATGCTCTGTCATCCCATTCTCCTCCTGCCCCCAAAACTTCCCAGCATCAGAGTCTTTTCCAATGAGTCAACTCTTCGCATGAGGTGGCCAAAGTACTGGAGTTTCAGCTTTAGCATCATTCCTTCCAAAGAAATCCCAGGGCTGATCTCCTTCAGAATGGACTGGTTGGATCTCCTTGCAGTCCAAGGGACTCTCAAGAGTCTTCTCCAACACCACAGTTCAAAAGCATCAATTCTTTGGTGCTCAGCCTTCTTCACAGTCCAATTCTCACATCCATACATGACCACAGGAAAAACCATAGCCTTGACTAGACGGACTTTAGTCAGCAAAGTAATGTCTCTGCTTGAATATGCTTTCCGTCTTTAGTTAATATGATAAACTCTAGGTCCATCCATGTTGCTACAAATGGCTGTATTTTGTTCTTTTTTATGGATGAGTAATATTCCATTACATATATATATATATATATATACACACCACATCTTTGTCCAGTAATCTATTGTTGGACATTTAGGTTGCATCCATGTCTTGGCTATCATAAACAATGTTGCAATGAACATTGGAGTGCATGTATCTTTTCTTATTCAGCCTTGTATCTCTTCCTCAGAGCTCAGAGAAAGTACAAAGTAGAAGATAAAAATATGCTTGTCAGATGAATAAATTCTAGATCCATTAAACTTAAGTTCAACAGTTGCACACTCAGGGACTTCCTTCTACAGACCAGAACTTCTGCCAACTGCTGGGCCTTCTGAGATGAGTTAAGATGTGACTGTTACCTTCAACAGCCTTAGAGTGGGGTTGTGGGAAAGAGGGGGCCATTCTTCCAATGGTGGGGTCAGAGAGAAAGAGGGCACAAGCAGATACTCACCAGATGGGCAGAGGAGGAAGGGCATCCTGGAGAGAGGGACTAAAGGCAGGGAGGAGAAGGGGGCAGGGGGGTTTGGACACTTGGTTGGCCGATGTTCCCGGTGACCTTGGCAAAGACTAAAGTGGAGACATTGAGTATGTGGGGTGTAGGACCTGAAGAGCCTCAAACCATGGCCCTGACACCCCTCATGTTCTGCTCAGGTCATTGAGTACTCTTGAACACAGAGTTTTATTTAAATTTTTTTTTAATTAAAATTTTATTTTTAATGCTTTTCAGTTATATGTATATATATAGACCTAGACCTAGACGTCCTACCCCTCTCCAATTCACCCCTCTGGGTCATCACAGAACACTGAGCTGAGTTCCCTGTGTTATACAGAAGTTTCCCACTAGCTGTTTATTTTAGACATGTGAGTGTATATATGACAGTTCTATTCTCCCAATTTGTCTCACCCTCCCTTTCCTTCCCTGTGTCTACATGTCCACTGAACAATATATTTTTAAATAGTAATATGCATACAGGTGCCAGAGAGGGGCATGAAACAACAGAATCAACTTTAAGGAAATGCAAACGTGTTTCTTGAATCCAGTTCTCTCAATTCCCTGGGCACAGTGACAGGTAGAAAGAAAAATGGTAAAACCAAATATCACCAAATAAAAGTTAAAAAAAAAAATCTTCATTTGAATTTGTCCAATGTCAGTCCAGTTATCACTATACACTTTTGTGCCCCCATAACATCTTTGAAAGGGAACCTAGAGTTAAGTATGTTCTGGAAAGAATCTGTTGGAGACCCAGCAGGTGATATTTTTGTGTAACGATTTATGACCTTCTCACCCTGGTCTTTACCTTGGACTTCCCTGGTGGCTCAGATGGTAAAGTGTCTGCCTACAATGCAGGAGACCCAGGTTCAATCCCTGAGTCAAGAAGATCTCCTGGAGAAAGAAATGGCAACCCACTCCAGTATTCTTGCCTGGAAAATCCCACGGACAGAGGAGGCTGGTAGGCTACATTTCATGGGGTTGCAGAGAGTCAGACACGACTGAGCAACTCCACTTTCTTTTCGCTTTCACCCTGGTCAGTTATCTTGGTGCTTGTTTTAAAATGCATGGTGGCTTGCTCAGGCCAGAGTTTAGCTGTTTGGTCTTTAATAAATTACTTAATATTTTCACTTGTTAAAAGGGAGCATTGGAATAAGTGATACTGCCAACTCTCAAATTCCTGGAGAGCAGTGATTTCTTATTTGATCCTCTTTTTTTCTCTGTCCTTTACTTTTCATCTTGATCTAGCTGGCTAATTCTTCTTATATTCCAGTTTTTATTTTCTCCCTCCTTCGTTTCTCCATTTCTTTCACTTTTATTTTCTTTCTTGGACATAGGGAAAAAAAAAAAAAAAGAACCAGAAACTTTCTTCTGGTTATATATGAAGTTAAAACACAGAAATGAGAGAGATGATTTTTAATAGCTGTGCCAGAGAGTTTAAAGAGGATATTTCTGACTCAGTTGAATTTTAAATCTTACTAAGATGGGTTTTCAAGGGGTTCTCAAAGCAAGAAGTAAAGGCAGGAGGGGAAGGGAATGACAGAGGATGAGATGGTTGCATGGCATCACCGACTTGATGGAGATGAGTCTGAGCAAACTCTGGGAGTTGGTGATGGACAGGGAAGCCTGGAGTGCTACAGTCCATGGGGTCACAGAGTTGGACATGACAGCAACTGAACTGAAGATGGGTTTTCACCTTTTATTGAAAATCTGATTAAAATTGTTTTTACCTCCTCACCAACACCAAACAACTTTGCATCCAATAACAGGAAACCATCTCCCACCCCCAGAGCCACTCAGGGACCTCCGGTTCCGAAGGGTTTGTGTATTGAGAAATCAAAGGTGAGCCAGGGATGGAAATTGCCCATGCACATTGTTGAGTTCAGTTTAGGCTCAACCTGCTTTCTTTTACTTCTCTTTTTTTGCTTTTTCTAACTCCCCCCCACAACCTCCAACCCCACACGCGGACAGTTCCCAGTTGTGTCAGGCGGATGGTTGGAAACAGCACCTGGGCCCTCCTCTGTGCACCTTGGAAAAGGGCCATCACCCCCGCCATCACCATGGGTTGCTCAGCTGGGAAAGGCCTCCTGCAGATTTCAAGCTGCAGGGGAAATGCAAACCAGGTTACCAGGCTCTGAGAGAGAGACGGAATCGTAATAAAATGTGGCTGGGAGTGCAGCTGTGGGGAGAGCTCCCAAGTCATTCCTTTTTATTTTACAAGATATATTAAATTGCTTGCTCTGCATTTTATAGAATGATAAGCCAGAAGTCTCCGAGTCTACCTACCGTGTGGAAAAGCTGGGGATGGCTGAGGTGGACGCGTGGTGGTTGTCTGATCCAGCAATGATTTGTCAGATGGCCTCGAGTGTTCTGGGCAGATTTTGCAACCTGTAGATTTAGATATGGAAGGTTGACCAGCAGGCTGTGCTGGGGTGATCTGCCATGATGGAAGTGTGTGTGTGCATGTGTGTGTGTGTGTGTAACTGTCCATGTGCTTGTGACTCCTCCACAAGCTAGGCTGCTAATTGTTCACTCAGCGAGCCCTTTGCATCTTCATTTTTAAATCTTTAAATTAAAAAAAAAGAGAAATTAAGACATTACAATAGCATTTAAGATCATTCAAACATCTGGTTCATCAGGTTGACTTTAAGGAGATAAAGATTTCTTTCTTACTAACTAAAGGGTTTCATTTTGTGACTCCCAGATGTCAGCTATCATGTCTCCTAATGCTCAGAATATTGCAAACAGGAGAACAAAGTCATTTTCTGTTGGAACAACATCCTTGAGAATATTGCATGTCATAAGGTTTGGGGCGGGGGGTACTCCTCAAGGGTTTCCAATATTATGATTGAGAGAAGATTCTTTTTCCACTTTTTCACCCTGGGAAATGGTGTGGTTTGTATTCATTCCGCAAGTCCTACTTTTTGACTTTTAAATGAAGTAAGAGTTCCCACATACAGACTTGTATTAGAAAAGAGGATTTTAACAGGTCCAGCGCACTCTTGTTTGGGCTCTCGAGGGGTCTCCTGCAGTGATGATCTGGGCTCTGGGGCACTGAGGACTTTAAGATGGTTCTTTCAGACTTCCTGCTATGCCACCTGGAAGTAAGGATGAAGGAGACATTGATTTGAGCCATCAGACATCCTCACTTTGGTGGCCCCTTCAATTGCAAATGGGCCACTTTTGCTCTGAGCACTGCCGTACCAGCGCTGTGATAGAAATGACAGACGAGGGGCACGTGATGTTCTTATCTCCTGATATTGCCTTGTCCATTCTCCCAAGATGACTTTGGGGAACAACACGCTATTAGCTGGGCTAGACAGATTTTTTTTTTTTTATTGTCCCTGTGGCTTAAAAATATTTATTTAGAACAGGAACAGAAAGGGGCTTAAGTTTCATCACTTTCCAGTTAATCTAGGATATTAGTTTCCGATTGTGGCTGACTAGATACTGACTTTTTGTTGTTTAGTCGGTCATGTTGTGTCCGACACTCTTTTGTGACCCCATGGCCTGTAGCCAGCTCCTCTGTCCGTGGGATTTCCCAGTCAAGAGTACTGGAATGGATTGCCATTTCTTACCCTAGGGGCTTTTCCTGACTCAGGGGTCAAATCTGTGTCTCCTGCACGGGCAGGCAGATTCTTTACCACTGAGGCACCTGGGAAAGACTTCAGATACTTAGTGGGGTCAAATAAAAAACCTCAACTTTGTAGGGAGGCCCTTGATTTGAAAAGGTTATTTCAAGGGGGATTAAGGGACTGTTGCAATGGAGGGAGTCTCTGACCATCAAGGCGCAAGCATCTCCAAGATCAGGCAGAACAAAGCCTTCTCTTATAAAGGAGGAGGAGTGTGCGGGGCTAGGAAGAACCAGATATGGAAAGTGGGGTGAGTGAGGAGGGTGGCAAGATAGGATAGTAGATCTAAGGGTGTTCTTCCTTGAGGTCATCCTATTTTTAGGCGGGAACACTAAGAAAGGGCTCTATGTGGGTTCCGGCAGTGGGTGGGTCAAAGTTCAGGGGTCAGGAGGGAGAGAAACTTAAGCAATATTATTGTGGCAAGCGTTTTGTTCCATTTGGACAAAACAGCTCAGCTAATCATTTAGGAGGCAAAGAGAGGGGATTTTGATGGTCGGTGTCTTGTATTAGGTAATGATGGTTGGTGTCTTGTATTAGGTAAACAGAAGGTATCCATGATTTGTATCTAAGCTGTGGGGGTCTTTGTGATGAGTCATTTCTCCAAGCTCAGAATGGCTGGGCAACTTTTTAATGTTGGCTGTTTTCCAGGATTACAGGGCTCAGGTAAAACTTGACATTGGAAGTGGTTTAAAACAACACACATTAATTATCTGACTGTTCCGGACACCAGAAGTTGGACATGGGTGCCACTGGGTTAAAATCCAGGTGTTGGCAGGGCTGTGTTCCTTGCTGGGGGGTTCCAGGGAGATATCTGTTCTCTCTGGTTTTGAAGCTTCTCGGGGCTGCAGCCTTCCTTAGGATTGTGGCTCCTTCCAATCCTCAAACCCCTGGCCTTGGCCAGTGGAGTTTTTCTTACCCTAAATCACCCTGACATGCCCTTCCGCCTTTCTCTTTCACCTGGATAATCTCCCTTTGTTAAAGTCAGCCAGTAGCATCTTGATTCATTTTACCTCATAAGCTAACATATTCCCAGGTTCTGGAAAGTAAGATCTGGACATCTTTGGGGCTAATTTTGTTTTTTTGGCCTGGTACTGTGCATACCTGGACGAATTCTGGAAGGCACAACAGGCTCATCTTTCCAAACACTACTTTTTCAAGTACTTCTCATTTTTTTGACTTAAGTCAGTAGCTCTCAGAGTTTTTCCCCTGGGTCCTTCGTGTGTGCCTGCTAAGTCCCTTCAGTCATGTCTGCTTCTGTGTTCCCCTATGGCACCTCTGTCCATGGGATTCTCGAGGCAAGAGTACTGGAGTGGGTTGCCATGCCCTCCACTCTTAAAATTTCTTGAGGACCCCCAAGGCCTTTTGTTTCTGTGGGTTATATCTACTGATATTGACTGCTTTAGGAATTAAAACTGACAGAATTTGAACATATTTGTTTATCGATTCATGAAAACTATCCATCATAAGCTCATTAATATGATTAACATTCTGATTAAAAATAACCATATTTTCTAAAGCAAAGTTTTTGCGAGAAAAATGACATTACTTCACAGTTTTACAGATCTCCTGAATGTCTGGTTTGATAGAAGACAGCTGAGTCTCACGTCTGAGTCTGTGTTCAATCTGTTGCAACATGCAGATTGGTTGAAATATATCAAGAACATCCAGCCTCACACAGACATGTAGTTGAAAAATAAAGAAATGTTTTAATAGCCTTTATATAGATAATTGTGGGTGTACTTCTTCGATATCACACTAAAATTTGACATTTAAAAGAGTGGTGGTTTTTACAGGTTAATTGCGATGTGGAATATGAAAACACAACAAGGTTATGGAGAAGGGGACAACAGAGGATGAGATGGTTGGATGGCATCATCGACTCAATGGACGTGAGTTTGAGCAAGCTCTGGCAGATAGTGGAAGGACAGAGAAGCCTGGTGGGTTGTAGTCCATGGGGTGAACAACAGCAACCATAAAATCCAGTGGTCTTGCACTTTGAATAGATCTTTTAGTCTCACGTTACTTTATAATACTATTCTTTGGTCATTTGAAAAAAATGACTTGGACGGTTATGAAGACCTTCCAATTGTCAGGTTTTTTAGTACAACGTCAGGAAATCCTTGGAGAAGGAGATGGCAGTCAACTCCAGAATTCTTGCCCGGAGAATTCCATGGACAGAGAAGCCTGGCAGGCTGCAGTCCACGGGGACTGCAAAGAGTCACATGACTGAGCGACTAACATAAGGAATCCTATTTGCTAATATCACAACTAAGTTCATCAGAAAAATCTTTAAGTGCTGGCAAACTCCCATTGACAATGCAAGTTTTTGAGATTTCTATTTTTCTCTTGAAAGGTCAAATTTTATCACTGGCAACAAGCCTGCCTGTGTTGACATTTGCACTCACGATACAAAAGCCACGGTGGTGTCTGAGCAGAGTGTCTGACAGCCACCTGGACTGACAGTCACGACAATGGAATCAGAGACAAATTCAGTTTCACTTAAATAGGTTCGTGATGAAGCAATAAAAGCTACTGGTTTTATTAAGCATCAACATGGTTTTGAAGATATTCCTCATAATGAAATGGCAAGTCTGTATGTTGTACGGCTGCTCCATCCTAAGCCAGCAGTGGTGAGGCGGGGGTCAGCTCTGGGTCCCACTGGGTGGGATGGCTCTTGACCAGGGTTTATGACAATAGGCGTCTCTGAGGGGCCATCTCCCAGGAAGGAAAGAAGGATTGTGTGGACACGCTCCTTGGTGGTGTGTTTGAAAGCATCACAGGCTGTGTTTCTACAAGGAAGCGCCTCTGAAAGTCCAGGTTTTCCTAATAAATGATCACTCCTGGGCTTTTCTGATTTGTACTTTCCCCCACGTCCAGTTAGCAGACTGACTAGATTTCAGGGCATCCCCAGGCTCAGCACACGTTGACGTGTCTGGCCAGTCCATACAGCAGGCAAATGCTACTTGCTCCGAGCATCACGTACAGCGCAGCCCAGAGGGGGTTTATTTCTTCCAGCAACCAGGTGTTCAGGCCTGAATCCCTCCTCACAAACCGGAAAACTAGCATTGTCCTATTTGTCTCTCTTCAGCTAATCCAAAATTCTCCAAGCATTCTCTGTAGCCGCTGAGCCTTCATGCTGCCTTTCAAACCAACCAGCCGCGCAGACAGAGGTGCTTGTCTCCTGCGGGTCCCTCGTCATTTGCAAGTACCAGTTGGTAGTTTCATATCATCGCAAATGTCAGGGCCTGGCAGGATTCTAATTTTAGTCCCCTTCTATCTTTCCCCCTCTGTTTCTAGAAATGGCAGAAACACCCTGCTTTTTAATACGGGTACGCTGAGAATTCCTTCACCTGTGTCTCAAGGCTCTGTGTTCATCTGGCTCTTGGAAGACTTTATTAATTTACTTATTAACTCTCAAGGGAGATGACATTATCAAGAGACATTTGACTGGTTCCTAACGAGCAGATGTTGGAAAAGCGGGATATGCTCTATGGTACCGGTTTTCCACACTTCCCAATTCTTTACTGTTGTGAAGCCATGAAGTCTTATTAAACTGTAATTAATGAACTGTTTGGATTATTGAATGTTATAGTCTGCCTGTAATTCGCCTTAATCAAATAGGGCTTTACTTCCTCTTATAGCTCAAAGTCCAGGGTGGTCCGAAGTTCTGTGATGTCCCATATCCCAGCCTCCCTCCATCATTCTTTCTCCCACCCCTGCCTTCCAGCTTTTGTATTTTTGTCTCATAGTTGCAAAATGAAGGCTGTAGAGCTCCAGCAACATGGTCACACTCCAGGCTGGGGGAAGAAGAGGCGTCAGTTGCCTGCCTCCTTCAGGGGCTTGTGTATGTTCTGATTTGGGAGAGACTGGCATCTCCAGGGTTTAATGTCTGCATCACTTGGGCCAGAGCTATCTCATGACCCTGTTCTCTGACCATACACCCCTTGCCTGAGGGGTGAGACTGAGAATTTCTAGCAGGATGTATCACTGTCCTAAATGAACCTGGGGTTCTGCGGTAAGCAATTGGAAGAATATTTGATGTACTATCCACAAAGATATCTATCTTAATTCTCCTAAGTCTCATAACCGATCCTCCTTTCATCTGGCCCTGACTTTGAGCAGCCTGGTGTTCTAGTTTCTGATAGGTGCTGCTCTGGACTCTCAATGTTTTCCCCATTAACCTTGTCATTTCTCCATCAGAGTCCNGCAATTGGAAGAATATTTGATGTACTATCCACAAAGATATCTATCTTAATTCTCCTAAGTCTCATAACCGATCCTCCTTTCATCTGGCCCTGACTTTGAGCAGCCTGGTGTTCTAGTTTCTGATAGGTGCTGCTCTGGACTCTCAATGTTTTCCCCATTAACCTTGTCATTTCTCCATCAGAGTCCTTAACGCTTGGCATGAGACTGTGTACAGAAAGCCTCAGGTATCTTCACTCCATCCTCAGGTATGTGCGTTGCAGTGTGCAAACAAAGTCCATGGCACTTCATTCTAGAGACTGAGACACAGTTCAGGTTTCACATCTCCACACGTCTCCAGCTTTCTAGGCCTGTTTCCACGTTCATCCTTGGTATCTGGATTTTTATGAGATTTATCCCCTTAGGGCCTCAGCCCTCCTACCCATTCCGAAGTCGGTTTTGTTCTCTGGACCACTGGAAAGTTTTGCATCCCATGACCGCTAAGTACCTCTTGGAAAGTCTCAGCGCTTTAAGCTGTGGTCCTCCCTAGTGATCCCAGAGAGAAGAGCTCACGCCAGGTGTGTTCTATATTATGTGTGTAACCCCTGAGTGCACTACGACCGCATTCCCTGGACTTAATGTACTTACATTGTCAGGGGAACCTGGGAGAGGCTCAAATTGAGGATTTTCCCTCCAGTCATTGTGGCTATTCTCACATGGCCTGTGGTCTGGGGAGGACAAATGCAATAATTTGGACAGGAAATCTGATTTAGTACTTTTCGGTCCAGCTAGGATGACTGGTGGGGAGAAACTTAGGATTCTGGAGCCAGAGGGGATCTGGATACTGCTGGTCAAATGCCCACAAGGATGAATGAGGACACCTTGCTTTGAGGAGAGTGAGTGATTATTAACAGAAGTCTTGCTGGTAGTCAGGGAAGATCTGGGCTCAGAATATAAGGGTTTTTTTTTTCATACTGGTTATAGGGATTGGCTTTACATTAATTTTCAAGGGAAAGGTTTTTATCTTCCTACGCCTGTCCCCTTTCCTTAGGAATGCTGCTGATGCTGCTAAGTTGCTTCAGTCCTGTCCGACCCTGTGCAACCCCACTGACGGCAGCCAACCAGACTCCGCCGTCCCTGGGATTCTCCAGGCAAGAACACTGGAGTGGGTTGCCATTTCCTGCTAGAACTACCAAAAGCCTCCTGGCTAAAAGGGCGGTGGGTTATCTCTGAGACGCCCAGGCCCCTGGCACCAACAGGTAGAACTGAAAGTTTGTGTGAAGACATTAAAGGATCTCAATTAAATCTTATATTTTCTATCATGCTGAGCACTTAGGTCGTTCCCTTTTCCTGCATGTAAAAAGTATTTCATAGTTGTTTACTTGTTAAGTTTTGTCCAACTCGTCTGTGACCCCATGGACTGTAGCCTGCCAGGCTCTTCTGTCCATGGGATTTCCCAGGCAAGAATACTGGCGTGGGCTGCTGTTTCCTTCTCCAGGGGATCTTCCTGATCCAGGGATCGAACCCACGTCTCTTGCATCTCCTGCACTGACAGGTGGATTCTTTACTGTTGAACCACCAGG
>SJYA01001671.1:113442-137110 GCA_006410615.1 Neotragus moschatus | reverse complement strand
CAGTCCCATGGGGTCGCTAAGAGTTGGATACGACTGAGCGACTTCACTTAAACTTTTCACTTTCATGCATTGGAGAAGGAAATGGCAACCCACTTCGGTGTTCTTGCCTGGAGAATCCCAGGGACAGGGGAGCCTGGTGGGCTGCTGTCTATGGGGTCACACAGAGTTGGACACGATTGAAGTGACTTAGCAGCAGCAGCAATCTCCTACTGGACCCTATGGAATTTGGTATACGTGATATAGTGTATACTACTATAGAAATACTAGATGATTTAATGTATTACAGAAAGTATCTCAGAATTTATAAAAAGATTGAAACCAACAGAGTGTTCAAGATGAATAAGAAATCTGTTAAGGCATAAAAAGTGACTTATGTAAGAGATCATAAAGATTTTATACTCAGTTTGGGCAAAGAAAGCTTAAGATACAATAATGGTTTCAGAGCATCTTTTGACATGAAGACCTAAACAAAATATTGTGAATTAAGACGCACCACAGATTTCTTGATTTACAACAGATAAAGGTAAATTAGAAGACTGCACGTGGTGGGAGAAAAATAAGGAAAGCATTTTACTTTGAATTGAATTTTAAAATTTAAAGTGATTAATCAAATTATTTAGACTGTGAGTGATTCACAGTATTTTGATTGACTCATCCCTGAGGCTGAGGTAAACAGTTCATTACAGAGAATAGAAGACAGCAGAAACAATTTCATTGAATCAGCTGGATATGTGCTCAAGTTTTGCAAATACATGAGAAACAGCAGAATTCTTCTAATTTTCAGGAAAGTTGGAGTAATGATTAATTAGATCAGGAATTTGTCTCTGTAGTAAAAGGTGAACTTGACAATAGATGGAAATAATGGAGTTTCTATTCTAAGAAACATTTTCCCCAAAGCAATCTTGCCTTTACTGGGACTAGGTAAGCAAATTTTGAAGTTATTCCCTTCAGATTCCCAAAGAATGGTGAACTTGTGAAAATGAAGAATCTCAGTGTTAAACTCTCAAATAAGGAAAGCGACAGGGTAATGGGCTTGATGAAATGCAAACCCATCAATTGCACCTCTGATTTTACTCAACTGAAGTGAGTGAACGATTTTTTTGCTGGTGTCTGCTCAGGCACGGAGAATGTAAACATGGAGTCAATTATTTAAGTCATATATGTTTGAAAGTCTGTTTTGGGGCCACAGTTTAGCTTGACTGCTCTTAAGCAGGTCCTCTGCATGTTTTTTTTCCTGTTAAATTTTATTTTGCTGTATAACTGAAGGCTGTGTATAATGACAACAAATTCATTTATAACAATGATTTGTTTTTCAAAAGAAACAAAGTCAGTGATCACGTTCTGCAATGAGAGCTGTGCCTTGCTGAATAACTAGCTGCTTAACTTCCTCCATATGAGCAATTGAATAGACAACTTAGCTCTCCCCTCTCCTTTTTAAACCCAAATGATAGGAGTCTTTCTCAAATCTAAGTATAGACACTACTTTCGTCTCTCTTTTTTTTTTTAACTCAAATTCTATGATTCTTTGTCTACTCATCATAATACTTTGCCAATATAGTCAGGCTCATTTCAAAGAAACATTATAGAAAGCTTTCTTTAACAGATATTTCAAGCTTGTTCTTTAAAGATAACTTGTATGGCTCACTTACCTAATTGAACAGTCTAAATAATTTGTAGAATTTTCAGTATGTTCTAGGCAATCAATTATTTCTTTGTTTTTACATATTAATGTAATTTTAGAGTAAGCAAGGGAATTTTCTTCCTAGTCCACAGAAACAAGAAAAGTAAAAATATCCCATTAAGCTTGACTACAGATATAAAGTTTTAAAATTCATGGTAGGTCGTCAGTAATCTTAAATGTGGTTTAACTCCATATGGTTTCATTGTATGTAAACAATAGTGGAAAAAGAATGGTGATGTTCTTACAGTAATGGAATTATTCATAACTGGAAGTCACTGAGAGATTATTTAAACTTCATGTTCTAATTTTATTCATTTATTTTTAAATTTTATTTTATTTTACTTTACAATACTGTGTTGGCTTTGCCCTACATTGACATGAATATGCCATAGGTGTACATGAATTCCCAACCCTGAGCCCCCCTCCCACCACCCTCCCCATTTCATCTCTCTGGGTCATCCCAGTGCACCAGCCCCAAACATCCTGTGTCCTGTATCGAACCTAGACTAGCTTTTCATTCTTACATGATAGTATACATGTTTCAATGCCGTTCTCCCAAATCATCCTGCCCTCTCCCTCTCCCACAGAGTCCAAAAGTCTGTTCTTTACATTTTTGTCTCTTTTGCTGTCTCACAGGGTTATCATTAGCATCTTTCTAAAGTCATATTCTAATTTTAGATTAACTAAATTAATATTTGATCTTCCCTGGTGGCTCAGTGGTAAAGTATCTACCTGGCAGTGCAGGAGACACGAGTTTGATCCCTGACCCCTGAAGACCCGCTGGAGAAGGAACTGGCAACCTGCTACACTATTCCTGCCTGGGAAATCCACGGACAGAGGAGCCTGGCAGCTACAGCCCCAATATTACTGTAGACGCACTTGCGTCTCAGCAGGATGTGCTGTTCTGTTTTAGAGAACAGCACATATTCAGACCAGCAGTTTTATTGGTCTAGCTACATCCTATTATCCCCAATTTCTTAGAATATGGCCTATTACAATTTTCCCATATTTTTATAACTATTTCAATAGCAAAAACTTGGAGCTTACCAGGGATTTAATATGACCAACCTAGATAGCATATTAGAAAAAGAGAGATTACTTTGTCAACAAAGGTCCATCTAGTCAAGGCTATGCTTTTTTCCAGTGGTCATGTATGGATGTGAGAGTTGGACTATAAAGAAAGCTGAGTGCAGAAGAATTGATGCTTTTGAACTGTGGTGTTGGAGAAGACTCTTGAGAGTGCCTCGGACTGCAAGGAGATCCAACCAGCCCATCCTAAAGGAGATCAGTCCTAGGTGTTCATTGGAAGGACTGATGTTGAAGCTAAAACTCCAATATTTTGGCCACCTGATGTGAAGAGCTGACTCATTTGAAAAGACCCTGATGTTGGGAAAGATTGAAGGCAGGAGGAGAAGTGGATGACAGAGGATGAGATGGTTAGATGGCATCACTGACTCAATGGACATGAGTTTGAGCACACTCTGGGAGATGGTGAAGGACAGGGAAGCCTGGTGTGCTGCAGTCCATGGGGTCACAAAGAGTCGGATACGACTTAGCCACCAAGCACGCACACAGGATTCAAACTGAAATTGGTGTGATACCGAGAGATCACGTCATTGCCTTGCCCTGTCTCTTGCAGTTTAAATAGTCTCTGCTTAAGAGACCTTATTAAGTCTCTAAGTCTCTTGCTGTTTAGTTGCTGAGTCCTGTCCAACTCTTTTGGGGCGCCATGGACTGTAGCCTGCCAGGCTCCTCTGTCCACGGGATTTTCCAGGCACGAGTGTTGGAGTGCATTGCCACTGATCCTTTCCCACTGCTCTAAGTCTCTAAATGTTCCTTAATTCAACCGTAAGATGAATGGGAAGGGATGAAAGTATATTGGACTAGGAAGGTTCTAGAATACAAATTACTCTGTATGCTTTTCTAACGGAGTGGAGTAGTTGTGTTTGCTACATAAATCTGGAAGGTCTTTGCTATCTTGTCTGAGATGGTAGAGCACAGTTTTCCATGGAAGGAGTGAAATGATGAGATTAAGCTATTATCAGGTGAAACCACCTGCAGTCCCGATTTCAAAATATTTCTTCTTTCAAATGACTTCTCTGGAAGGAAAGGGGCTATAAATTCCCTAAATAAATAATAATAAATGTTCTGGTCTGTGTGTGTATCACAGAAAGATTACTTTGGCATGCTGGCACTTAGCAAATGAGAAATGTCAAAACAAATAAACTGCTTAATCCATATTGGATCCTGACAAATTGATTTGGAAATCCTGTTTTTTCCTATCAGGTGCTGCTTCTGAGATGGATTGTTTCACATTTTTTTATGTCAGCATTGAGGCTTTTGACTCATGCTATTGAGACTAGAAAGGCAATTTAGCAGTTCAGGGAGTTATCTGACAAAATGCTTTAAAAAAAGTTTTTATCACCTTTTTCATGAATTGATATTTTATATCACCCCTGTACAGAGTCATGGTAACATCAACTTTTTGTGCTCGGAAAAATACTCTCTTTAAGTATCTATCACCATTTCCATCATTTTCCATTTACTGTTATTTCTTTCAGAATAGCTATAAGGCATCAGATTTTAAATTATGCAGAATCCTAGTGACTTCGCTAGTTATCATCGTTCGATTCTTAACAAATTATTTTGTTGAAAACAAACTTGTGAGAAACTGCTCCCTGCTCCATCAAGTAAAGACTTCAAGGTTAATAGTTATGGCCTTTTAGTTCAGTTTTTTCAGTTCAGTNATGGGGTTCTCAAGGCAAGAATACTGAAGTGGTTTGCCATTCCCTTGTCTAGTGGACCACATTCTGTCAGACCTTTCCACTATGACCTGCCTGTCTTGGGTGGCCCCACATGGCATGGCTTAGTTTCATTGAGTTAGACAAGGCTGTGGTCTGTGTGATCAGACTGGCTAGTTTCCACATATAAGCAATAACAAATGACCCCTGTCTTTCTCTGTCTGACTTCACTTAGTATGAGGAACTCTAGATCCATCCTTGTTGCTGCAAAGGGCATTGTTTCATTTTAATCGAAACCAAACACGATTTGTCATCCTCCCCGTCAGGCTTCCCTGGTGGCTCAGGTGGTAAAGTGTCTGCCTGCAATGCAGGAGACCTGGGTTCCGTCCCTGAGATGGGAAGATCTCCTGGAGAAGGAAGTGGCAACCCACTCCAGTATTCTCGCCTGGAAAATCCCATGAACGGAGGAGCCTGGTGGATTACAGTCTGTGGGGTCGCAGAGTTGGACACGACTGAGCGACTTCACTTTCTTTCTTTCTTTTCTTCCACTGTCATACTCTGCCATGCCTCTTTCAATCTTCAAGATAATTTCAATCTTCCTCTTCACAGTTGTCCAAGTAAGAAATGAAGGACTTATGAGCTCTGTCAAGAGATGGCAGNGGTCGCAGAGTTGGACACGACTGAGCGACTTCACTTTCTTTCTTTCTTTTCTTCCACTGTCATACTCTGCCATGCCTCTTTCAATCTTCAAGATAATTTCAATCTTCCTCTTCACAGTTGTCCAAGTAAGAAATGAAGGACTTATGAGCTCTGTCAAGAGATGGCAGTGGCACCCCACTCCAGCACTGTTGCCTGGAAAATCCCATGGATGGAGGAGCCTGGTGGGCTGCAGTCCATGGGGTTGTGAAGAGTCGGACACAACTGAGCGACTTCCCTTTCACTGCTCACTTTCATGCCTTGGAGAAGGAAATGGCAACCCACTCCAGTGTTCTTGCCTGGAGAATCCCAGGGGCGGGGGAGCCTGGTGGGCTGCCGTCTATGGGGTCGCGCAGAGTCGGACGCGACTGAAGCGACTCAGCAGCAGCAGCAGCATGAGCTCTGTCCCTTACCTCTGATGTCTGCTGGTTCCTCGTGTTTCTCAAATTCATCGACACCTCTCTTCCCTTCTCTCGTTCCTGTTTGAACTTCTGCAAGAGCGCCACTACCTGGCACTTTCTCGTCTAGTCATTCGCTCATGTTTCTCTCTCCACTACCAACTTCTTTAGTCCCTTTTCTTGTTCTACCTGGACAAACACCAGCTGTAAATTAACCGAACAACTTACCTCTCAATGACTTGTTTAGACGCCCACCTTCCTGACAGACATGTTCCTAAAATGCTCTTTATTTCTAATTAATTCGTTAATCCATGCATCAATGAATTAGATCATCTGCCTCTTAAATTTGTGCTGTTTTGCCTTTATGTTCCTTTATTTTTCAGGGCTGAGGCACTGTTCTCAGGCACCAATGAAAGGGAGCCACCCAAACCCTGACTTTCCCTCTAAAATTCAGCTCAGAGTAGGACTCTCGGTGACACGTCCCTGGCCTGCATCTGACTCAGGCTCAGCTGGGCGCTCCTGGTCTGTGCTCTCACATCACTGCTATGGATTGTCACCAGACTGCTCTGCCCTGTTCATTATTGGTAATTTGCTTATATCATCGGAGAAGCCTGAGACTTCAGATTCGGGCAGGCTGTTCCAGCCGGACACGTTGCTGGGGTTCAGATTTAAATTCTGAAATTGTGAGGACAGGAATGAATGAAGAAGTGTTTGGACAATTTTTTACACCCCCCCCCCCCTCTTTTTAGTGGCTCAAAAACGGCAGTGTTCTTAATGACCCATTTATATAGGTTTCCAGATAACCAGCTATAAAAATGCTGCTATTTGATCATGGGTCGGGGCGGGGGCAGGGGCAGATTAGATGCTCTGTTTAAACGTCCTCTCAATTCCCTTCTGGTAATACATCCATGGACATGAAGGGTTATCCGAGGTGATGAGGCCAGCAAAAGAACTAATGCAATCTTCGGCTGCATTAATTGAAGAATGGTACTCTCTTCACAGAAGATAATAGGCTCCTTGCACTCAGCACAACTAAACCCATACCAGCAAACCCTGATTCATTCTCGGTGCCTCACTGAAACAGGAGAGTCTCTCTCCGATATCCCTGCGAGAGGCCAGTGGGTAATGATCCTCGCCTTAATACAAGCGATGGTTGAAGGTGCCGTTTATGTTCAGTGGGGGAAAAGAGATACAAGCCTTCCTATGTTTGAGATCTGTTATATGGAGGAGGAATTAAAACTTACTCCATTCAGCTTTCAGACCTAGGCTTTGAGTGCAGAAATTACCCACAGAGAAGATTCCAGCTAATTAAAAGAAAGAATGTATTACCAATTTCAACGAGCTCCCTTTTGTATTACTAAGCTCCTCAAGCGCTCACGGCATGTGAGAGGAAAGATTTCTACAGGGCCGGTAGCTGACCTTTTCAACCTCTTTCAGATCCAAGAGTCTACTTTTTCAAGATGGTGACCTGAGTTTTTCCTCATCTCCAAAGAGGAGTCAAGAAGAAATGGAATTTAAGTACATTCGGACAATTTAGGGAGCAGGGCAAAAGAAATTCCTGAAAGACAATGATATTTATGAGTAGGACCATCACAAATTTTATGAAATCTCAATTGTAGATTAACTTGTAAAATAATTTGCCCTGTCATTGATGAACACAATTTAGTTACTTGTGTTCAAAATCAAGGAGAAATAAATAGACAGGCTCTTATTATCTCTGACCCATGGTTTATTTGACCTATATAATGTCTTTCCTCATAGCAAAGCATTTTTGAGTTCGGGAATATTTTAAATAAGAAAAGCAAGACGAATGATAAACAAACAAACAAACAAACAAAAAACCCAGAAAGGGCAGTGGTGAGATTCCTGGGTTATTCATTCATCAATTGTATTGCTATTTAAATAAGTTGAAAAGGTTGACTAACAACTCACAGAATCCAAAACTACCCCCCCTTTGTTTTTTTGAAAATTATCCTTGTTCTAAAAAACTCAGGTAGTTTTTCATTTTTTGTCTTAATTTTTTATTGCCAAACATTTAATTTTTTTTTAATGGCTGAAGGTTATCTCTTTTAACAAATTTTTATCCCATGTGTGACATTTATGCAGAGAGTTTTATTTTAACAAATCAGCAAATATATCTTTTATTTTGGTCTTGAGATATGAAGTTCTGATGGCTATTACTTTTTATAGTTTATCTATGCTGTCTTTGCTTACTGCATGCATACAAATTCCATTATCATTAATAAGGATGATACAGGGAAAGCATACACTCATTAGTGTCTAATGTGCTTCTCAAGGTTATTCTAAGGTGCAGGAATTTAATGAGTACTTAATGAGAATTCTAGTATCACTGATTAAGAATATCTATCATGTTTGTGATATAGATACTACCATCTAACACTGGGAGGCTAGTAAAAAGAATAAGTCCCAAATAGCTTCTTTTATTAATCACATATGTGAAAGGCACTTTGTGATCACAAAGTTATGACCTTTAATTTAGTCCATTAATACTTGAAATCTGCTAATCTCAGAAGTAATTCATCACAATTTAAATTTTCATGCAGTTTATGACTCTTTTGTGATAAATAACATCATACAAGACTGGAAAAAGCTAGGGTCACGTTTTAAAATAGAACTTTTGAATCTTAAAATAACTGCCTGCTTAAAACTGAGTTGAATTTTTTATTATTGCTTTGAAAAATAGCCTAAAATGGAGGAATTAATAGTCTGTAAATATAGTGTGAATGAGGTTAGTCTAGATATTTCAGACCAACCTTGTCATCTCTCTATGAACATAGATTGTTAGTTGTAAGGACAAGAACAACATTTCTAATTGTGGAAGATACTCTGAAAAATGATTGATTTGAAACTTTGAGTCTATAGTTGACCCTTGAACAAAGATGGGGGTTAGGGGTTCCCACCCTGTGAGCAGTCAGAATCTGCGTAGAACTCGTAGTTAGTGTATTGAACTGGTCACCCCTCTGTAAGCATGGTTCCATATCCAAGTATTCAACCAACCACGGGGTTGTGTAGTGCTATAGTATTTACCTTTGGGGGGAAAAAAAATCCACGTATAAGTGGACCCATGTGATTCAAATCCATTTGTTCAAGGGTCAACTCTATTTCATTTGCAAAGTTTACATAAGTCAGATACAATATAAGGAAGAATTATTTAAACAGGCTTCTCAGCAACTTATATATTTTCAGTTAAACAACCTTTTTGACATTTTCACAGACTCTATACCACAAATAATGCTTCCCATGATAACTGCTTTTTTTTTTTTTTTTTGAAGAACTTAGGGAAAAGTTTCTTTCCAATGGAGTTGATAGGTTAATGAGTGTCCTCCTACATTTATGGAATGGTGGTTGTAATGATCACACGAGGTAACATACATAAACGTGCCTTAAGGCCATAAAAGGCTTTATAAGTTTGTAATTTGTTTTTGTTGGATATCAGTGAAAATGGTCTGTAAAGTCAATAGCTTCTGGATGGGAATTCGGTAGGTGTAACAGACGTGTGAGATGGTCAGCGTCCAAGAAATGGGGCTCCAGGGCTCGCTCCGGCTCTGCCTCCCTCTGTCTCTGCGTCTCTGCTTAACTCTGTCTTCTCTCTCTCACACACACGTACACACGTTTCAACTGATTGCATTTTATGCACACTTCCTGCAAGTAAATCTAAATCCCATGTAGACTGAATTCCTTAGTTAGAAAAATATAATGCTGTCTCTCAAACTGACACCTGGTAGATTTCTTAACCCATAACGATAAAGAGAGATGGACATGGGACCTTATAACAGGTTCCTCGGGAAGTGGAATCTGGGAAATCAAACTAAAAATCAGTGACTCTCGTGGTGAAAACTGAATGGCTCTGCTACATCTGTTCCAGAGCCCAAAGAGAGGAACAAATCAAGGAGGGGAGTTCTCTGCTCCAACATTCAGAGTAGGAAAAGCAAAATCTCAAGGAACTGATGGGACATCCAAATATGAAACAAATTATTAACAGATCTGTACAGGTGCCACGATTTTATTTATGAAAACTTGAGTATCACACAAATGAACGAGCCATGGAATGAATCATGGAATCCCACTGATAATCATCCAATTTATCTTCGGTAAGTATATTTTACCTCCTTTATAAGAATTAGAGACTTTTGATACATCCATAACGGTGGTAAAATTTTAGGTTATTTTGGTCCCATCTTTCCTTCTCTTATCCTCTGTCTGGAAGAGGATATACTAAGTAGCGAATAGTTTAAAGATGGAAAACAGAGGAAGAGAAGCAAGGAGCCTAAGTGAACTATACACTAGATCATTGCCACCTGTAATGGATTTGGTATGAATTTCAAAACATATAGGATTCAGTTCGTCTCTTAGGTTGATATATACCTAAAACATTCCTATCTCTAGCCTATTTTACCATCTGTTCAATTTAATAGATGAATACTGCTTTACTTGGTAAATATCAATGTATTGGAGGAATAAATTTACTTTTGAGCCTGATATCATCCTTGCTTATTAAAAAAAGCACTTAATAGTGGTTCTTTTTTTGCTATAACATATATCAAAATCACACAGAGCATGAGCAAATGGCTCAGTAATTTTCCCAAAGCTTACCCACCACCTAAATAGGCAAATAGCAACCCGATAAATACAAGTGAAGATGCCTTAAATAAAGTCACAGGACCTTCTTGCCCACAACAAGGGTAACACCACTCTTCTCTCCAAATAACACCATGATTCCTTTTAAAATCAAAGAATAATCAGATTTATTGAGAAAGTTGATGTAGATAAGCCCATGGCTAAAGAAATGCAAGAGTTAACTGTAAAAGTTTCCCAGTCAGTGACTTTTATAGCTGATAATATTTTCTGTTCCCCTGCTTGGTCATTTACACTATCTTGAATAATTCTGAGTGTTTGGCATCTTGCCCTCAAAATGTTATGGAAATCATATCCAGATTTTTTGAAAGCAAACCTGTTAGGATCAGCATTTTTCTGAAAACGTCTCAAAGAAATGACTCAGTCACAATTTTAAAACTTAATGTGTTTGGAGGAGGGTGAGGACTTTAAAAACACTAATTTGTGGGCCAGGTGCAGTGGGGTCTCTTCTGTGAAGCAAGCGCTGTGGGTCAAAATTTTGACCTCTGTGACTTGGGGGGTTATTTCCCTATGAGCAAGACTGGACAGTCCCAGCTGCTAAGAGAATTCATGAAGTGGAGGGGGTAAGATGAAAATCTCAGTCTTTGCAGGAATTTTGGTTTCCTGTTAAACTCAGTGAAATGAGAAAATCATGATATTCGTGGAAGATGTGTGGCTCAGAGAAGACTAGTGAAAATCATTCATTATGGCCTTTTCTTAATTCTTTGCAGTTATATATCTCTATTCTACATCAATGCTTTTGTAAGATCCTGTTTGCTTTAATGGGGGAAAATATTTTCTTTCGTAAGCCACTGCCAGGATTACATGATTTCTGCTTAATGACATAATAATCAACTCATAAGTGAAAAATAACTATATAACTGAATCATTTCGGTGTATACCTGAAACTATATATAGATCTCTGGGTTGAGGAGATCCCCTGGAGAATGACCCGCTCCAGTATTCTTGCCTGGGAAATCCCATGGATAGAGGAGCCTGGTGGACCACAGTCCATAGGGTTGCAAGAGTCAGACATGACTTAGCGATTAAACCACCACCACCACCACCACCACCACACACACACACAGACACACACACACACACACACACACAAACTGTATGTGTATATATAACTGAGTCATGTTACACTACATCTGAAACTAAAAGAACACTGTAAAGCTATACTCCAACTAAAAAAAATAATAAATAAAATTGAAAACCAAAATCAGTTGACTTCTTGCCTTTAACTTTTCTTCTCTTGCTTATTGATTAAAAAAAAAATTTGTCAATGTCCAACATTTAGCTAATGTGGTTTGTTCCTGTACTTGGAGAACGTCTAAAACATTTTGCAGCTGCATAAACACATACGTGTAATAAAACAAAATGGAAATAGAAGAATAGGGAGAGTACAGCAGGGGTAGGGGAGCAGGAGCTGGCCCACGGAAATGCACTCAGAGGAGTTTGTTTAACAAACTCATAAAATTGGACTAAATGCTCTGTTTCCTTTGAAAAAATTAAACAAGAAAATACTCTCAGTTACAAGATTTTTCCTGTCCCTGAGACCATCTAGCTAATGACAGACATTCTCTGCCAGTGTTCAGTGAGGGCCCTTGTAAGTATGAACAGTTTCTTGGCATTCTGTCTTACCCATGTGTTTTAAGTGTGTTTGTTGAATATTCACCTAATTTTTGAAGGCGATACTATCATTTGCTTTACACAGAGAAGGAAATGGAACTTTCGATAGCTTTTGCAATTTACATAAAGTCACAGAAGCTATAGGCAGAGCACCAGAAAATTGAACCCAAGGTTTCCTGAGGTCAAAATGCATGTTTTGCCCTCTACATCTTTCTGCTTTTCAATCTACAGCTTTTTTTTTTTTTTTAAGAGAAAAAATTCTTAACCATTTTTAACTGAACCATTGTGTAGTTCTGTGGTGTTAAATTCATTTGCAATGTCGTGTGACCATCNGTGGATTGCCATTTCCTTCTTCAGAGGATCTTCCTGACCCAGGGATCAAGCCCACACCTCCTGCGTGGCAAGCAGATTCTTTACCACTGAGCCACCTGGGAAGCTCCTCCCAAGGCATACTTATGTGCATTTCTTAGAATTTGTTTTTAAAAGAAAATTGAGGTTAATGATTATAAGAAGTGACATTCGAGAGCATTTGATGAAAACTAAGAAGTTCTTCAAAAAAGTAGCAGCTTTACAGTTATTGAAAAGACTATGACAGAAACTGAAATTCTATGTATAAGCATTTTTGAAGTAGCCATCTTTTATTTTAGTGTAATTTTTAAGGATTTCTCTGGGTCAGTATGGCATTTACTGGTGGTGCAATCCAAACGAACATCCAGGTAAATGAATTTGGAAAGATGATGACAGCCTACAGGTGCTCCAGCTTTACTAAATGCCACCCTCCTTCATGGTTAACTCACTTATTGAGATGTCATTTCCAAGTTGATTTTTCAATTGTTCCAGCCATTGTAATGGAACAAAAGAGCCCTTTATAGCTCTTAAGGACAGTATTGCAAGAAGATTGGCTCAGACTTAGGATAACTAGACATCTATGCTCTTCTGATAAAGAGCAGTTTTCAGAAACATTTCTCAGTTCATTGTGCAAAGTTGTTGACATTTTGTCATTGTAATCCTTTTAATGTTGTAGCCCTTTGAAATTTGTGTAAAGGCTTTGCCTCACATCAAAGTAGATGAGAATATAGGGAGCGACCAAAAATAACTTCTCTGAAAGCACGCCTGGTATTGTAGGGATTTATGATGCTATCACAACATCTATGGATCAGTGAACATGAATTTGTTAAAAACAAAATAAAAAAGCATAGTTACCCAGAGAGTTTCAGAAAGACCGTTTAAAGCCTGATAAAATCCACTAGTGGGACACACTAGATGTGAACTAAATACTACGTCTTCTTTATCCATTCTTCTGCTGATGGTCATTTAGGTTGCTTCCGTGTCTTGGCTATTGTAAGTAGTGCTGCTATAGGGTTGGCCAGATCCCTGGAGAAGGGAATGGCTATCCACTCCAGTATTCTGGCCTGGAGAATTCCCTGGACTGTATAGTACATGGAGTCACAAAGAGTCAGACACGACTGTGTGACTTCCACTTGGAAGGAGGTGAGCTGAGTCTTCCTACTCTGTCATCTTGGCCAAGCTCCCTCGTATATTATTATTATTAATGAAACTTGGGGTGCATGTATCTTTTTGAATTAGAGTTTTCTCCAGATACATGCAAAGGAGTGGGATTGCCGGATCATATAGTAACTCTATTTTTAGTTTTTTAAGGAAGCTCCATATTGTTCTCCATAGTGGCCACACCAATTTACACTCCCCCTGCAACATAGGAGGATTCCCTTTCCTCTGCACCTTCTCCAGTATTTGTTTTGTAGACTTTTTAATGATGGCCATTCTGACTGGTTTGAGGGGATTCCTCATGGAGGCGTTTTTAATTCAATTAGCCTCTGTCTTCTCCCTAGCAGTCTGTCTTATGTGACTTACACAGCGGTTCAGGCCAGCTCCTTCATTTTACACTATTTGTATATCTTAGTTCATAAGTGAAAGTGAAGTCCCTTAGTCATGTCCAACTCTTTGTACCCCCATGGACTGTAGCCCACCAGGCTCCTCTGTCCATGGGATTTTCCAAGCAAGAATACTAGAGTGGGTTGCCATTGCCTCCTCCAGGGGATCTTCCTGACCCAGGGATCGAACCCAGGTCTCCCACATTGCAGACAGACGCTTTACACTCTGAGCCACCAGGAAGCCCATTTTAGTTCATAAGAAATCTCAAATGCCTGGTACAACCTTGTGCAACTCATTAAGAATCGAATGGAGGACATCGAATGGCTCTTCTTAAGTGTCCTGTTCCCAGGCCTTCATCCTCTTTTCCTCTCAGAACACAACTCCCTGTCCTGACCTTCAGAAACTAAGCTGATGATGAGCTTTGTCTCCGTCATCCTCCGCGGCTTAATACAAACCCTTCTGCTGCAAGTTGAGGCTTTTTCACTCTTCAGCAGCGTTTTCCTTTCTTGGTCTACACCATGGCTTCTCCATCTCAGGCTTAGGGACATTTGGGGCCGGATGAATCTGTGGTGGAGGGTGTGTCTCGTGCCCTGTCAGATGCCTAGTCACTGAAAGGCAGTGTCACCCTCCTCCCGTGTGACTAAAGTGTGTGCAGACATCACCAGCTGTCCCCTGGGGGATCAGAGCTCTGCTGCTGAGAACCACTGGGCTCCACATGCTCTCCAGAACTCTGTGGACATCTAGGTGTCTGATGTGGCTGAGCCGCTGCCTTGTTCAGCATTTGTATCCTTCCTACTGGTCACACCAGCTCCCTGGGTACCACCCTGCCCCAAGTCAGAAAAACATTTAAGGCGCCAGCCGTGAGGTCATCTTTTGCCCTTTGTAGCTGTTGAAACTGTGGAGAGTTTTCTCTGGGACTCACTGACTTTCACTTGTAACATCCTTGAAACTCAGAGGTGATGATGTGTTGGACAATGATCAGACCTCATGTCCACACTTCTATGGGTTTCTCTCTAGCATAGACAGGACGTGAGCTGAAAAAAGACCAGTGAGAATCTTGATTTCAATTTAATTTCTTGGAAAAGAAATCATTTTTATATGTCTATTCATGTTATATGCTTTGTAAACAGTTTTACTTTTATTCATGCACCAGGTGGGATCTTAGTTCCCTGATCAGGAATCGAACCTGTGGCCCCTGTAGTGGAAACTTAGAGTCTTAGCCACTGGAACACCAGGGAGGTCTCATGCTATGTCTTCTTAAGCCTGCTGTTCTTCTGAATGTATAACTTTGATTCTGAAGGGAATTAAATAGGAACAAGAGAATGAGGCTCAGAATCTGGCAAGTTTTCCCTTCCTCTCCTTGCATTCCACTCATTGCACACCCGGGTACCTCTTCACGCTATACCTTCAGCATCTGTGGGCTTTCTTTCTTGCCCTTCTGCTTATATGCTGAAATCTCTTACAGATCTCTGTTTGTCCTGTTTTCCTAGCCTGGTTACAGCTGAGAATCTATTTTCCACCTGCTTTTGACTGTGTTTGCTTTTGCCACTTAATAATATTTGTTGTGCGAGGATTGTGTTTCAAGAGTCTTTCCCCCTCAGGAGACAGGCTTCCTGCCGTCTGCTGTGTTTGGATGACCGTGCCTTTAACTCGTCTGCTGTCCCTTTGGTCTCTCTGACAAATTCAGAGCAGCGGTTTGGAATATTTAGCGCTGTGTTTCTCTCACTGAAGTTAAAAGGGAAGTGCCTCTGTGAACCTTCCTTCGGAGGTTCACGGCGCAGCCTTGTTTTCCAAACAACATCTCTCCTGGGTGGCAGTGGCTGTGGGTGGTGCTCCACTTTCTCTGAGGTAAAAATGTCTTTGAGAGGCGTCTTAATTTTTCTGGGCTGATTCTCCCCTGATACCATTTCTCCGGTGGGTCTGAGAAATGTTAGCACTGTTCTTCACACACACACCTCCCCCCCACACACACACGCACACACACACACACACACACACACACATGCACACACACACACACTGACACAGGCCTCCTATATTTCCAAATGCAAAAACAGGCGACCTCAGCTGAGCATCTGAAGACAGGGCCCTGTGTCCTGGCCTCTGTGGGACAGTAGGAAGGTTCCTAGTCCAGGTGGTTCTTGCCTCCTTGCCCACACTGTCGTGATTCCCACTTCCCTTGCTCCTCTCAAGCCCCTGCGGGTCCCCCACCCTAATCTCCTTTTCCCTCTAAAATGCCCCATTGCGGGGAGAGAGAGTTAGGGAGTGTGGGAAGGACAGATACACACTGCTGCATTTAAAGTGGAGAGCCAGCAAGGACCCGCTGCGGAGCTCAGGGAACTCTGCTCTGTGTCATGCGGCAGCCTGGACGGGAGGGGAGTCTGGGGGAGAGTGGACGCGTGTATATTTAGGGCCGTGGCCCTGTGCTGTCCGTCTGAAACTATCACAGTATTGGCTGTGATCCAATACAAAGGAAAAGTTTAGGAAAAAAATAAAGAAAGCGCTCCTTTACTGTGTACAAACTGGAGTTAAGTCCACACTGATGTCTGTCTCTTCCTTAGGGCAGCACTATATTATAGCTTAAAATCCATCCTTACCACTTTAACTAGCAGCCAGCATTGTTTATCACTGATGATGGCTATTTAGATCCTGTATCCTTGATTAGTCTGAGGCCTCTGTATTTGGTAACAACAGGTAGGCAATGAAAACAAAGTTTAACGGAGCTTCTGAAAATAGCAGATCGGAATACCATGATCAGATAGGCCCCATCTATCATGGCAGATGGCTTATCCTTCAGTTTTCTAGCTTCTTGCTGCCCGAAGTCTCTGAAGCTTTACAGGTGATGTCATGGACAGATTCCTGCTTCACCTGCCACCTTCAAACCCTGTCACAGGAGTTCTAATTTTCCAGCAAGCAAGAGACGGCTCTGGTTTCCATTCTCCAATTAAATTCTATGCAGGTGACCTAGAAATGATGGAAATGTCCTTGTGAGATGCTTTATGCAATCTAGTTTAAGAGAACATTCTAATTCTGCAGATATCATTCCCAAGAGCTGCAGCTTTTGGTTGAAAGGACTCTGCTGTTTTTCCCCTGCAGCTCTCTTGAGGTATGTGGTTGACAAATAAAAATGATACATGCTTAAAGTGTGCAGCCTGGTGTTTTGATATATGTACATATTGTGAGATGATTACCACAACCAAGCTAATTAACATATCCGTCACTCCACAGAGCTGCCACCATGTGTAGGTGTGTGTGGTAACAGTATCAGAGATCTATCATCTTAGAGGACTTCAGACACACAGTACAGTGTGGTGATCACAGTCGCGTGCTATTCATGTTGTGTCCAGAACTTGTCTGTCTTGTAACTCAGTGTTGGTTCCCACTGACTGACGTCCCTTTTTCCCACCCTTCGGTCCCTGGAAACAACCATTCGACTGTGTTACTGTGGTGTTGTTGCTGTTGTTCAGTGAGTTGGACTCTTTTAGATTTCCCTCCTGTAAGTGAAGGGGGATCGTTTTTCTGTGTCTTGCTTATTTCAGACAAGTAATGTTCTCCAGGTGTATCCATGATGTTGCAAGAGGCAGGATTCAGGTCTGAAAGAGTTCTATCATCTTTCAAGTTTGAGTGTCTTAAAGGATCAAAAGGTAAAATTCTAAGACACTTAGCTCCTCAAACTTTACTCCACTGTTTAATTTTTTACCCACCAACCGCTAACTGATTTAGTGACATCTTCAAAATTCACTATATTCTTCATTCCTCTGTGCCATTGGTTCTCAAAACTGAAAGTGCAGAATCACCAGGAGGGATTGTTAAAACCACCAATTCTAAAAGATATATCCCCCCCAATATCCACTCCAGTATGCTTGCCTGGAAAATCCCATGGATGGAGGAGCCCGGTGGGCTGCAGTCCATGAGGTCGCTAAGAGTTGGACACGACTGAGCGACTTCACTTTCACTTTTCACTTTCCTCCATTGGAGAAGGAAATGGCAACCCACTCCAGTGTTCTTGCCTGGAGAATCCCAGGGACAGAGGAGCCTGGTAGGAGGCTGTCTATGGGGTCACACAGAGTTGGACACGACTGATGCGACTTAGCAGCAGCAGCGTTCACTGTGACATTATTCACAATAACCAGGACATTGAAGCAACCCAAATGTCCATGAACAGATGAGTGGAAAAAGATATGATACATACATACAATGGAATATTGCTCAGCCATACAAAAGAATGAAATACTGCCATTTGAAGCAACATGGATGGACCTAGAGATTATTACACTAAGTGAAGTAAGTCAGACAGAGAAAGACAAACACCATATGAATCACTCATATGCGGACTCTAAAAAATAACACAAATGAACTTATTTGCAAAAGAGAAACAGACTCACAGATACAAAAAACAAATGTAAAGTTACCAAAGGGGGTAGTAGGGGGTGGGAGTGGAGAAATAAATTAAGAGTTTGGGATTAACAGATACACAGTACTATATATAAAAGAGATAACCAACAAAGTTCTACTGCATAGCACAGGGAACTCTACTCTCTCCTCTTATATCCTATAATAGCCTACAATGGAAAAGAATCGGGAAAAGAATATAAATATATGTGCATAACTGAATCACTTTTATGTACACTCGAAACTAGTATAACATTGAAAATTAACTATACTTTGAAAGAAAATCAAAGCAAACAAACAAACAGAAAACCCGTTGCTGGGACGCCCCCCCATCAGAGTTCCTGATTGGTGGGTCTGGGGTGGGGCTAGGAATATGCATTTCTAATCAGTTTCCAGGTGATCCCGATGCTGCTGGGTCAGGGACTACACTTCGAGAACCACTGCACAGATCTTAGCAGTAAGAACGCTGTGTTTTCAAGGTTATATTTTTGGGAAAAGAAGAAACTGAGCTATGTTCTGTGGAGCAAGGGAAGTAATTAAGAAAACTGGATCTCAAGGTGAGGAGCCGGGAGACTTGAACCTGGGTACGGACAGTCAGGGGACTGGAAGGACCAGCTGAGGTTAGAACATTCTGACTTCAGGTGAAGGCACCAGCAGGCTGGGGGTGTGCACCAGGGCAGAGGTAAGGGGTCTCCTCCCCAAGCAGTTTTCAGGTGATGGGTGACTGATGGACCCCAGGAGTTGCATGAATCACCTCTGCCTGCTTAGAAACTCCAGGCTAATGTACACAGTCCTGCCTGCTCTTTAGTATCACCTGGAGAACTTTAAAAACTACCCATGCCCAGGCCACTGCAAAGCAATTAAATCCACTCCCAAGGCTGCCATGTGGGCAGTGGAAGGTTTCAAAAGCAAACTGATTTGGCAGCAAAGATGTGGCTCAGATGGTAAAGAATCTGCCTGCAATGCAGGACATGCGTGTTCCAGCCCTAGGTCAGGAAGGTCCCTGGAGGGAGAAATGGCCACCAACGCTAGTACTCTTTCCTGGAACCTTCCACGGATAGAGAAGCCTGGTGGGCTACAGTCCATGGGGGCACAAAGGGTCAGACGTGACTGAGCAACTGTCACTTTCTTTATGGCTGTGCCCCACCTCAGAGATGCGGTTTAATTGATCTGGGGGCGGGGGAGGAGCATTTTGAGAAATAGCCAGTATTTGTGGTTTTGAGAGCCTCATTGGCGACTCTAATGCTCACTTTGGTGAAAGGATAGCAGTGTGCAGTTGACTCCATGAGGCTGAGGGTTTGGGCCTCTGCTATCTGTGTGCTCAGCGTCTTGTGCTGTATCTGCTCAGAGGCCCTCAGTCAACACGTGGTGAGTATGTTCATTAATGACCCCTGTAGTATTAAGCTCTTAGGAGGCAGAAACACTGACAAAAAAAAAAAAAAAATCTTAGGATCTGCCTCTCTTTCTCTTTTGGTCAACGTGGCTATTAGGACATTTCCCTTATGAGTGGCTCATGTTTTGATGAGAAATAAGAAAATGAGATGCTCTGGGCATAGATGGGATTTGCAATTCTTTTTTCATTTAGCCGGAGGTTTAAATCTACACCCCGAGGGCCACATCTGGCCCATTGATTTTTTTTTTTAAATTAAAACAATGTTGTTATTTATTTTGGATGTGCTGGGTCTTCTTGCCGTGCAGACTTTTCTCTATTTGCAATGAGCAGTGTTGGGGGAATGCTTTCTGTTGTGGTACGCCAGCTTCTCATTGGAGTGGCTTTTCTTGCTGCAGAGCATGGGCTTTAGGGAAGGCAAGCTTCAGCAGTTGTGGCTCCTGGGCTCTAGCGGGTAGGCTCAACAGTCGTGGCTCACCGGTTTGGTTACCCTGCCACATGTGGGATCTTCCCAGAGCAGGGATCAAACCTGTGTCTCCTGCATTGGTAGACAGATTCTTTAGCCACTGAGTCACAAGGTGAGCCCTGGCTCATTGCCTGCTTTTGGACAGCTTGCAAGCTCAGAACAGATTTTACATTTTTAAGTGATTGGAAAAAAAGCAAAAGAGATATAATATTGCACATGAAAGTCAAATGTCAGTGTCAGTAATTTTCATCGGAGCAATCATGTCAGTTCATTGTCACGCTGTTGATGGAGACTTTTGTGTGACAGCTGCACAGCCCACAGGACCTTGCAAGACCAGCAGTGCATGGTCTAAGGCTCTCCCTGTAAAAGTCTGCTAACCCTTCGCTGAAAGCCTTAGGCCTCCCGAGAAACACACTGGTTACAATGGAACATCACCCAGCTTGCTGTCTCTAGGTCTTCTATGATGCTTCCCAGTAGAGTTCTTTTTCAAGCAGAAAAGGACAAGAGGGTTGTTTTATTCATTCAGGTCCCAGTGGAGCTCTTTGCCATGTGCATAGCATCGCTTTTTTTAAACTGAGGAAGATTAAAATCTGTGGACCAAAGACAACATGTGGTCACAAATGCATGGTCCCTGGGGTGTCCTGAGTTTATCTAAAGCGGCTGAAGATGTCTGTGAGCGAGTGATGCTCTTTAATCTGAAAAGACAGCCACTCCGGTTGTCATTTAGGGACAGGTGGCCATCTTTCCTTTTTTGCTTTTCCCAGCCCCACTTGCTTGCTCTCTTGCTCTGCACACGGACAGTGAAAGGGAGAGGTGACTGTGGTTTTCAAGCTGTGGGTGGACACCTCCCAAGGCATCTGTCTCAACTCCTTAAAGAATTGGAAAGTGATGGGCCTTTGTCTCCAGAGCAGTTCAAGGCCACAAGGGACCACATAAATTCAACCTCAATTTTTAAGACCATTTCAGGCACTTTAGAAGTTCTTTGGACTTCTCTTGTTTCTTTTAACATTGCTTTTGAATATTCCAGCTCTTTTTTTTTTTTTTAAAGAGCAATTAAATGTTTTGGAATTCTCTGGAGGTCCAGTAGTTAGGACTCAGGGCTCTCACTGCCAAGACCCATTTCTTCCCTTTCAGGGAACTAAGATCCCACAAGCTGCTCGGTGGGGCCAAAGAAAATAAAAAGCAGTGGAATATTCCAGCTCCTCATAATTACCTGTCTTGCCTTTATTTCTGTCCCCTTATAAACTAACCTTCACCCTGTCTTTAGAATTTCTCCCAAATTTCTTGCAGGTTCTAACAGCTACATAAAGACTTGGGTGTCAGCAGACACTGAAAAGCATAGACAGGGCTGCTCAAGGGCTGAGGCTGGTACGGGGAGGGGGTCTCTACTGGACGCACCTGTAAAATCGTACTTTGTTGACGCTTTCACCTCTGGGACTAACCAGTGACCAGGAACACCTTGCTTCCCTGGTGGCTCAGTGCGTAAAGAATCCATCTGCCAACTAGGAGACATAGATTTGATCCCTGGGTCGGGAAGATCCCCTGGGCCGGGAAGATCCCCTGGGGGAGGAAATAGCAACCCACTGCGGTATTCTTGCCTGGGAAATCCCACGGACAGAGGAGCCTTGCGAGCTACAGGACTCATGTGGTCGCAAAAAGTCAGACACGACTGAGCAACTCAACCACCACCACCACCACCAAGATTGCCCTAACATTCTCCTTAGCTTACTTCTCCCTGACTTCAGGCTCCTGACCTCCCTTTTCTCACAGCATTTCCTTGAGAACATTGCAGTTGTTCATTCTGTCTTGCCCCTTTGGGATGTAAATCTTCTACAACCCAGCAATGTCTTTCGCAAGGACCTGGGAGCCATCTCTTGGAACACAATTATTAAGAAAGCTAGTGCCCCATCTACTGGTCTCTGAGGGCAGGTATGAGCGTACGTTCCATCAGCAACAATCGGCCAGCACAGATGCTTCATCACATTAGCTAAACTCCTCCATAACGTTCTTCAGTATTTTTCCACCAGCTTACTCCTGTGCTTAAAGCAGCCCTTGTGTTTCGGTGGAGCTAAGCTTAATCTCTCCCACCTGTTTCAGTAGACTTGATCTCGTCTCTCTTGCAAAATCTTGTCTAACTTGTCCACGCAGTTTTCCTTACACCAGTTACCTTGAGAGTTGTTATTTTTGTTGTTGAGTCGCTTAGCCATGTCCAACTCTTTGCCATCCCATGGACTGCAGCACACCAGGCTCCTCTGTCCATGGGATTCTCCAGGCAAGAATACTGGAGTGGGTTGCCATTTCCTTCTCCAGAGGGTCTTCCCGACCCAGGGGTCGAACCTGAGTCTCCTCCATTGGCAGGAGGATTCTTTAACCACTGACTCACCTGCGAAGCCCTGTGGTGAGTTGAATTGTCCCTGTCAAAGGTGTGATTCCCATGAATGTGACCTTAGTTGGAACTAAGTCAGTGTAGACATCATGAAAATATAAGTGAAGATGGAGTTATCCTGGGGGGCAGGGGGCCCTTGATCCAATGTGGCTCTTGTCCTTATGGGAAAAGGCAGAGATAAACACAGAGGAGAGAAGGCCCTGTGGAGATGAGACAGGGATAAGAAGGATGTGGCTACAGGCCAACAAACATCCAGGATGGCTGACAAATATCAGAAAGCAGGAGAGAAGCGTGGAAGAGCTTCTCCGTCAGAGCCTCCGATAGGGACCAGCACAATACCTTTTTTTTTTTTTCCCAACAAAAGTTTTCACATGTTTATTACTGAGCCACAAGAACACTAGTGAGGAAACACCAAGAGCCAAACATTCCATTTCTCCCATGAGCTGTTCAGACAGCAGTGATTCAGTTAAGATGCAAGGGACCTTGACGCAGCAAAAATGTGTGCCATTTTGTACACGAGGCTCCTGAGAGACCCAGTTTGGTTCTCCAGTGTCTTCTCTTGGAGTTGTTGTTGTTCGGCTGCAAAGTCGTGTCCGACTCTTTGTGGCCCCAGGGACTGCGTGCAGCACACCAGTCTTCCCTGTCCTTTGGTGTCTCCCGGACTTTGCTCACACTCATGTCCACTGAGTTGCTGATGCCATCCAACCATCTCATCCTTGGAATTGGACCTGACTTTATGACCGGTTTTCTTTCTAATACATTGGGAAATGGAACAACTCTGCTCTCGTTTCTTGGCCAGGGCTCACTTGACTCTGAAAGTTTTGTGAGAAGACATGGTGAGGAGCAAATTCAGCTGCGCACAGGAGAGCAGAGGAAAGGGGGGCAGCCAGCACCTTGATTTCAGACTTCTCGCCTCCAGGACTGTGAGCCAATAAACTTCTGTTGCTTTAAGCCACCTCGCTCGCAGTACTGTGTTACAGCCATCCTGGGGGACGAATGTGCCTAGAACACAGAGACTTTCACCAGCCAGTGTGGACCCCCAACACTGCGTCAGCGCCTGGTGCTCACGTCCTAACTTCTACACTACGGTCTCTCCCATGTCCACGGTCTTTCCCATATAGATAGGTCTGCCTGGAGGGCCTCACCCCCATCCCTCTTCCCCCTCCCCATGGCTGCCTGGTGAAGTCCTATTTGCCCTTGAAGGCACAGCGTAAAGAGAGCCTGCTCTGGGAGCCCCATCGATCTATGGGACAGTTTGCTGCCGTCTGAGCTGATGTGTGACACGGTCACACATCTGCACACCTCCCCTTGTATCAAAATTGACTGGTGGTTGTGACTCTCTTTCCCCAGGTTTT
>SJYA01001671.1:55209-113189 GCA_006410615.1 Neotragus moschatus | reverse complement strand
AAATATATATATATATATATATATATATAATTATATATAATATATAATTATAATATATAATAATAATATAATATATATAATTATATATAATATATATTTTAAGAGAATGCCCCTGCTTTCTCTGACTTCCTGGTAGAACAGTGGTAAAGGATCCACTTGCCAATACAAGAGAGATAGGAGGTTCGGGTTTGATCCCTGGGTGGGGAAGATCCCTGGAGAAGGAATGGCAGCCCACTCCTGTATTCTTGCCTGGGAGATCCCACGGACAGAGGAGCCTGGACAGTCCACGGGGTTGTGCATGACTGAGGGCCTGAGCGCATGCACACACGCCCTTCCCTCTTAGAAAACACTGGCGGGTGAATGGAGCCAGGCAGGAAGGGGCCACAGAGAAGGGCCTTCCTTTTCTCCTCTGCGTGGGATGGAGAGGCCAGGGTGCCTCTAACCTTAGGTCTGGAGACTCATCAGGTATCGCTTCTTAAATACACAGTCAGCATGAAAGAGGACTAATCCTTTAAGAAAAGCAAGGCCCATAAATCAGAAAGGAGCGTCATCCATTCCCAAGAACACGTGCACAGCTCTTGCATCTTGTTTGCTAAAGGACTCTGCAGTGATATAGACCTGCTCGGTAGATTTTGAATTTTTATCGGAAAGGCTAAAGGAACTAGAATAAAATGAGATTTGTTTGTTCTGGTGGCTGTTTGTGTAATTTGTTTTTAGTGAGTGGAGGAAATGATCCTTGAAAGGAGTTGGTCCTCTCCCCCAGATTTCCAGCCTTGGGGAGGCTATCTCGCCCCTCCACTGTCCCCAGGCCTCAGATCTTTGTTTCCGCTTCTGCGATTGAAGAGGAAGGAATGATGTAACAAGTCTTTTTCTTTAATTGCATTTTATCAGGCTTCCCAGGTGGGCTCAATGGGAAAAGAATCTGCCTGCATTGCAGGAGATGTGGGTTTGATCCCTGGATCAGGAAGATCCCCTGGAGGAGAGCCTGGCAACCCGCTCCAGTACTCTTGCCTGGAGAATCCCATGGACAACGGAGCCTGGTGGGCTACACTCCATGAGGTCATGACGGAAGCCACTGAGGCTGCAGCATGCACATTACTGGAGTATAGCTTACAATATTGTGTTAATTTCAGGTGTACTGCGAAGTGAATCAGTCATGCACATACTAAAGAAAAATCTAAAAGATTCTTTGCCTATATAGGCCATTACAGAGTATAGAATGGAGCTCCCTCTGCTAGACAACAGGTCCTTATTATTATCTGCTTTATGTATAGCAGAGTGTATGTGTCAATCCCAATCTCCCAGTTTATCCCTCCCTCCTTGCCTCTTAGTAACCATAAGTTTGTTTTCTACATCTGTGCCTCTCTTCTTGTTTAGTAAATAAGTTCATTTCTACCATTTTTTTTTTAAGACTCCCCATGGAAGTTTAACTACTTTTGTGGAGGATACAAGGCCTCTCTGCTCTCAGAGCATCTCCTCTCAGCTCTCACCCCTCCCCGCCTAGCTGGGCTCCCAGAGAACTCTGATGCCTCTGTCCGGGTAGGGGGTGCTTACAGGCCTTGTGGGGTTAGAAGCCCAGGGACCTCTCCTGATCTTGACCACCCCCATTCTCCTTCCTGCCGGTCTCCTCAGAACATCCGCTTCCTTGAGGCTCACCCACTGTGCCCACCCTAGACAACCACATGTTGATCACCAGGGGTCCCTTCCTCACGCCTCAGGAATGGGCAGGACCATGATAAATGAGAGAAAGACTGAAACACACAGAACAAGGCCTCTGGAAGGTGTGCAGGACAACAGACAATGTTATTCATGTGAGTTTTGTTGTTCCCAAGGCCCGAACATCTCCAATCACTTCCTTTTCTGCTTTGTCCAGAACCACGTGGGTCGTGTTCACTGGCATCTGAAGGGTCCAGCATTCAGCAGGGCCATGGGGATCACTGTCCTGTGCTTCGGTCTCTCATGTTCCAGCAGAACTTGCCTTTGTGGCCTCAAGAGACGAGGCAGCTACAGAAATCCCCTGACAGATTTTTTTCACTGGGGTTGCTATTAATACTTAGATCATCCTGGGGTTTCATTTCACGTTTTCTTCTTCTGGGGTGACATGCACCCAATAAATCATGTCGATATATCCTTTTATTTATATCTTAATATACCATCAGTTGCGTGATGAGATCATTTGGAATTTAATAGAACTTTCCCGAGCGAATCAGCTGAGATAGATCGCGGTGAAATCTCGGAGCCTGGAGAAGGGAGAGGGAGGGTGCTCACACACTCCTGAGTCAGCACAAAATAGCAGTTTTCTGCGTCCTCATCACAGATACTCGAGGATAATTACTGACAGCCTGAGGAGAATTCATCGGCCTCGGCTCGCCAATAATAAGTCATACGATCACGGTAACCGCGTGAATGAAGTTAGAAATTCCAAGAATGCTGACGATGTCTCGTTAGTTTTCTACCCCCAGAAAAGTCAATCTGCATAATTGATGCTGTAGGTAGGAAAACACTTTTTTTCTTTTCTTTTTTTTTCAGTATGAGATTCTAAATCAAAGAGTCTTTAATAAATGAGAAATACAGGATTGCCAGAAGCAAATGGTGACCACAGAGGACAGCAATTACAGCATTCATAATTGTCGGGCAGGTGAAAAAGTAAAAACAATGCTGGTATTTATTTTCTAAACCTCAGCATGCCGTGTTCCAAAGAGAAGACTCAATTGACTAGGAGAGACGGACTGGGAAAATTCAATGTTTACTGAGAGAGCTTATTAATGAGTTTGTGCAGGGAACTTGTAGACGAGCTGCCCAGAGAGTGGCTGGCCCGACAGCATGATGGTCCAGCTGCCAACACCCTGATTTTTCCATTTGGCTGAAATGAGAGCTCTGTAACTCATGGTGGTGAAAACACATTAGAACTTTTATTTATTTATTTATTTTTGTGACTACTAATTAAGGAGCTGAATTTTTTTGCTGGGTGATATTTTGATGTTTTCCTTAACAGGTTCATTAAAGTCTATTCCAGGTCTCAATATTCTTTATAACAGACACCAAAAGCAAATGACATGCATCTGTTTGGAGGAGTAGACGATTGCTAAGTGAAATCAGTTTGCCATGCTTCCATACAGGACTGTTTTTAAAGTATATCTTTTAAGGATTTTTTTTTTTTTTAATGGGGACCAGTTTTTAAGGTCTTTATTGAATCTGTTACAATATTGTTTTTGTCTTATGTTTTGGGCCTTTTTGGTCATGAGGCGTGTGGAATCTTAGTTCCCTGACCAGGAATCGAACCCACACCCCCTGCAATAGAAGGTGAAGTCTTAACCACTGGACCACCCAGAGAAGTCCCCACACAGAGCTTTGAAATGTAGTTAGTCCTTCCGTGTTCTCTTGGGACTCAGATGTCATGGGTTGAGACTCTGATTTCTCTGTACCAAGGTTAGCCTGGATCAGAGGCGCTGATTTTGACCCCTGTGCGGGCGTCTTCCACTTGTACCTTTCCCCCCTTTGCTTCTTAGCCTTGTGGATGACTTGTATGAAGTACACCAGCGGCACCTTCATGTCTTGTTCTGCTTGGTTTGTCCGATGGGCAGCCCCAGGAGATCAGAGAGCAGAGGAGAAGGGGGTGTGGTTGGGGTCTTGAGTCTCCAGAGCTCTCCCTGCAGAGTAACCTCAATCAGAGGTCATGGCTCCACCAAGGCGGTCTCTCTCTATAAGTCTTGCCTTCCGGGATCTGCTCTGTATTCTCTGCTCATATCCCTTCAGACCTTGGCAGTGATGACAGCACCTTAGCTTGTATCTGTCTTGGGATTGCACACTCGTGTGATTTCCCAGTGCCCTGCCTCCCTGTTTGTAAGAGCTCTTTGAATAAACCCTCCTTGAAGAGTTTAATAAACCCTTCTCCCAGTGTCAGCGTGCCATTTGTTTCCTTCTGGGATTCCGACTGATTTCGTTGTTTTTTTTTTTTTTTTNTTGAGAAAAAGGTGAAATTCTGATTTTGGTTTTAAATGAAAGATGCTTGGTTTGGATTTGTTTCTCCATTTCTTTAGTTGCTTTGTCCTGTTACCCTTCTTTTTTTTTTTCTTTTTTTTCCTCCTTGGTCACTAATCATTCACATATTCTCTCTGAGTTGAACCCTTTCTTATTTTTCTGACTTCACCTTTGCCCCTTTTTTTCCATGTAAGTTACCGCCCACACGTCAACGTTCTTGCATTGACGTTTCCGGAAAACTTTGTGTTGTCCCCACTTAAGCTGACATGGACTCCAATGCTCCTGTGTGTTGCTGTCAACAGCCCTGCTTCTCTGGTTATGAGTCTTGTGTCCTGGCTGATGTGGGAGTTTATGTTTATAGGATTTTTCCTTCATTCTCAACCTGTCTCCATCTTCAAATTCTACCCTCCACTCCTCCCGTTTTAGGAGTTTAGTGTCTTAGGTCTGACATTTCTTCTCCATTTCCTGTAATGTAAAACAGCAACAACAGAACTTAGAACACAGGGCGTTTTCTAAGCTCACAAATTATATTGCCTTTGGGGTTGGTATTTCTTGATTTTTTACTCTCACATGCTATCACTGATTAAATTCCCCCATATCAGCAATACTCAGAACAGAAGAAGCCATAACATCAGATGCAAAGTTGGTGGTGGTTCAATGGGAGAAGTGGACAACACCCCTGGTAGCACATTTAACAACCTTGTTTGCCTAGAAACGTTTGCTAATAGCATCTGAATGTCCATTCTGATATCCATTCTGAAGCTCCAATACTTTGGCCACCTGATCCACAGAGCTGGACTCATTGGAAAAGACTCTGATGCTGGGAAAGACTGAAGGCAGGAGGAGAAGGGTACAACAGAGGATGAGATGGTTGGATGGCATCACCAGCTCAGTGCACATGAGTTTGAGCAAGCTCGGGGAGATGGTGAAGGACAGGGAAGCCTAGTGTGCTGAAGTCCATGGGGTCACAAAGAGCTGGACACGACTGAGTGACTCAACATCCATTCTGAACTTTCCTCTATAAGAATCGCTTAGAGTTCAAGCTACAAAGGGTAGGTCACAACGTTTCCATTTGTCATCTCTTCTCTTCTCAAAACGTTAGCCTCAAAGATGAGTCATAGAGACAGAATGCATCACCAGGGCCAGTTAGACTCCAGGCCACCATGTGGAGCAGAGGAGGAGTGGAGGAAGGTCAACCTGCAACAAGGATACAGGGCTGGGTTTTGAGGTAAGCATCTGTATTTTAGTTCTTGTGGTTGCTGCTGCTGCTGCTAAGTTGCTTCAGTTGTGTCCGACTTCGTGAGACCCCATAGATGGCAGCCCACCAGGCTCCTCCATCCCTGGGATTCTCCAGGCAAGAACACTGGAGTGGGTTGCCATTCCCTTCTCCAATGCATGAAAATGAAAAGTGAAAGTGAAGTCACTCAGTCGTGTCCGACTCTTAGCGACCCCATGGACTGCAGCCCACCAGGCTGTTCCGTCCATGGGATTTTCCAGGCAAGAGTACTGGAGTGGGGTGCCATTGCCTTCTCCGAGTTCTGGTGGTTGCTACTTCATAATTCTGTCAACTTGGGCATGTCACATAAATTCCCTGAGCCTTTGTTTCCTTTTCTGAAAAATGAAGCAAATACCCACTCCAAGGATGTTGCTGGAAGGATTAAACAAGATGGAACCTGTGGAAGCTCCCGGGAAAGGTCAACACAGGACTCACACGTGGCATACTGTGCTTTCTGCGTAATTCTTCTCTTTCCCCTCTCGGCGCTGTAACATTCTAGGTGCGCCTGATGAAGGTAGCCATGGAGGGCTGGCTGCTTCCTGGCCTTTTGATTTGTAATCATAAGCCTTCATTATGTTTTCCTATAAACTTGTTCTGCTTGAACACTTTATCGGGGCTGTTGTTTCTGCTTAATTGTTTTATTTTTCATGACACTTTGGCTTGATTCGGAGAGAGAGGCACTGCTTTGTTTATCTCATCCTTTAATTAAGTTGCCCTACAGTGTGGTGCGAGCCAGTCCCTCGGGTGCTGGAGAAGAGAAGCTAATCACCAGCCCAGAGCCCATGGCAGAAGCTGTGTTGGGTCTGAGATGGGTTCTGTTGCCCATGAGGATGCTCTCTGTCCAAATCAGCTGGCACTTGGAGCCTGCACCGTGGATGGGCCAAGCATGGGGTGTGTTTTTCAGACTGGTGAGATAGGAGGTTGGATTTCATTTCTCTTTCTTTTTAAAAAATTTTGTGTTTATTTTTGTTTAATTTTTTTTTTATTCAGAGGATAATTGCTTTACGATGTTATGCTGGTTTCTGCCATACAACAACGCTAATCAGCCATAATTATATGTATGTATATATCCCCTCCCTCTTCCGGCTCCCTCCCCACTCCTATCCCACCCTCTCGGTTATCACAGAGTGCCAGGCTGGGCTTCCTGGGCTATACGGCAGCTCCCCACTTGCGAGCTGTTTTACACATGATAGTGAATATACATCCATGCCACTTTTTCAATTTGTCCTACCTTCTTTCCTTTTAACCAGGATCCCACTTCCATCTTTTGCATTTTCTACCTGAAGGCCATACTTTCCATTAAAATGGGCGCTTTATATATTATTTAGGACTCCAGTCTTTTCAAAGAGCTTTTACATCCATCTTCTTTTACCTCCTGAAAATCCCCGGGATGTAGCTGTCAACATCACTGTGTCTGGATGAAGACGTGGAGTGGGCACCTGGCTGGTCTGAGGCCAATCGGCTGGAAACCAGTAGAGGCAGATGAGACCTCAGCTGTTCCAAAAACTGGGGCGAAGGCCCTTCCTGCCCCACAGGGTGGGTAAACAGAAGGGGAAGACTGTACTTCTGCTCTTGTTTCTTGGACCTTGGCCTATGGATCTTATTCTTTCTTTGCTGAACAATTGATGTGTTGCCTTGGCTCTAAAAAGGCGCATGGTCTCCATCAATTGCTACTTGTCCCTCTCCTTAATGTTTGCACGTGAATCCCCTACATGTGGGGTGGTTATCAGTGTCCTTGTGGTGTCTGCTGTTTACCTGGGCAGCCAGTCTGTCAATCAGCACCAACCAAGTGAGCCCTCTATGCCCTGGGTAGGCATGGAGGGAAATTAAAAGCAAAATTAAAAAGAAAAGGAGTTGATGAGGTCATAGTACTTACTCTCAAGGAGCGTGGAATCAAGTAGTGGCCAGGGGATGTCCTCAGTTTAGAACCTCAGTGCCTCTTTTTATTTTTTTAAAAAAATTGATTTATCTATTTTAATTGGAGGCTAATTACAATGTTGTGGTGGTTTTTGCCATACATTGATGTGAATCAGCCATGGGTGGACATGTGTCCCCCATCCTGAACCTCCCTCCCACCTCCCTCCCATCCCATCCCTCAGGGTCATCCCAGTGCACTGACTTTGAGTGCCCTGTTTCACACATTGAACTTAGACTGGTGATCTATTTCATATACGGTAACATACATGTTTCAATATTATTCTCTCAAATCATCCCACCCTCGCTTTCTCTCGACTGCATCCTTGAAACAGTCTTCCTCTGCTTCTACCTGCTCCCTGACTTTTCAAACTTTACCTCGTCACGTGAGTTACATGCCAGCCACACTGGGGTCCCCGCCATCTATTAAATATTTCCTTTTCTCAGGCTCTTTCTTCACCTGGAACTCTTTTCCTCATATTTACTTGTAAAAGTGCATCCCTTTCTTTACTGCATTTTTTTCTACAGTATGCTTCAGGGGCTCAGTATTTCCAGAGCTCAGACCCTCGGTAATATCGTAGGTCAGCTATATCCCTGATCAGTTATGTGTGTATATATTTGTCATCATTCACTGAACTGGAAGCTCCTGGAAGGGGCTTGGAGAAGGGAATGCATTTATGTACAGAAGTCTGCAAATAGTAAGTGTGCCAAACGTACTTTTGTATATTCTCTGAATCCCAATGTAACTTTCTTTCTTCTTGGGCGTAAAGGAAAACCACATTTTTGGCCTCCCTGGCTGTCAAGTTGGGGGTGCTATGACTGGGTTCAGCTAGTGGGATGCAGGTAAAGTGCTGACATCCACTCCCAGACTGGGCTACTGATCACCTACTTGCTGTTCTCCCTTCCTCTCTTTATTAAAATGTGGCTGATTTGCAATGTTGTGCCAATGTTGGCTGGGCAGCACAGTGATTCAGTGATTCAGTTCCGTTAATGCTTTTTTCTATATACTTTTCCACGTGGTTCATCACAGGATATGAGTACAGTTCTCTGCACCATACGGTAGCGTCTTGTTGATACGTCTCTGCATAATGGTTTGCATCTCCTAACCCCGCCCTCCACCTTGGCAACCACAAGTCCACTCTCTATGCCTGTGAGTCCGTTTCTGTTCTGTAGATAAGCTCATTTTTGTCATAGTTTAGATTCCACTTATGGTGATGTCATAGCGTGTTTTCCTTTCGCTTTCTGATTTACTTCACTTAGTATGATAATCTCTGGGTCCCTCTATGTTGCTGCGAATGGCAATATTCCATTCTTTTTACGGTTGTGTAGTATTCCATTATATATATAGTAAACAATGCTGCTACAAACATAAGGGTTGCATGTATCTTTTGGAATTTAGACTTTTGTCCAGATATATGCCCAAGAGGGATTGCTGGGTCATAAGGTAATTGTATTTTTTAGTTTTTAAAGATGCCTGTATACTGTTTTCCATATGGCTGTACCAACTTATATTTCTACCAACAGTGTAGGAGGGTTCCCTTTATCCACACCCTCTTGAGCATTCATTATTTGTAGACTTCTTGATGATGGCCATTCTGACTGGTGTGAGATGGAAACTTATCATCGTTTTGACTTTCATTTCTCCAATATTTAGTGATGTTGAGCATCTTTGTGTGTGCCTCTAGGCCATCTGTATGTCTTCTTTGAAGAAATGCCTGCTTAGGTCTTCTGCCCATGTTTTGATTGAGTTGTTTGCTTTGTCATTGTAGAGTTACATGGACTGTTTGTATATTTTGGAAATTGTCACTTCTCTTCCTTTAAAGACCCTGCAATCCACGTGCATAAGATAAAGGCACAAAAAGATGGAAGGAACTTGGATCCATGTGTTAACCACTGGAAGGGGGGCCATCAAGCATGGAAAGCTGCCAGATACTGACTGACTGAGAAATACATCTTGATCTTGTGAAATTACTGAAACGTTAAAGTTTATTTATCACGCAGCCTAGACAAAGTTCATTTAAAATGCAGGCTGCCCTGGTAAATATCCTACAACCTCTCCGAGGGCAGCACAATATCCATCTGTTCCAGTGCTGTGTCCTGAGCTTTTAACTGAATGCTTGGCATACAGCAGGAGCTCAATAAACATTTGCTGAATAAGTTAATAAATTAATATATACTTGTCAACTTGTGATTTCTTTGCATTTCACCTGTAAAGGCCAATCTCAAGATTTCACATTCTGGGGAAAAAAATTGTTTTTAGTACTATTTCATAGGGAAGCTTCTATTTTTTGGCATTGATATCGAGGCATATTTAGTGAGCATGAGGCAGGTTGTTTGCTGTTCTCGAAGCTGACTGCTGAGGAGTCTAGTCAGTTTTTTTCCAGCATCCTGTTCTGTTCTCTGTGAATGGAATCAGAGGTTATGGTGATCATGGTTTATGTCAGAATCAGGTATTGAAGGAAGGCTAAAAGAAAACTGAAGTCTAATCTTTTTCAAAAAGCACTTACCGAGTAAAAGCTTGATGAGGCTACTAAGTTGCTAATAAAAAATACTTAGCCAAGAGAGGAGTCCAGAAATGAGCTGAAGGAGGAAGTCAGTGTTTGCTGTGTGCTCACCACCCGTTGTTTCAGACCTTTCGTGACTCTTGGTTTTATTTAATCCCCACAAAAGCACTGAGAGCAAGGACTTATTCTCCTAATTTTATGGGGGGATAGAAATTGATACTCTCAAGGGTTGGGGACCCTACACAATGTCACACGTCTAGTAAATTTCAGAACTGGATCTGAACTTGGTTCTGTCTGGCTGAAAACCCATCCATGTCCTTTCAAATGCACTGTGTTCGCCCCTGCAAATAATGTCAAATAGTAATTGACCAGCAATCTGTCTTGATCCTGGGACATTAACTCAGGTTGAATCTCATGGGTCTTGGGGTGTCGTCCCACCTGGGGCAAGGGTGCCCTGGGCATCCTTTGTAACAGTTCTGGTCTTGTTTATTTCTTTCTCTTCCCCTCTCCATGCCCGTGCTGTGCACTCCTAGATGTTTGGATATGGCCTTGAGCTTCAGGTGCTGCCCTGTCCGCTGGGGCCAGATGACAGGTTTGTCCCTGCTGTTGGTCCTTCTCCACTCACCCTCTGACATGGGTTTGTTCTCACTGGTGGCTCTATTTTGGATAATTGCCATTCTTGGCTTGGCTTTGAACACTGAAGCCTGGGTCTACTTGGCTAACAGTCTTCTGGGGCCAGTTATAATGCCCATGACAAGATCAGACAACACTTAAATAATTAATCTACTAATTAAATAAGTGACGTGTTATTGAGTGCATTGGAAAGGAAGGTGCTTAGTCACTCAGTCGTGCCCGTGGAATTCTCTAGGCCAGAATACTGGAGTGGGTAGCGTTTCCCTTCTCCAGGAGATCTTCCTGACCAAGGGATCAAATCCAGGTCTCCTGCATTGCAAGCTGGATTCTTTACCAGCTGAGCCACCAGGGAAGCCTAAGTACACTGGAGTGGGTAGACTATCCCTTCTCCAGTGGATCTTCCTGACGCAGGATCAAATCGGGGCCTCCTGCATTGCAGGTGGATTCTTTACTAACTGAGCTATGAGAGAAGCCTTAATCAGGGAAGTTCTCATTGGAAAGGATGGAAAGATGCAATTCCTAATGTTAGGACACTTGGAGTCCAGTGACATGTATGAAAACTTATTACTCTTAAAGAATTTTCATGGAATTTAACTGATATCCAACCTTCTGAAGGATCCTTGTAACAGGGGGAAATGGAAACCCCTATTGGTTTTATGAACTTGCTCCCTTAAAGAGAGCACTTAAATGGGAGGATGGATATTTGAACCCAGGCCTTATTGCAATGGTTCAGATGGTAAAGAATCTGCCTGCAATGCAGGAGACCTGGATTTGATCCCTGGGTCAGGAAGATCCCCTGGAGAATGGAATGGTGACCTATTCCAGTATTCTTGCCTGGAGAATCCCATGGATAGAGAAGCCTGGGGGGCTACAGTCCGTGGGATCGCAAAAGAGTCAGGCATGACTGAACAACTAACACTTTCACTTTCTTTCCTCCCCTTATTACAAACATCCTGCTTTCTCAAAAATATCACTGCTGTCTTCGTGAGAAAGCAGTTTCTTGCAGTATCTGAACAATTCATCTGTTTCTTGTTGCTGCTTGCATGGTTGGAGAGTAGACACATACATTTACAATGATAAGGCTAAAAAATTAATTTGGCAAAATCCAAACGTTATCTCGACAAAGGCTCCGTGATGTATGAAGTTGCTGGGGAAACCTGCTATGTCCAGCAGTTACACAGTGCAGGCTGTTAATGATGTCATGTTTTGTGTCTGTGGATTTTTATTTTCAGAAACCTCAGGGGAAGAGGGTGGAAATTTGAGGCTGCTGCCATAATTATAATCGTTGCTCTAGGAACGTTAATGTGCTTGTAGATATTTTTATTTTCACTCAGCAAGATAAAGGGGGAGGAGACTGACAGTTCTTCAGCCCAATCTGGAGCCTGGCTTCTGTCCTTTAATCTATTGGGCTCTCATTTTTCACTTCCCTTTCCTCCTTTCTCCGTCTCAACATCTGTTGTCCCTTCTTCCACTTGAAATTATTTGTTAGTGTTGGAAAGGGTTTTCTAACTAATTCTGGCTGTCTTTTGACGGAGAGGGAGACTCTTTAATTATGTTACTGATGGACAGCGGCTGCTTGATGAGAGGCATGGGAATGTCCATGCTGTCACCAGAGATATTTCTAGACTGCAAAAAAAAAAAGAAAAGAAAAGAAAATACCTGGTCTACAAAATGATGCCTAGTGCTTGGGCTGTTTGCAGCCTCACATTAATTACAGCATGACCTGGGGACATGGAATGGTAGTTCTTTTTCAACTTTATTCTTTTCAATGAGAAAATAATCACTTTTTGTGATGAGCAAAGGCTTTTCAATAGTTGCAGCAAGGATGTAGACTTCGGCCCTCATATTATCCGGTAAAGGATCTCTCTACTTGTCCCCAAATTGTTTCTTTTCTTTTTTTTCTTTTTTAAAAATTGAAGTATAGCTAATTTACAGTGTTGTGTTAATTTCAAAGTGATTCAGTTTTACATATATGTGTATATATATATATTCTTTTTCAGAGTCTTTTCCATTATAGATTATTATAAGATATTGAGTATAGTTCCCTGTGCTATACAGCCTGTTGTTTGTGTATTTTGTAGACAGTAGTGTGTATCTGTTAATCCCAACTCCTAATTTGTCTCACCCCTCTCCCTGCTCCCTTCCCCTTCTGGTAATCTTAAATTTGTTTCCTATGTCTGGGAGTCTATTTCTGTTTGGTAAATAAGTGCATTTGTGTCAATTGTTTAGATTTCACACGTAAGTGATATCATATGATGCTTGTCTTTCTGTCTGACTTATTTCACAATCCTCAAGTTGGAAGGAGAAACTTAGATATCTGATGTCTTCAAATACACAATATTTCCAGCAAATCTGACAGTTGGGTTCATATCATCCTTCGCACTTCAGAGGAAGAATCTTCTATTCATTTGAAACTAGCTGAGTGGCTCTCTATGGGGTGCATAGGGAGGTATGGGGAGCTTATGGAAAATGTAGATTTCTCTATATTGTAATCAAAATCTGGTTTTAACATGATAGTATTAATAATTGTTTCCTAAATAACATTAAAGCACCTTGAATGTGAGGTGCAGTTCTCGGCTTTACTAGGTCGAAATCAAGGACTGTTTTGAAGTACTAATTTGACTTACTGTGAAGGGAGTTATCAGGTGGGTTGAAAATGGGTCTATTTATATTGGCAGAGTCCATAATAGATGAGTCAAGTATTGGCTATTAGCCATGCGTAGTATTGATTATCAATCAATTACTTCCTCTGGTAGGTCTCTGCTAGTCTCATTACTACACAAATTAGCTGGCCTCAAGTCAACCAGAGTTACTTGAGTTAAGTGTACCTTTAACTCAAAGAACTTAAATAACAAATGGCCAAGATAGTTATTTTTTCCTACTCACCAGAGAGAGAGAATTGAGTCTTATTAGACATGCTAATATTTGTGAGGCTCTGCTGTACTTCACATGACAGACATTTTCTCCCCCACAGATACAGGTGAGTAACTTTAAAACAGCAAAATAATTTCTTCAGCTATTTCATTAAGTAGAATAATGAAAAGTAAAGCATCTCTCTTCTCCCACTTGTTAGTTTGAAGGTTAATAATAGAAAACACAAGTACTCTGGACAATTTATAATGTCAGGAAAAGCAGAAGAGAAGATTACCAAATAGTATATAACAGCCTCCTAAGTTAAGACCCAAAATGCTGAAATGGAAAACACAGGCCCTTTATTGTAAAATGGGCCATCATTTGTCCATAATGTTGATGAAGCTGACAAGGTTAGCAGGGGCTTTACCATCCTTATGTATTTCTTCCTGTCCTATTTTGCCTCTCCAGAAGAGAAAAAGGAAAAAGATACACGCAGCTACATTAATCTCGGAAAAATCGTTTCAATGAAATTTTAACCTCTGCCATCTGCCGAGTGCAGATAAATACCTTGCTTTTGTGTTGGGTCTACATATTAAAATCCCCATCTTCTTTTTAATGAGACCTGTAACTAAATTGCAGCCTTTGGATGATCACACCAATACACCAGACAGAAAAGAGGAAAAACACCACCGGAAAGAATTGATGATAATTGGAGCTGGTCTGGGTGAGAAAGGGGCAATTAGCATTTTTCCCTGCTTCTCTTCTTCTTACGTGGAGGGCATCTGGATGACCTTTACCATTTTGTTCAATGACATAGGTGCCCCGCTCTTGGTGAAAGCTCTCTAGTTAGTCCCACTGTTAGAAAAGAATTTCAGCTGATTATGGTTTGTAGTTACAATCACAGTGAATGTGCAGACAGAATTCTGTTTCTTCTTGAACAAAGAGGAGTCTTTATTTGTCCCACTGTCCCAAGCCTGGGTTTAAAGATTTGATACTAACTTTGCCAAAAAATCAAAATAATTTACTGATTGGTAGAAACTGTAATTTGGTAATTTCCTTGAAAGTAAGAATCATTAAAAAAAGGTCTGTGCTTAAAGATTAGTTTTAAGGGGAATACACAGATTGTTCAGAGAAGGCGATGGCACCCCACCCCAGTACTCTTGCCTGGAAAATTCCATGGACAGAGGAGCCTGGTAGGCTGCGGTCCATGGGGTCACGAAGAGTTGAACATGACCGAGCGACTTCCCTTTCACTTTTCACTTTCATGCATTGGAGAAGGACCTGGCAACCTACTCCAGTGTTCTTGCCTGGAGAATCCCAGGGACGGGGGAGCTTGGTGGGCTGCCGTCTATGGGGTCACACAGAGTCGGACATGACTGAAGTGACTTAGTAGCAGCAGCAGCAGCACACAGACTGTTGGTAAGTGTGTTAGTCGCTAGTCATGTCTGACTCTTTGTGACCCCATGGACTGTAGCCTGCCAGGGTCCTCTGTCCATAGGATTCTCCAGGCAAAAATACTGGGGTGGGTTGCCATTCCATTCTCCAGAGGATCTTCCCAACTCAGGGATTGAACCTGGGTCTCCTGCATTACAGGTGGATTCTTTACCATCTGAGCTACAGGAATGCCATTGTTAGTAAGAATAGGTACCTAATATATACAGTGGAATATTACTCAGTCATTAAAAAGAATAAAATAATGCCATTTGAAGCAACATTGATGACCCTACCTACAGAGCGTCATACTGAGTGAAGTAAGTCAGACAGAGAAGGAGAAATATTGTATGACATCCCTTATATGTGGAATCTAAAAGGAAATGATCAAAATGAGCTTACTTACAAAACAGAAAGAGACTCATAGACTTACAAAATGAGCTTATGTTTGCTGGGGGGAAGGGATACTTAGGGTTTGGGATGGGCATGTACACACTGGATATTTAAAATGGATCACCAGCAAGACCCTATTGTGGATCACAGGGAACTCTGCTCAGCTGTTGTGTGGCAGCCTGGATGGGGGAGGGATATGGGGAGAATGGATACATTTATATGAACTGCTGAGTTTTTTTTGCTGTTCATCTCTAACCATCACAACGTTGTTAATCAGCTATAACCCAGTAGAAAATAAAAAGTTGAAAATTAAAAAAAAAAAAATCAGTAGGTGCCTAAAAGTTTCTCTACTGTGATTCTGGTGCCCCAAACCCATCGGAGAGGTGGAGTTGAACTTGGAAGTGGGGATGGAGCCTGAAGGATTTCCTTTTAGACAGAAAAGAAAATTATTAATACTAGTTTTTAGATGTCGTCCGTCCTTAGTGACAGCCTGATTTTGTCAAAAACTAACAATGATGGTTCCTATGATGTAAAATATAATNAGAGGTGGAGTTGAACTTGGAAGTGGGGATGGAGCCTGAAGGATTTCCTTTTAGACAGAAAAGAAAATTATTAATACTAGTTTTTAGATGTCGTCCGTCCTTAGTGACAGCCTGATTTTGTCAAAAACTAACAATGATGGTTCCTATGATGTAAAATATAATCACGGTTGTGTACAGCACATCACCCTAGTCACCTGGGCTGTTCTGGTGAAGTTCTCATCTAGTCCAAATTACCTGCTTTGGGAACAAGGATGGTTTTCTCAGGGGGTAATTACCAGAGCGATCAGAGTACCATCTGTTTACCTTCTGTTCTGTGGATGACTCAAAGGAGATAGTTTCAGGAGAGACCTGGAAACAGAACATTTCAGGAGGGAGGAAATGAAGATAACTAAAAAGAAAGTAGTAATGAAGAGTTTAAAGAGAAAAAGCATATGGTATTGAGCGTATAACGTACAAACCAGCATCCTAGATAGACCCCTGGCCCAAGCAAGGTTTCCCCAGGAGCCAGAACGAGAGAAATCCAAGGTTAGCTCAGAGAGTGACCAGTTAGCCTGCAGGGAATCTCCAGAGAGGCCGGCAGAGAGGACCAGCAGATGGGATTCATTTGCAATGGAGTAGTGGAGAAGTAGCCACGGGCTAGGTGCATCCGGTTAGAAGCTTGCTTTCCGTGTTCTAAAGCCAGACTTTAAAAGGAAAGCCTGAGTACCCTGGAGGATTTTCTTGCAGTCATCATTCATTTAAAAAATACCTTTAACACCTCCTAAGCAGGATGTCTTTCACTCAGCTCTTGAGCAGATATGCTGATGTGTACATTATAGTTCCTTCCCTCGGGGATCGCAGGATGCAACAGGGAAGTTGGGAAATAAGATGTGTGCATGTCCAGATAGCTACCTTCCGGGGCACCTAAGTGCTGCATTAGGAGGCTAAGTGCTTGCTGGGGAGATTCACCGAGGTGACAGTTCCCTTTGGGGAACTGGGGGTGGCTTCGCAGAGGACGAAGGCTTTGAGCCCATTTGAGTGGATGGGGGAGGATTTTGCTCAGCAGAAACTTCAGGGACCTTAAGTAGAGTGGTTTAGGATTGTAATATTTATTTGATGAGACAATAATTATATAAATTTTTTCACGCTTAAAATACATCTGAAATGGGATCTGCATTCTTGGGCGATTAAGCTGCATTTGAAGAGACGTGCACAATCAACCTTCAGTCGTTTGAGCTTTAACATATGTTAATCCTGCAGCTGTAACCCCAGAAATAGAAGTTTAGGGAGAATAAAATTTTTTTTATATATTTAATTTCTTTTTAGCTTCAGTAAACAAAGGGGGAATGGCTTCAAAGGCAAAAGCCATGGCTGACATCAGATTTTCTCCCACTGAAAGCGAGGCTGGGGTCTTGTTTAGGGGAATCATAGTTTCTTTTGTCAGCCTGGACCCTGTTCTCCACGTGAATTGGTCTCTGCCTCTTTTCTCTGGGTGTTGTGGTCAGGTCTGTATAATGGGAATGTTTGGATTTATCATATTTCTACTGTCATAAATAAAATCTTCCAGTAAATTTTGAAGGAGCCACCAGAGAACTGGTGGCTCAGATTGCAAAGAATCCACCTGCAATGCAGGAGACCTGAGTTCGATCCCTGGGTGGGGAAATGGACAAATCCCCTGGAGAAGGAAATGGCAATCGACTCCATTATTCTTGCCTGGGAAATCCCAAGGACAGAGGAGCCTGGTGGGCTGTGTGGTCCATGGGGTTGCAAACAGTTGGGCATGACTGAGAGACTAACATTTTCAACTTCAACACTTTTTGAAACTGGGAAAAAGTAACATTGGGACCCAAGATATGGTGTCACAAAGACAAGTTATTTAGCTACCCTTTTTTTAAGAGAGTGAAAACATCAAAATCACCACTCTGAGTATGTCAAGTGATATTTAGTCGAAACATACTCCTTTTAGAAGTGAGCAGCAGAGGATGAGATGGTTGGATAGCATCACTGATTCAATGGACATGAACTTGGGCAAACTCTGGAAGATAATGAGGGACAGGGAGGCCTGGCATGCTGCAGTCCATGGGGTCCAAAGAGTCGGACACGACTTAGCAACTGAACAACAATAAACTCCTTTAAGTGTGTTTTCTTTCCTCTCTTAATGTTGATTTCACACAAGTGACTTTTCCCCCTCCACCCTGTCTCCATAGGTCTCCCTGCACTTCCTCCCTGGTTAGCCTTCAAGACTGTCAGCAGCAGAAACTTGGACTTTCTGCAGAGCTGATGGGCTCTGTTGAGGTGTGAATTATGTTTAATTAAAACCTGTCACTTAGAAGCGCAAGAGCGTTTAACCTCGGCTCATTCCACTTCAGCTCCTCAGAACCTCCCAGGGCTCCATTCCGAGGAGTGAGCCTGCTGCTTGTGGCCAGAGTGGGCTGCCAGTGGTCCTTCAGCATCCGTGGGCTGCCAGAGGGCACACTCACACCAGAGGGCACACTCACAGTGCAGAATCAGCATGCCCAAACAGCCCCAGCGCCTGTCCATCCTCTACTCTGCTCACATCCAGGTGTGTGTAAGAGCCCAGGAGTGTGAGCTTCCCTGTCTTCCTCTCATGGACATACCACGGTCCTGCAGGACGGTCTGGCACACTCCATGGTCCCCTCACTGTGGTGACGACTGAGGATAATCGTCCCAAGCTCTCCCAGCGTTCCAGAATTCTCCACACCCATCCTGCCTTTCCAATGGGACTGTCGCCATCTGCATTCACCTAGATGCCTGAGAGTCAGTCTGGCTCAGCCATCTATCGGGGGAGAATCCTTGGACATGCGGTGTCCAGTTGGATTTTAGAAAGCCCTGGGGAGAGTTGCTGGGACTAACCTGCGAAGCTCCAGCACTCAAGAGCTGTCTGAAGTCAGTGGCAGGCCAGCATGGCAAGCATGAGCTGCGGATGAATGGAGGTGGCAAGCCAGCCCATCAGGTGGAAGGGCTTGCGGCTGGGAAGGCAGCGAGGTAATCAGGTGGAGCCCACATGGAGGGTTTTTAAAAATTAATTTACTTTTAATTGAAGGATAATTGCTTTACCATGTTCTGTTAGCTTCTGCCAGGCATCAACGTGAATCAGCCATAAGCCTACACATGTCCCCCTCCCCACTGAGCCTCCCTCCCTCCCCCNTCATACGCTGTGTGTTGATAGAGCAAATACTGCTTTAGAATGAATGGGAGTGCGACTTCTCTAGGGATCCAGTGGTTAAGGCTTCCCCTTCCAGTGCAGGTGGTACAGGTTCAGTCCCTGGCTGGGAGCTGAGATCCTACACGCATCACGTCTAACCCCCTCCCCGCCCCCCCACCAAACATAAAGCAGAAGCAATATTGCAACAAATTCAATAAAGATTTTTGAAAAAATGGTCCACATCAAAAACCAAAAATCTTTCAAATAAAGAATCAAAGGGAGTAATATTTTTCCAGCACATACCTCTTCCATCGGTGATTTGCATACCTTGCTGGGCTGGGGGATACACCTAAAATTTGCAGAAACACCACTGCTTATGGGAATGAACCTACCAGCTTCTGTTTCCTTGTATCGCATTGACTACGAACGGCATCATGGTTCTCCCAGGAACTCAAGGCTCTGTGATTCCTCCTCCCTGGCTTCTCCCTCCTCTCGTTTGATGGTTGAGTCCTCTCTGCTCTGTCTCTGAGAGGTCCCCGGCACTCCAGGACCTTTCTCTCACCTCCTTTGTGAGGTCGATGGCACTAGCCTCCTACCTGGCTGCGTGTCCCGCTGGGCTCCCTTCTATTTGTCACACACAGCTGGCAGTCTTCTGAAGCCACCTTGACTATTTACTCGCAAGCTCCAAACCCTTCAGAGATTTCCCATTCCCTCTAGAATCAAGAGCAGTTCCTTAGCTGGTGTGCTGGTCTCTCTTTGATCTGGTTTCAACACGTTTTAACAAATCTGTTTCCCATCATTCTGCTTCTTCATGAGCCGTTGCTGCAGGCAAATTAAGGGGAAATACTACTTTTTATTCCCAGACCTCACGTTTTTCTCACCTTCATTGGTCCTCTTCTCTCTGCCGTGACATGCCCCTTTCACCTTTCTCCCACCTCCAAATCATCAAGTCCCATCTAAGCTTCCCCAGTTCCAAAGCCATCTCTTCTGTGAAATCATCCATCATCTTCATAGCTGGGGTGGAGATTATCCTTACCTCCCTGAACACCAGAGCATTCATTTACACAAGTCTTAGTTTGCTTTCCTTGTTGTGTATCTGTTTTATAATCCCTTGTAGGACTGAAACCTATTTTAGGTCAAGACTATCTTCTGTTCAGTTTTGTAGCAGCCTAGCTCTTAACACCGGAGAAGGCAATGGCATCCCACTCCAGTATTCTTGCCTGGAAAATCTCACAGACAGAGGAACCTGGTGGGCTGCAGTCCATGGGGTCGCTAAGAGTCGGACATGACTGAGCAACTTCACTTTCACTTTTCACTTTCATGCTTTGGAGAAGGAAATGGCAACCCACTCCAGTGTTCTTGCCTGGAGAATCCCAGGGACAGGGGAGCCTGGTGGGCTGCCGTCTATGGAGTTGCACAGAGTCGGACATGACTGAAGCGACTTAGCAGCAGCAGCAGCCCTTAACACAGTGCTTTGATAATCCATGATGTGCAAGAAATATTTTGGGTTTCCCTGTTAACTCAGTGGTAAAGAATCTGCCTGATAATGCAGGAGAAGCGAGTTGGACCCCTGGGTGGGGAAGATCCCCTGGAGAAGGTAATGGTCACCCACTCCAGTATTCTTGCCTGGGAAATCCCATGGACAGAGGATCCTGGAAGACTACAATCCATGGGGTTGCAAACGAATCAGACATAAACAACAATAATAAGAAATATTACTTGAATGAATTAATAAATAAATGAAATATAGAAAAAAATATCCATTCCTGTCAATACATGTACTAGAGATTTCTCTATTCGTATTGCTATGGACAGAGGTATGCTGTGAATGTAACGGGCTCAGAGTGTCACAGGACTGTGAAAAATGAAGGAAACAAATCTTTGAGTTAGATTTAGGAGGAGTTGAATGGAAAGCGGAACTTGTACTTCTAAATAGTTTGATTTGAGAGGAAGTTATTTGCTAAAATGCCTTCTGGAAAAGGTACATGATAGCCTGATGAGTCATGCCAAAGATTAACACAAGCCATAGAGTGTATTATTTTGGGAACATTACCTCGGGGGTTGGGCCAGGGGACAATACATTCGGCCGGTAATCCCATCAGGCTAATCCTTTGGTCATTAGTATTTCCTTTTGTTTTTGCTTACCTACTTAGCCAGCTCACTGGGAAAGTGATCTTCTCTGATTGCTAAATGAAAACACTGAAATTAACTCAGAAAGGAAAAAAAAAAGCCATTCTTCCAGTAGATTTTGTAAATCCTTGCAGTTTCCTTGCATCATCATTAAAGCAAAGAATTTCACCTCCTTTTTGGTTGACACCATTGGAATGTAAGCTAATGATTTTGGAGAAGAGCAAGCAGTGTGATCTGAGCCCTACTATGTCCTTCCTGGGGTTGGGAGTGGGGGAAGCTTAAAAAGGAAAGAGCAAATTCTAGATGAAAATTAGGTTATTTTAATTGATAAATCAGAAACAATATTTTATTTAGCTAGTAGTACAAATGGTTCTTCAAATCTCATCATATTGTAAAATAAGAGGATTTCATGGTTGTTGCCCAAATAAGCTGCTTTGGGAAGCTGTATTAATTCAAGCAATGCAAATTTAATAGGAATGTATAGAAGTTCAGGGGAAGGTGTTCTGGAGTGACTGGACAGAAAGAATCTAACTTAGAAAACGGGCCAAGCTCTGAACAGCTAAAGGCTAGTTCTGGTAAAAAGAGACACTCTAGGGGCTTCTGTTAATAGAATCACTCCAAGCTGGACAAACCAGCTGAAGAGACCCCTGGCCTCCCACTGAAGAGTTGAAGTGGCTGAGTTTGTGAGACACGCAGAGATGGGGTGGCCCAGGTGGGAGGGAAGAGACAGGGATACAGCAAGGTCAGGACTAATTAACAGTAAGAAGCCTCTTGTTGTTCAGTGGCTCAGTCCTGTCCGACTCTTTGCAACCCCCACAGACTGCTGCACGCCAGGCTTCTCTGTCCTCCATTCTCTCCCAGAGTTGGCTCAAAGTCATGTCTATTGAGTCGATGATGCTATCTAACCATCTCATCCTCTGCCACTCGCTTCTCCTCCTGCCCTCAAAGTTTCCCAGCATCAGGGTCTTCTCCAATGAGCTGGCTCTGCATCAGGCGGGCAAAGTACTGGAGCTTCAGCATCTTCCTTCCAATGAGTTTCTTGTTGTTAGCTACTCAGTCGTATTCGACTATTTGAGACCCCGTGGACGGCAGCACACCAGGCTTCCCTGTCCTTTACCGTTTCCCAGAGCTTGCTCAAACTCATGTCCATTGAGTCAGTGATGCCACCCATCCATCTTCTCTGTTGTCCCCTTCTCCTCCTGCCTTTAATCTTTCCCAGCATCAGGGTCTTTTCCAATGAATCTACTCTTTGCATCCGGTGGCCAAAGTATTGGAGCTTCAGTTTCAGCATCAGTCCTTCCAATGAATATTCAGGGTAGATTTCCTTTAGGATGGACTGGTTTGATCTCCTTGTAGTCCAAGGGACTCTTGAGAGTCTTCTCCAATACCACGATTCAAAAGCATCAGTTCTTTGGTGCTCAGCCTTCTTTATGGTCCATCTCTCACATCCATACATGACCAGTGGAAAAACCATACCTTTGACTAGACCAACCTTTGTTGGCAGAGTAATGTCTCTGCTTTTAATGTACTGTCTAGGTTTGTCATAGGTTTTCTTCCAGTGAATATTCAGGGTTGATTTCCTTTAGGATTGACTCATTTGCAGTCCCTTGGACTCCTCTCAAGGAGGCCTCTAGTGGGGAATGAGGAGACATCTGCACTCATTCTCCTGGAAGATCTACACAGTGAGGTCATGTCCTTCAGATGGATTTGCACATCAGGGACAGATAACTCCTGCTCTGTGTGTTGTTTCCCTGCATTTGATTGGAGACTTTAGCTAAGCCTTTCTTAAGCCTCTGGCCCTCTTCAGTGTGTGTGTTGCCAGTTAGTGGAAAAGAGGCACTTGGGAAGGGGTAGCCCAGCTCAAGGAAGGAAAACGGGACATGGTTATTCCAGAGAATGGAGTTGTCCTCTGTGAGTGAACTTTGTCCTCTGAGAGGAGAGTCGAATAGAATGCCAGCTGGAACCACTGCTAAGTCAGTTCAGGTCATGGTCCCAGGCAGGCAGCTGCTTCCAGCCTTGGCAAAACTTGGGTCACGAGGCCTTTTGTTGTCTAGCGTTTCCTTCACAGGAATGTACAGGGCTCCAAAGACAGTTTTGTTCTATGAGCTGGGGCCCAAACTGAAGCCCTGTTGCAGGGCAGTCCTAGATTCTCACCCTTAGCTGACCATCCAAGTGGTCCTCACCTGCATGTCTGGGTGTAGGTGTGCTGTGCGTACACACATGGCAGGTGTGTGAGCATTTGAGAGTGTGAGTCTGTGTGTGTATGCATGTGTGTACATGGGAGTTTTCTGTGTGTGCTTCCATGTGTGTGCAGGAGTGGAAGTCCTGAGGAGGAAAAATGTGAAAGGAGTCATTCATTTTATAACTGTTGTCATTGATCGGAGAAGGGGCAATGTGCACAGATCATCCAGTCTTCATAAAGTTTTCTCATTATCCACAAGTGCATTATTTCTGGGGTAGATTATTTTTCCTAAAATCTGAGCTTCCACTTAAATGACTACCACAATCTTATAGGGACAGTTATAATGATATTAACAGTGTTTACCCTGCAGATGATTCCAAAAATGATACTGTGTTCAGTATAAATCTAGGCTGTGTCAAGCAAAGTTTGAGTTAAGTTGTAAATATTATAAACTGTTTAGAAAGTTAAAAATAAATGATTTCAAAGGAAAAAGACAGTTGAGTTTTAGAAATGTAATATTGGAGTTTGGCTAGCTCACCTCTGCTAAATCCATTTCGTGCAGCACTACACATCATTACCATACATCTTCATTTTATGATCTTCATTTTGAACGATTTGATGGTTCAGAGGTGTGGTAATAGATATGAATTTTATTTTGACATGTGGAAGAAGGCATTTAGATGCGGGTTGTGTGCACTGTGAAATGATTAGAAATTATTACGGGGTAGAAAATTTGTGATTGAGTTTGAATGATTGAATCTATTTTAAAATGTGCAGAGCTGTTAGCTTTCAAAATAATTTGTGCAGTCAAAAGAAATCAAAATTCATTTCAGTGATTCATATTTTATTTTTGAAATAAGCCACAGTTATTTTATTTTTTTTAAAGGAATGGCTAAACTACAACCCCAATGCTCCCGAAGAAGAAGGAACTAAGGAGAAATGGAGAGAGAATGGTTTCTTGAAGATGAAATTACGAGATAGTAAAGGAAGACACCTGTCGTTTTTTCATTAATTACCGGTTTCTTCTAATTTTAGCTAATAAATAGATGGCCTGTTGTGTTATTGTTTAGTTGCTCAGTCATGTCCGATTCTTTGTGACCCCATGGATTGTAGCTCGCCAGACTCCTCTGTCCATAGGATTTCCCAGGCAAGAATCCTGGAGTAGGTCGCCATCTCCTCCAAGGGATCTTCCCAACCCAGGGGCCAAACTCGCTTCTCCTGCATTGGCAGGTGGAACCTTCACCACTGACCACCCAGGAAATATGGCTGGTTGTGTTAGTGGATGGCTAAGAGTTTTGGATTCGTGAAGAGAGAAGAACCAGAGGCTAGAGGGCAAGGTAAAGGCTGGATGACTGAGGTCTAGGGATTTGTGGAAGAGGTCAGGCATTTCAGATGAAAAATGAAAATTAAGAAGGTCATTTAAATCCATTTTCTTCCTATTATCCATTTAATTGATTCCTTTCTATTTCTTGGGTCCCCTCACTTGGCTTCCTTTGTAGCTCAGTTGGCAGAGAATCCACCTGCAGTGCAGGAGACCTTGGTTTGATTCCTGGGTTGGGAAGATCCCCCAGAGAAGGGATAGGTTGCCCACTCCAGTATTTTTGGGTTTCCCTAGTGGCTCAGCTGGTAAAGAATCTGCCTGCATTGTGGGAAACCTGGGTTCCATCCCTGCAGTGGGAAGATCCCCTGGAAATGGGAATGACTACCCACTCCAGTATTCTGGCCTGGAGAATTCCATGGACATGAGTTTGAACAAGCTATAGGAGCTGGTGATGGACAGAGAGCCCTAGCATGCTGCTGCTGATGGACACAACTAAGCAACTGAGCTGAACTGAATGGAACTGATACAGTCATGTATAGTTGCCAAGAGTCAGTCACGACTGAGCAACTTTCACTTTTCCTAACATAAAAACCTCTGACTGTGTGGATCACAATAAACTGTGGAAAATTCTGAAAGAGATGGGAATACCAGACCACCTGACTTGCCTCTTGAGAAACCTATGTGCAGGTCAGGGAGCAACAGTTAGAACTGGACATGGAACAACAGACTGGTTCCAAATAGGAAAAGAAGTACGTCAAGACTGTATATTGTCACCCTACTTATTTAACTTCAATGCAGAATACATCATGAGAAACGCTGGACTGGAAGAAACACAAGCTGAAATCAAGATTGCTGGGAGAAATATCAATCACCTTAGATATGCAGATGATACCACCCTTATGGAAGAAAGTGAAGAGGAACTAAAAAGCCTCTTGATGAAAGTGAAAGAGGAGAGTGTAAAAGTTGGCTTAAAGCTCAGCATTCAGAAAACTAAGATCGTGGCATCTGGTCCCATCACTTCATGGGAAATAGATGGGGAAACAGTGGAAACAGTGGCTGACTTTATTTTGGGGGGCTCCAAAATCACTGCAGATGGTGACTGCAGCCATGAAATTAAAAGATGCTTACTCCATGGAAGAAAAGTTACGAAAAACCTAGACAGCATTTTCAAAAGCAGAGACATTACTTTGCTGACTAAGGTCCGTCTAGCCAAGGCTATGGTTTTTCCAGTGGTCATGTATGAATGTGAGAGGTGGACTGTGACGAAAGCTGAGCACTGAAGAACTGATGCTTTTGAACTGTGGTGTTGGAGAAGACTCTTGAGAGTCCCTTGGACTGCAAGGAGCTCCAACCAGTCTATCCTAAAGGAGATCAGTCCTGGGCGTTCATTGGAAGGACTGATGCTGAGGCTGAAACTCCAGTACTTTGGCCACCTCATGCAAAGAGTTGACTCACTGGAAAAGACTCTGATGCTGGGAGGAGTTGGGAGCAGGAGGAGAAGGGGACGACAGAGGATGAGATGGCTGGATGGCATCACCAACTCGATGGACATGAGTTTGAGTGAACTGCGGGAGTTGGTGATGGACAGGGAGGCCTGGTGTGCTCCAGTTCATGGGGTCGCAAAGAGTCGGACAAGACTGAGCGTCTGAACTGAACTGGACTGAACCTAAAAACTATAAGAAACTACCATCGGAATCTTACTAAAACCCCAAATGGAGACTTGGATGAATGATTGAAGAAGAAAGGGGCAACTCTTTAGTTATTTGGACTGATCATTAGGGTACAACCCTGTTTGCTTTTTTATTTTTCTAACTGTAGTCTGATTTTTCAGGGACACGCAAACATTCAGTTGCAGATCCAATGAACAACAGCACTGTGGAAAACAGCATGAAATGAGCAAAGACATGGGAAGAGAAAATGTCTGCGTTCTCAAAAAATGACACGTACCTCTGTTTTTATCCATTTATATTTGCATTAAATAACTTACTAAATGAAACGAGTAAAGCAGTGACATTGAAGTCTCGCTCCCCAAAGACTTCTCACTCCCTCTCTATTTTCTGTGTCATATGTCCCCAAGCAGCAGAGGTGGTGGTATCTAGAGAAACCTTTTCCACTGGTCAGTGGACATGAAGGGCACAGATGAGAGTCTTAGGTAATCTTTTTACCTTCCTAGTGTCTCCTGGGAGTGTTCTTTGGCAGAGGATTTTTTTCCCCCCAGAGGTCTTCAATCCATAAAATATATCTATTTGTGGTCAGAAAAGTTTTCAGTGGCCACTGAAAATTTTGAAGTGCCTTTTTTCTACGTTTCTAAAGTTCAGAAAGTCTGCCTTTATTCTTCACAATCATGGCACATCATTGGATATGACTTGATTTTTATTGCCTTAGATATATTTATATATATCATTACTTTATGACCCATGCTCTTTACCTATTAGTTGGATTTGCAGTGATTTACAAGCAAAATATACAGTACCTCCATTAGAAGAAATTTAATTGTATAACAAGAGCAGCAGTAACAGCACCTAACATTTATTTTGCTTTTTTAAAAGTTTGCAGGCAGTCACATATACTTGTTCTCTAACTTTTGCACTAATCTTTTGCAGTCTGCGCTATTTATATTTTTATTTATAAGGATAAGGACATTTAGAGAGGTTACTACCCTTGCTCAAAGTCTGTAATGAAGGAAAGCAGAAATTTGATTTTTATTGGGCAATTACTATGTGTCAAGAGTTACAGGATGGTTCCCTCAGGGAGTGAAGAAGAAAGTCCTTACACCAGAACCCTGCACTAGGAAAATTAGACATTATCAAGAAGGTTTTTGCACTAAATGATCTGGTCACCTTTCGCTCAGTCCTCTCTGACTCTTTGCCACCTCATGGACTGTAGCCCGACAGTCTCCTCAGTCCAGGGGATTTACCAGGCAAGAATACTGGGCTAGGTAGCCATTTCCTTCTCCAGTGGATCTTCCCAACCCAGGAACCACACCCAGGTCTCCTCTATTGCAGGCAAGTTCTTTAACATCTGAGCCACCAGGGACGCCCCTAGGGGAATGGAGGCATTCTTAGTGAAGTCTTTTCTTCTGTGTACAGAGATTCTTCCTCATTCTGTTTGCAAGTAAGCTAAAACTCTTCTCCGAAATTTTTTTGGATGTAAGAAAATTCTTGAGTCCTTGTTTGGCTGAAGACTTAAGCGTTCTGCTTTCTCGAAAATTCTAGAAAATAAGCGTGGAAGAATCTGAGGACATAGTGAGGTACAAAATGTCCCTCTATTTACAGATAACTAGATCAGTTGACCTACAGAGAGATATTATAAAATCTAACTCCAGAGGTACCACTAAATCTACTTTCACCATACTCAGGGGTGTGTAAATGATTTGATTTAATGGCATCATACCGTGCTAGTTTGCTTTACTTAAAATCTTACCAGTGAACATTGAGGAGACACCCATACAGACAAGTCAGGAGTCTTTTCTGAAAAGAAAAAAAAACAACAACTAGGGAAACTCATATGACCCTTGCATTCTTACCGACTTTCTGTTCGAAAGGTGTCTTGCCAGTCAACTCTCTCCCTATTGGGTGGACTGACACAATGAGACACATTTCTGAACCTGCTGACCTTTAACACTTCCGGAATTGGTTTATATCTGAGCCTATTTCTTCTGTAGCAGGATATAGGGCAGGATAATGGCTGAGCTGAGTTTGTTCAGACTTCAGCTGAACTTGAGACATTTACTCAGTTTCCCATCCTTACTATTATGGGTTTTGGGGGGGTGTTTATTACCCTGAGCTTGGTAATATGCACACTTATTGCTAGGATATTTGTAGGAAGATGCTCGTTTTGCAGAGGTCACAGAAAAGTCAGTGCGGAGGTCTGGGCACTTGCTGTTTATCCAGCAGGTAATTTTTCTGAGGAAGCATCCTTGGTGCCCATAATGAGAGTGAATAACTTAGCCCTAAGAGGTTCAAGACCCTTCCCAGGCATTGGATGGAATGAAACCTTTGAACGAGTGCCCTCTCCCTGCCCTCGCCGGGATGTCATTTACCAGGTAGGGATTGTGGCGGTCCTGGAGCAGATGTTTGCAATTTGGGGATTCGAAGAGTATTATCAAAGACAACGATGCACCTCTGAGTCACCTGGAGAGCTCTGTCTTCGCTTGAAAAGGATCGGACTGCGGAGGAACACCGAGCATGCTTGGAATCCATGCCATGCCCCTTCCAAGGAGATGCGAACCCTCCACACACTGAAATCAAGGGCCAAGAGGCAACAAAATGAAGGTCAGTGGGCAGGAGTGCCTGCCCCGGGCCTTTGGAGTGCAGAGTTGTCTTGGTGTCAAGCTAAGCTCTGGCCTTTGAAGATGTTCAGTATCAAAGCGGCGCTGTGAAGAGCAAAGCTCCCTTCTCTTAATGGGATGCGTCTGTCTGAGCCTTTTCCTGCTGGTTATGGGTGTAAGGGGCATTTTCCTCGCCATGGAATTGACCTGTCATTTGAAAGGTTAAAGTTACTGAGTCAAAAGCTCCGTGTTGCTGATGACTGAGAAGCTGTCTGTGAAGGTCCCCGACACCCAGGAGGGGACCGAGGCTCGTCTCAAAGCCCCGAAGAGGCAGAAAAAGTCAGAGCAGCAGGTCCCAGCGGCGCAGCCCACCAAGAGGGACCTCTTCTTTGTTCGAGAGGGGGTCACACTTAATAACCTGGCAATCACTGGAATTTGATGAGAAAAAAATGTTGGCCTAAGGAAAATGTATGTCATTGTGTGGGGTGCGACGTGTGATGAGCTGTGTTTGCATAAAAACGTTCGGAGGACTTGAACCATGACCCAAGAAACCGCGATGGTCATCTTCTTAATAAAAGAAGTGTCAGTCGCTCGGTCGTATGCGATCCCATGGACTGTAACCCACCAGTCTCCTCCGTCTATGGAATTCACCAGGCCAGAATACTGGAGTGGGTAGCCACTGTCTTCTCCATCTTAATAAAGGAAAACATTGCTAATTTACTGTTGGACCCAAAATGATCCAAAAGTGATAGAGGCCCCAGCTGCTGTGTGTTAGAAAATATTTCTGATGAAATATGGCAAGTGCCTTCAAAAATAAAGATACAAGTGAAATCCTCTTTCTAATGAAACTGGTTTTTTTTTTTTTTGATGCCCAAGAAGTCATGAATAATATTTGAAAGCAGAGAACATGGTCCCTTTATAACCTTTGCAAATTCAGTTGAGTGTTAAGCTTCCTTTAAACTCTTATTTACAAAGAATTCTACCAGTTTTCTACTTGATACGGTGGATTTAATTTTACTGTGCAATTGGAAAATTGGCTTCTGTATACTCCTGAGGAATTTTTTTTCTTTTATACAAATTGGATTTCTAAAATTCGTTATTTTTCAATAAAATGCATAGCTAATGGTATTAAAGCTTTCTAAACCTTTCTACTCCCTTTTCCTTTTGCTTGAGGTAGATACGGGCTTGCAGCAGATGTACAGGAAAAATAAATCAGAAAATAGTTTAAAAATGAGAATTCTTAGTATGCCAGGCTCACATTTTCCAGTAGGGGGCAAGAAAGTACTGCATATAAAATCCACAGTTCTTTTTATTTTATTTTTCCCGTGTACCTTTGCAAACCAATTAAGTTCCTGAGTAGTGAAATGCTAAGCATGGTAGGGAAAGGAATATTTAAATCCATTAAATATAATCTTGCCTTTATATCAGAGGGCTATTAAGTGTGATCTTTAACTGCTCAGTGGATCTCTCTGGGAGGTAGAAGAATGAATTTGGGAATTTGGGAAAGGCCAAGAGAATGGGTTGTATAGCACGCTGGCCAAGATGTCTTGTTAGCACCAGGAGGCATCAGGGGAGTTCAGTCACAATGCCCAACTCTCTCTGCACATCGCCAAACAAAAGTAAACCACAAAAACAAACACACAAAAAACCCGACCTGTTAAAATGCCGAGTATCTCGTAAGACAATTCACTGTACTGACTCACCCTTCTAGTCATTCAAGTGGCCCTGTCAGTCTAAAGCGGCTGCTGTTAGTCTGTAGTAGAGACAGGCAGTCTTTAATTTATGTTACGGATAACGAGTTCACGCACACACCAGCCAAAGCAACTGAGAGAATCCGTTACTCATAATTGATCCAAGCTATAAACTTTCCAGCTATGGTGCAAGCACTTGAACATCATCTATTTAGTTCTTCCAGAACAGATTTCTAAATCCAACCTGTACATTTTTACTGGACTTAAAAAAAGAAAAAGAAAAAAAGATCACTAATTCAAATGCATTTTCCGTGTTTTTTTTCCTTCCTCTAAGTTCTTGATTTTGATGAGGTTTTTTTTTTTTTTCCTTAATGTCGGTTTTTATGGGACAAATAGCTTGTAAAATCAAAGCAATTTACTGCATAATGCATTTGGGATAAATACATATACGTTGTCAAAAGCATTGTTTTGGAAAATGCTCAGTTGTGTTGTTTCTAGTACTGGCAATCATTTTCATATATTGTAATACATCTAAATGAAACATAATGCCATTTGTCATAAATTTACCACTATTCCTTGGTCTGTATAATATTTATTAGCTATATAAGTCAATCACTTCCACATGATCAGGTTATGTTCCTTTGGTTACTTGAAAAACAGATGGTGATTTGAACGTAAACTAAGGTTCTTAGGGAAAGAAGTTTAAGGTACAATGATGTAAAGACTATGGTAAAGTTGTCTCAGCCAGGTAAGTGGCTTCCCAAAGGACGTCGTCATAGTTTATAATCTCTTCCTTGGAAATAAATTTACTTTGTTTACAATACATTGTATTTTGGGTGATTTATACAGACACTAAAATGGAATACTAAACTTGACTTCCTTTTAGAAGTAAATTTTAACTTTTAGTAGAATTGTTTCATTTGTGATGGAAACTTGGAAGAGCAAATGTAGGAAAAACTGCTTGACATACTGGAGTAATGGTCAGGATTCCCTAACTTATAGGTGGCTTTGACATGACAAGCAGGCAAAACCTTCAGATGAATTAAGAAATGCTTTATGGGCATTTGGGGGTTTACTGGATTTTTTTGGAAACTCATTCTTCTACTTTGGCCATGTTTGTTTTTATTGTATTTCTAAGCATTGTTTCGCTTCTGTTTCCTTTTGCAGACAGGAATTTGATGGGTTCTTAGTAAACATCTATATCAGTTCTATTAAAATGCTTCTGATGGGGCATCAGTAGATATTTTTTCCTCTCTGATTTGTATTTGATAATTTTTCTTGCCAGTTAGAAAATTAGGATGTGTGGGTGTAAGGAAGAGACACAAGACACGTTCTACTTATTTTAGTTAAAATCATACTCCTGTAAGAGAGGAATTGAAGTGGTTTTCTCGAAGAGGTCTTCAGTAGAAGGGAAGTTATTTTTACTCATCTCTTGTCTATAAGTTTGAATTAGCTTCCTCACTGGAAAAAAGGAAAATGTTTTAAAGCAGAACATAGATTGAATTTTTAACCAGGTTTCTTCATATCTTTTTTATAGAGGACATTCTATATCTTTAAAGTTTTATGTTTTTTAGGCTTTTAAAAAATTATTATTACTATTTATATTTGAAATATACCTGATTTACAATGTTGTGCTATTTTCAGTTCAATTCAGTTCAGTTGCTCAGTTGTGTCTGACTCTTTATGACCCCATGGACTGCAGCATCCCAGGCTTCCCTGTCCATCACCAACTCCCGGAGTTTACTCACACTCATGTCCATTGAGTCACTGATGCCATCCAACCATCTCATCCTCTGTTGTCCCCTTCTCTTCCTGGCCCTCAATCTCTCCCAGCATCAGAGTCTTTTCTAATGAGTCAGTTCTTCATATCAGGTAGCCAAGGGGTTTCCGCTTCAGCATCAGTCCTTCCAATGAATATTTAGGACTGATTTTCTTCAGGATGGAGTGGTTTGATCTCCTTGCAATCCAAGGGACTCTCAAGAGTCTTCTCCAACACCACAGTTCAAAAGCATCAATTCTTTGGCACTCAGCCTTCTTCATAGTCCAACTCTCACATCCATACATAACTACTGGAAAAATCATAGCTTTGACTAGATGGATCTTTGTTGGCAAAGTAATGTCTTTGCTTTTTAATATGCTGTCTAGGTTGGTCATAACTTTTCTTCCAAGAAGCAAGTGTCTTTTACTTTTGTGGCTGCAGTCACCACCTGCAGTGATTTTGGAGCCCTCCAAAATAAAGTTTGTCACTGTTTCCGTTGTTTCCCCATCTATTTGCCATGAGGTGATGGGACCCGATGCCATGATTTTAGTTTTCTGAATGTTGAGCTTTAAAGCCAACTTTTTCACTCTCCTCTTTCAGTTTCATCAAGAGGCTCTTTAGTTCTTCTTCACTTTCTGCCATAAGTGCTTTTTTTCAGGTATACAGCAAAGTGATTCCGTTATATGTATAAGCTTATATTTATTTATATATATCTCAATTCTTTTTCAGATTCCTTTCCATTATAAGCTATTAAAAGATATTGACTAGAGTTCCCTATATTATACAGTAGGTCCTTCTTGTTATCTATTTTATATATAGTGGTGAGTATATTTTAATGAAGACATTCTACATGTAAGTCAAACTGAATCATTAAAATACTCTATCACAGTAGATTATGGTTTTAATTATTCTAAAGAAGAGAACTACTGTGAACAACTTTGGATTATTTTATTAATTTGAAATTATATGAATTTACATATACATTTATACAATGCTAAAACAGTGACTTTCAGATCAACTTTTCCTCCCCATGTTAGAAAAGGGGAAAACTGCTGAATACAGGAAGATGTTATGCATTTGTTTTCTTCAGCATTTTTGGAAACAACTGGATCAGAAGAACTTAAGAATGGAAAATTAAATGGTCATGTTTGGATACTTGTGTATTTTGCAGCCAAAATGAACTTGATACACTTTACAGTAAAGAGGAGGGCTGTTGTATGCAAGTTCGTTCTGGTCCTCTTGCTTTTGCAAAGTGTAAGAGTTCAGAGAAACATTTAGAGTGTGTGGTCCCTCCAATGGGGAGGTTTATTTTCACACTCTGCTTGGAAATCCTGAATGGTGTAACCTCCCTTGGCGCTCAGGCTTGTGAAATGAGAGTCTGTCTGCCACTTGGAGAGGAGTTCCTTAGGCGCTGGTGGATGCTTTGGGTGGAGTGAACTAGAGATTAATTACCATTACCTGGAAAAGCTGCAGAAACTGCTTTTCTTTTCAGATTGCTTTTCTTCCAAATTTGACTTTATTTTGCAAGAGGAGCAGTCACATACTCTATAGAGAAACGTGATCTCTAATGACTAGTGGGTGATACAAATTTTAAAGGATTGTAGGCACCTAGGAATATCTGCATTTTAGCAACTGGTTTCAACTGGTGTCTAAATTAGTAGAAAGAGACACCTTATGTCATGCGGCCCCTAGATATATCATTCTACTCTCCCTTTGTGTCTCTGCTGTGGTTCCCTTTGGCATTTGTTCTAGGAAGGACCACTCACTATTTACGACAGACAGAATTCATTGGCATTTGTCACTCTTCTTGATTTTTAAATCGCCAACAACACGGAGTTCAGGGCACAAAGCTGCGACTGTTATGCAGATCATTCCGCAGGAGTTCACTGCCTGTGACACTTTTTATAGATAGTGTATGTGTAACAGTTTAGACATCAGAAAATAAACTTTAATTGGCTGTGTGCCCCACCTTTCTGTGCACTTCCCCAAGTGCGAACAGAGCCCATTTTGAATGGTTTCTGCCAATTTCCTATCTAGCTAATGTTTGTGCTTAGCTTGGTTTGATCATGCATCTGGAAGAAACAGTCCTCTGAAGGGTTCCTGTGTGATATTATCAATACCTGCTCATATGTGGAAACAAAGGGCTTTCTGGCCGAAGACTGTACTGTGTTTGGTCGTGGTCAGCACTTTAGAGCCAAGCTATTTTGGTGTTTCATGCATTTACAACTGTAAATTGAAAATTTCTCATCTTCTTTTGAAACCCAGGAGTTGGCATTTTTCAACAATGCCCGCTTAACTGTAATGTGACTGGGTCTATGTTATTCACATACTGCAGATGGTTTGCCCATGTCCCCCAGGACGAAAGGTATTTAAAAGACACTCAAAAACAGAGTGATACAAACTTTCTGAATAAAAAAATAAGCAAATAGAAATGAGTTCCTCAGCTTCAAAACAATCCCCAAATCCCTGGTTTAGATAAAAGCAAAATGAAAAACTGTTTTTTAGCTTGAGGTCATTTGGAGACAGGCCGAGAGACATCAGGAATGACAATTTACGAGACTGATTATTTTCTTATTAACTTTGCCTTGACTAGAAAGAGGAAGATCATTGAAAACCTAACACGAAAAACGTTTCTGAGGAACTGAACCCAAGGGAGAGAATTGGGTCCAGCGACCACCACGCCATTTGGAGTCTGAGTTTGGAAGAAGAGGCATTTTGACTTAATAAAGAGAATATTTATCTCTCCAGTGAGCTTCCTTAGGGGATATAAAGTTTCTGATCGCTGGGAGAACAGATGATCACCCGGGACACATGTGTTAGAGAGACTATGAACATGAGCTGTGCGTTGAAGTTCAGTTCCAGGGCTCTTTAACCATTAGCGTCAAGGTCTCTGAAGTTCCTCCTGTGGGAATAAGCAGGATCCTCTCTGCTCCTCAGGCATTTCCTGTGTCTTACTCAGATGGGGATAGAAACCATGCGGACAGCCTAGTAAATGATATTAACAACCGGACTACATAGTCTGTAACTGTTCCTCTTTCTCCCTCGCTCTCCATTCAAAGTCTTCTCCTATAATACTAAGAAGTCAGTTATTTCTCACCAGGGACTGAGTGGGTCAATCACTTTTCCAGTGGTTTCTCTGATTCATTAACGACTGTGCTATAGGAGGAAAGTAATTAAGAGAGGGGAAAATACCCAACAAAATCTACCCCCCCAAGCAGAGGAACACAGCGATACTGAGAGCCAATTCCTTGAAGGAACTGAGGCTTCCAGACCTGCCAACCTGGCAGGTCTTCAACATTTAAAAATTTTAAAAAGGGGAAAAATACCCAATCTGCCAAGTGTCACTATATTGTCAATAAAATCAAATGAACTCCTTTCTCTGAATATTGGTCCCCAAGGAAAAGAGCATGCTGATTATTTGAAACTGATCACAGATTTTGAAAAACTGCTTTATTCCAGGTATTTTTCCTTCTTAACTATTTTATTAAGAATGATCAAGTATTTTTCCATTATAAAGTTGACCTTTGGGATAAATTAATCATTGACATTTTAGACTATATAGATGGTGGCAACTTTGGAGCCAGGCTTTATATTTTTTCCTAGCATGCCTAGAGGCCTAATAAAAGTGAATCGGAATATTAGACCTATTAGTACTGTTTGATTGGAATACGATTTTTCCTACTTTGGGATTTTCAACGTAACATTCATATGTTTTCCAAGAAGCACTGACATAAAACTCAACCTGGAATGTTGACAGTGAAAACAAAACAAGAGAAATAAAAGTTGAACTTTCATTTGAGAAGGAACCGAAGTATGATTATCAGTGAGAAACTATAAGCGCTATAAAAGGCAAAAGGGATCAGAAATACAAGTTGTCATCCAAAACACACAGAGGAGAAGGTGTTTCTAATGGGCATTTAATGAGGGATAAGTTGCTGAAACTCTAGTTACTGCAGTGTTGGCTGGAAGGAAATGAAAATGTGGCACTAAAAACAAAATATCTTTTGATTAACTACAATTTCAAAATCGAATTTAAAAACTGAAACTGATTATAAACAGAATGGGTAAAATAACAAAGTTCAAAAGATCTCAGAGTCTCCACATGTTTTACCATTGGTCACACGTGTTAAGAAGATGTTGCTATTCAGTCTCTTAGCTGTGTCTGACTCTTTCAGACCCCAAAGAGTAAGGGACTTCCCGTCTCCTTGGCAAAGATTGTTATGTCTGCAGCCTCCTCCAGGTAATCAAGGCGAATCTCAAACACAAACCCTGGAGTGCGCAGGTTGATTTGTGAATGACCACATCTGGGGTGGCTGCTGTGACGGTTCTCAGAGCAAACTGTGTGACTTTCATTGTACAAATCTCTCTTTAGGTGCTGTGTGACCTTGGCTGCGGTAGTCAGTCACTCTGATTCTTAAACTCCTGTGAAAGGCAGCAATAGTATAGGCCAAGTACGATGACTGTGGACATTAGAAATTAGATGACAATTTCACACACACTTTTTTTTCCTTTCATATGTGTATGTAAATGTGTGTGTGTGCAGGTGTGTGTGTACACCATATATTTCTACTACTTCTTCCATCCGCTGGCTCGCCCAACAGACTTGACAGAATGTTGTTGCTATGTGACGTCAGTATTAAGCATTAATGATTCGCACAGATGTTGTTCTTTTAAAGACAACAGCATTGGATGGCAGAGGTAAGCTGTGCTCTCGCTCATGTCTTAATAGCATCTATTAATGCTCGTAAGTAGTTTGTGCTAAGCTGAGGGTTCTCTTTGCTCATTTAGCTTCTCATCCACCCCATGGAGGAGGTGTTGTTATCTCATTTTACAGCAGGAGAAATTGGAATCTGGAGAGCTGGGGTGATCTGCGTAGGTTAGTAACTAGTGGGGTTGGAACGCACACAGCAGGACCCCAGACCCCGCCCCTCCACGTTACATCATACAACAGCATCTTCCCTACCAGACTCCATCACACACAGAGTGAAGTCAGGCACAGAATCATCTGTTTTACTGGGACAACAGTGATCCCAAGTGTGGTGACATCTTGCTACAACATCTGAAGGGTTAAACATACTGTTACTAATTTAACCATATTCGCATTGCAGCGGATTCTTTGCCGTCTGAGCCACTGGGGAAGCCCCCATACTATGGCTAGACCTAGTTTTTTTCCTTTAGGAAACTTTATTGTTGTTGCTTAGCTTCCCATTGTGTCCAAGCCTCTGGAGCCCCATGGGACCATCGCCGGCCAGGCTCCACTGCCTGTAGAATTTTCCAGGCAAGAATACAAGGGTGGGTTGCAGTTTCCTGCCCCAGGGGATCTTCCTGACCCAGGGATTGAACCCTCATCTCTTGCTTCCTGCATTGCAGGTGGATTCTTTACCACTAGTATCACCTGAGAAGCCCCCAGGAAACATTAACAAACTTAATTAAAGAAAATTCGAGTAAAATGTATTCTGTCTCTCCAAAGATATCAGCAAGTCTGTGCCTTATATACTGTAGATTTTCTAGGACGGTACATCCTTTTTCCCTCTCTCCAGTGTGTTGATGTGTCCTCGGTATTTAGCATAATATCTGACAAATAGCTGGTGTTTAGAAAATCATTTTTGACTGAATATAGTAAAAGATATTTTGGAATATAATCCTGGTTTGGTCAAAGAGTAGGATTGCTTGAAGATAATGCAGGCTATGTTCTACCCATCGCCTCGGGCAGTCTTACTTCCTCTCTGTTTGCACAGAATTGGGTTTGTATCCATACTTATAGCTTCATTGTTTGGAGCAAGCATGATTATTCAGGTTCAGTTCGGAGTTTTTTTCCTTTTTAAAAATCCTCCATTGTTTTTTTTTTTCCCTTGGGTTGAATCTGGATGTGTAATCCACTCAATTTTATTAAGATTGAGGGGACACTTAGCTCAGGGCCTGGCACAGAGGGATGATAAATATTTATTTTTCCTCTTTCTTTTTAGTACTTAATGACATGTCTGCTGACTCTGCCACTGTTGATATTTGCAAAATTTCTGGACTAACAATGAGAGAGTGTTGTCAGTGAGATGGGCTGAGTCCATCTTTTGTTTTAACAATATGCATTATCCCCAAATCTGTGATGGGTTTTCCATGAGTAAACAGGGTGTTCAAACTCCAATCCAGAAGACAAGTAGAGATTCCTTTGTTATAAAGTTTCATAAAATAAATTATCCTTGCTTTTATTTTGTTTGACTTTATTTGAACGACAGTTTTAACATATCAGAAAACTGATTTTTTTTTCTTAAATTGCATGTGACATCAACATCTAAGAAGAGTAAAATCTCATTTCTTGCAACTGTTTATTGCTGTCATTCCATCTACATGGTTGGAAATGACCACCGTGCATATGTAAAATCGATACTGGGAGCTTCCACAGTGTTTATCCCATGTGTACAAAGTTGCTTCAGTCGTGTCTTACACTTTGAGATCCTATGGACCATACAGCCCACCAGGCTATGTCTCTGTCCAAGGGCTGCTCCAGACAAGAATACTGGAGTAGGTTGCCATGCTCTCCTCCAGGGGATGTTTCCAATCCAGGGATTGAACCTGCATCTCTTATGCCTCTCATATTGGCAAGAGGGTCCTTTACCACTAGTGCCACCTGGAAAGCCCTGTTGTTCAGTCACTCAGTTGTGTCTGACTCTTTGCAACCCCATGGACTGCAGCATGCCAGACCTCCCTGTCCCTTACTGTCTCCCTGAGTTTGCCCAAGTTCACAGCCATTCAATCAGTGATACCATTCAATCATCTCATCCTCAGTTGCCCTTTTCTTCTCCTTCCTTCAATCTTTCCCAGTATCAAGGTCTTTTAGAGAAGGCAATGGCACCCCACTCCAGTACTTTCGCTTGGAAAATCCCATGGGTGGAGGAGCCTGGTAGGCTGCAGTCCGTGGGGTTGCTACGAGTCGGACACGACTGAGTGACTTCACTTTCACTTCACTTTCTCCTTCCTTCAATCTTTCCCAGCATCAAGGTCTTTTCCACTGAGTCAGTTCTTCGCATCAGGTGGCCAAAGTATTGGAGCTTCAGCTCCAGCATCAGTCCGTCCAGTGAATATTCAGCCTTCTTTATGGTCCGACTCTCACATCTGTACATGACTCCTGGAAAGACCATGGCTTTGACTAGATGGACCTTTGTCAACAAAGTGATGTCTTTGCTTTTTAATACACTGTCTAGGTTTCTCATAGCTTTCCTTCCAAGAAGTGACCGTCGCTTAATTTCACGGTTGCAATCATGATCTGCAGTGATTTTAGAGCCTAAGAAGAGAAAGTTTGTCACTGCTCCCACTTTTTCTTCTTATATTTGCCGTGAACTGATGGGGCAGGATGCCACGATCTTAATTCTTTTAATATTGAGTTCTAAGCTGTTTTTCCCACAATTACTTTTGACATCTAGAGGCAGAATTTGGCTCTTCACCCAGACTTAACATTTTTTTATCCTCTGCCTTTGAAATAATCTACTGGCAGGTGGTGTTTACTTACCCTGGGGTTCTGGAAGTTCCCTGGAGTTTTAGAAAGCACTTTTCCTCATAAGCTTCCTGTGGAAGTTACTGCTTTGTTTCACCGCTCCCACATGCTTTTTTTTTTGCTTCCTGTTTTGGAAGGAATTATCCACTTAAATGGCAGCAGGTCCCCTGGTTACTCTAGTCTGTAAGCAGCATTGGTCATTGTCTGTTATTCCACCATCAAATGTCTTTGAGCTCTAATTCTATTAGCATCTGTTGCCCAGTAAAATAGGGGAGGCTTGCGCTTGTCCGTGGAAAGGCTACGTGCATTTAATGTTGGGCACTATAGATACACAAGTAGAGGGTTGGGTTTTTCATATTTCATCTTAGTGCCAGGGGATCTTTAGACACAGGCTTTGTGTCTGGGTAGTATCAGGACTTGGGGCCAGGTCCAGACCTTCTCAAGATCTGTAGGTGCCTTGAGGGTAGCAGGGGGGCGATGAGCTTAGTAACAGGGAACTTGGCACAGACAGACTCTGTGATCAAATGTTAACAGACAGATCTTTCCTTCTCCTTTCTTTCCTTTCTTCCACTCCCACCCGGGAGCAGACCCCGCCTGCATGTGTAGAGAGATTTGCTTGCATGGGCTCATCTTGTTTCTTTCTCTCAAGTTTGTTCCTTTTTCTCATAGCTTGATCCAAAAAGTAGCAAGAGCAGCTTGCTTGTGCTATCACGCCACTTTCCCAATGGGTTTCCTAGTGACTTTGTGTCATTTTGGTTTTTAAAATTTGTATTCTACACTGTAGTGATGGATATCTATCTACAACATAACTGTAAACTGTGTCTTTTCTCCAGTTAAAACATTCCAAGGAACCCATCTGGCAACAAGGATAAAAGACACTTCCCACGCTGGCCTCTGCTGAGCTCAGAAACGGACCTTCCTCACTCTGGTTTTCAGTTCCCCTGATCACCAAGCCAACTTGTGCTGTATCGTATCGTTCCTGGGCCAGAATGCCTTTCTTCTTTCCCTCTGCTCATTTTATCTATTTCCATTTATTCTTTAGGCCTCTTTTTAGAGTTCACTTTCCCTAAGAAGTGTTCTCTGATGCATAAATCCAGCCAAAGTGCCCCTTGTATGATAATAGACCTTCCTACATACTCATCAAAGGTTTACCATTGATGTTAGTCACAAGGTTATTTTTCAGAATCTGTCATGTTCATTGTTGCAGCCCCAGTATCTGTAAGAAGTGCTAATTGGCACTTTTAAATCATTGTATAACTTCCCCTCATCAAACACTTTACCAAGTGTGAATGCTTCATAGTCATTGTTATTGGACTAGACAACTTGATCTTATTAAATTCATACTACAATCTATAGGGTAGCTATTCTCTTTATTTGGGGGAGTCCCTGGTGGGACTCAGTGGTAAAGAATCTGTCTGCTAGTGAAGGTTCAATACCTTGGTTGGGAAGATCCCCTGGAGAAGGAAATGGCAACCCACTTCAGTATTCTTCTCTGGAGAATTTCATGGATAGAGGAGCCTAGTGGGCCATGATCCATAGGGTCACAAAATAGTTGGACATGATTTAGTGACTAAACAACAGATTATCTTTATTTTAATGGATGATGAAATGAGCCTTAAATAGTTTAAATATCTACTCCTATCTTTGTTAAATGTCCAGATTGGAATATAAATCTGGGTTTTTCTACTTCCAGAGCCTATTACCTTAATTGTTCTAGTAGAGAAAATTTTTTAGAAATTGGTTACACAGCTGCGTTTCTTGGAGTCTAATGCAACCAAATCATAGTGCAGTTGGTCTTGCACTTGTGCTGTGTCAGTTTTCCTATTGCTGTTGTAACAAATTACCACAAACACAACAGTTGAAGATCATATAACTTTATTACGTTCCCGTAGGCTAGAAGTTCAACATGGGTCTTACCAAGATAAAACCAAGGCGCTGGCAGGGCTGTGGTCTTTCTGGAAGCTTCGGGGAGAATCTGTTTCTTTACTTTTTCTGGCTTCTAGAGGAGCCTCACATTCCTTGTCTCATGGCCTCTTCCTTCCCCTTCAAAGCTAAGAAGATAGCATATCTCTAACTCTGCTTCACTCATGACATCTTCCTATGTCTTCTTCTGACTCCCTATTCTACTTTTTTTTTAAAAAGGTATTTCTTGATGTGGACCATTTTCAAGTCTTTATTGCATTTGTTTCAATATTGGTTCTGTTCCATGTTTTGGTTTCTTGACCGAGAGGCATGTGGGATTCTAGCTCCCAGACCAAGGTTTGAACCTGCACCCTTGCATTGGAAGGCAAACTCTTAGCCACTGGACACCAAGGAAGTCCCTCTATTCCACTTTTTCAGGATGTTTATGATTACTGCATGGCTAATCCTTCTCATCTGATTAGCAACCTTAATTCCATCTACAGTTTTAATTGCCTTTGCTGTATAACTTAGCATATTCACAGATTCCAGGGGGTTAGCAGGTAGATTCCTTGGAGGTGATGGGAGCATTATACTAACTACCACACATGCACAGTATTAATAGGCTTTGCCGCCTTTACTGACTCTAAAACATGCTCACAAAGATGGCAGAAATTGTAGAGGACTGTTGACCCAGACAAGCTTTAGAGGAACAAAGTATCTTAATGAAACCCTCAGTTTCAGTATCCCAAATATTAGTCACTTTCTAAGAACTGACAGTGACACCATTTACAAGAAACTAGTGAATATCTCAGAATGCAAATTTATTATTTTGCAATAGGAAACTTTGCAAATTGATACTGTCACCCACAATCCATGGAAGCAAAATTGAATTTAAAAAAGTTAACTGGAGATAAAATTCAAGCTCTGGAGGTAGATAATCTTAAGCACACTTTCTCATGGCTAGGACACTTCAGTGATTCTTGTCTTTAAGGACTATGTTGCCTTAATGGTCAGAAAGACTCAGCCGTCTCTCTCCTTTGACCTGTATATGATGAAGTCTGCCAAGATCTCAGGATGTCTCTTTTATCTGTCCCACAATGTAACGTTTCTTCTGCCCACATGTTCTTTTTAATTTTGAGTTATTACCAATACAGACTTAAGAGATGTGAGTGAGATTCCTAGTTCAGGAAGATCCCCTGGAGGAGGGGATGGCAACCCCACTCTAGTATTCTTGCCTGAAGAGTCCCATGGACAGAGGAGCCTGGCGGTCTACAGTCCATAGGGTTGCAAAGAGTGGGACACGACTGAAGTGACTTAGCATGCACAAATACTAAAGCTGAGCTTTCCACAGGTGTGACTCTAGAATCTGTCTTTCAGTGACCAGAATTCCCTGATTCCTTTTTTTCCTTTTTTCCACTTTTTGAGATAACACTTCTCCTATGATGACTTCACCTTATGGATACTATCATCAAGTAGCTATTTCTAGTTTATCTTTTAGAGAGAAAATTACCTTTCTCTTCCCAGGGGTCATTTCCTGCATTGAGTATTTCCTTTGACATCTAGCTGGCTGTAGGGATTATATGTTTTTAATAACCTCTTTCCATCAAGCACTCGTGGCATCCTCCATTCAGAGCACCATCATCTGCTTATTCTCCACTCTATCAGGGAGGCCTATTACTTTTCCCTGAATCTGCCTTGAGCATTCACTGGTGGCTGAGCCCTTACATTTTCTCCCTATATTCTTAATATTAGTGTGAATTCCTGTCTCATTCTCTAGGTCTTTCTAATCTGAGATAACAGCCTTTTTTTTGTTCACCTAGGGATCTCTTTGGATTTTCTTTTCTTTTTTTTTTTTGCTTATTTCCCCAGAAGTAAAACACATCTCAAAAAACAAACAAACAAAAAAACCACATCTCTCCGGATCCCTCTGACAGTTTTCACCACCATTTTAATAGTTCATGTGACTTTATATTCTGAGGATTGAGGAATTGTCTCTTGACAAAGAAGCAGAAGACCAAACAGGTGGGAAATGTACACAACCTGTTGATACCATGTCTCTGTCTACCCAGATCTTCTTCATGGCATATTAGTGCCTTTATGCCCAGAAACCCTTTTACTGTATCTCAAAGAATTTTCATAGATAAAGGAAATAATTAAAAACTTCCATCTTTCAAAATCCATCTTTTGTCTTTATTCTCAAAGAAAGTGACGCATGCTGACTGGTATTTTAATACCAGTAACCTATCAAAGTTGCAAATTGTTGATTTCTTTTTACTGCAACTTGCTTAGCAATTAAAATGGTGTCACAAAGATGAAGTTTTTAGTCAGGCTTAGCAGGAGAACCATTCCTCAAGGAAGAGCAGAGAGAGAAAGATTTGGTGTAGGGTCTCTTTGTACAATTGTATGTAAGTGATGCTGCGGGAAACATCACACTTTCTGATAGTGCCTTGCACATGAAGTATTTTACCACTGCTATAAATAAAGCTTTAAAATATTTTAGCGTCTAGGAAAATGGAGGAATTATACTAAAGGACATTATCATTTTCATTTGGCATATTCCAGCCTCTGAATTATGTATAACTTGTTGAAAGAAAGTTTGGTTCTTGCTATGATATGTAATAAACAGCCAGGAAACTAATTCAGAGGCACCATTTAAGAAAAAAAAAAACACCCTTAAATCAGAGGTGGCTTGATTTGCACTTCCAGTAGTTTAATATTAATTTTCCTGGTCCTAATACAACTGCATTAAAGTGAACTTTAAAGTAATAAAATTAGAGAAAAGAAAATAAATGATGGAAGTTTATAAGGAAATGGGGGTTTTCATGTAACTCGGGTGAGAGTCAAAGTCACTCCCTTTTCCTCTAATTTATAATGTTAATTTTGTAAGTGTTAATCTTTCTCAAAGAACTTGAATTCGTGATGAAAAGAAACGCTCAGTTTCTGAAACATTAAAGGCCTATTTTCCGAAGAAACTTCTACAATGAATAGTTTTTGTGAAAAAAAAAATTACCATGCCAAAAAAAGTGAGGATAAGGAAACTTTAAATTCAGATTTCCTATGAAGAAAAAAAAAAAAGTGCTAATTCCTGGTATGTGACCTCATCGCTGGAGGAAGTAGTTGGACACTGGAAAACAGAAAGAACCAGAATCTTTGGCCTGAGCGTCCTCACTTCCTTAGTCACAAAGGTGTGGTCATGCAGTCAGTTCAGGCAAGCACTATCAGTGAGCGCAATCCTTTTCCCACTTAGCAACTTATAAACACAGGAGGATTGCATGGGGAGATGATTAAAGGAATGTTTCGGAGCTGGGCACCACCATGCTGATTCCAGCTCCTCTGGATCTAAGGCTCTGTGGTTCAAGTCTCAGGAGGAGGGAATTTCTCATGCAAACGAAAGGCCTATTGGACGACTAGTAACCGAGAGGCTGTGAACGACTCGTGCTCAGTGTGGGGAGGAAGGTGGGAGGATCATAAGCCCGTTGTTGAGAGCCAGTGGCCTGGGCCTGGGGGTGGGCTCTAGGGGCAATTTGTTCCTGGGGTCCCCCCGCAGCTGCTGTGACATAATCAGAAACAGGGCTTATTCCGCCCCCCCGAAGTTGCCTTCAGCAGACAAGGTCATGGGCCGTTTCCCTGCGGCACTGCTTCACTTTCCACGTTCCCGGACCTACAGAGGGGTCTTCCGAAGGAGCACTTGCGTGCCCGCGATTTTGTGTCTGGGATTGCAGGTTCATTCTCCCTCCTCCCTTTCTGCTTCCTTCCTTCTTTTTCTTCCTGCTTTTCCTCCTTGCTCCTCTCTGAGTCTCCTTACTCTTTTTTCGCTCTTTATATGTGCTTCCTCCTCTATTTGTTTTGAACTATTCACTCAGTCAGGCTTTTCTCCACACGGGAGTGAACCCCAGGTGTTCAGTGTCCCTGCGCCCAACCCTGTACTCGAAAGGATCCCTTCTGCATTATCCTTGTTCATCCATCTCCTCTTCCAATGCTTTCAAAACGTGGGGATGTATTACCACAGAAAGTGGTCTACTCTTTCCTGGGGTGGTAACCTATCTGGGGGCTTCCATGGTGACTCAGAGGCAAAGAATCCACCTGCCCATGCAGGAGATGTGGCTTCAGTTCCTGAGTGGCGAAGATCCCCGGAGGAGGAAATGGCCACCCACTCCAGTATTCTTGCCTGGAGAATCCCATGGACAGAGGAGCCTGGCGGGCTACAGTCCAGAGGGTCGCAAAAGAGTTGGACACAACTTAGTGACTAAATGACCTCGTATCTGGTTTTTTTTTTTTTTCCCCCAAGTTTTTATTCCACGTTCTGGCTTCTCCTGTTTTGATTTTTCTACCTTTCTGACAAAAGCCTGTGCTGGAATCATGTGCCTGCCTTCATCTGTGAGCTGGTTTCCCGCCGCCTGTCATACATGGATATGGATCCCTTTGTAGGTGATCAGAGTTCCACCCTTTATTTCCTTCATCTTAACTCTTTTTTAAAAGCTATACATTTCCTTCTTCAGTTCTCCCAATGAATGTTAATGCTTCTTTCTGGGAAATTGATTCCTGAGGGTCCTTTAGATAAACTAAAGAAAACCTTCCTTTTCAAGTTAATTTGTGTTCTCCTGGCAATTGATCAATCTATTACCTTCCTCTGGGTCTTGACTGGTACTGTTACTGGGAATAAGTCTTTGCAGTAGAAGGAAGACCCTTGCATGTATTCATCAGGCAGTAATTTAGTGTAACTATATTCAAGCTACAAAAACCTTTGGGGATATTCTTTCAGCATCTGTTCCTTCGTTCACTCATTCATTCTCCAAAAATCATTGGTTTTTTATTATTCAGAAGAACAAGATCTCTCAGTCTCAGAAGACACTTTTGGGTGTTGCTAAACCAGGGAACATTTTTTGAATTCTGATTATACTTGTTATCTTGCAAGCTACATTATAAGTTCCCTAAAACGAAGACCATTTTTCATTCATGTTTGTGGCCTCCAGACTCTAATGCTGTCGTTGACACCCATAAGCCATTGTTGAATACGAATGACTGAAATAATCATCCTCAAAATGGGCTTGATTAAACGAACTGAATCACTCTTGCGTAGCTGAAGGCTCAGATGAGAGCTAAATGGAGATACTGATGACAAATGTCGGTTAATTTGGGAAATCTGGTTTTTGGTAATATTCCAAATAGGCAAGAAGTCAACATATCATATTTTCTTAGTTTCAGATTCTCCTCTAACCACTGTGACACCTGCTTTTCAATTTCTTCTTTTGGTGGGAGGCAGGTTGAATGAAAATTTTGCTAACGCTTTAGGGTGGCGGTGAGGATTAACTCCATAAGGGTCTCACTGGAGCTGCCACAGAGAGCCACTCAGTCAGAGCGAGGCAGAACCAGACCTGATGTTTATTGTGATGAATGACGTTTGACATCCAAAGCACTCAGGACATGGCAGTGACCTTGAGAACGCATGAGAGGGCAGAGGAGAGAGGAAAGGTGGGGCTGGAGGGGTGTTTTGGAAGAAGGAAGTAATAGAATGTTTGGATTTTGGATTATGATATGACATCGTCCCATCAATTACAAGTTTTCAGTTTCTGATAAATATTTTATAACATTTTGTTCTTTACATGTTATTGTATAAAATGTAAAATGCTATGTGCTGTGCGCTCTGCTCAGCCATGTCTGACTCTTTGCAACCCAGGGCACTGTAGCCTGCCAGGCTCCTCTGTCCGTGGACTTTTTCAGGCAAGAATACTGGCGTGGTCACCATTCACTGCCCCCAGGGGATCTTCGAATCCCAGGGATTGAACCTGGTCTCCTGCAGCTCCTGCACTGCAGGTGGGTTCTTTACTGCTGACCCACCAGGGAAGCAGTATAATTATTATTTGTTAGTTGCTCAGTCATGTCTGACTTTTTGTGATTCCATGGACTCCTGCCAGGCTTCTCTGTCCATGGAATTTTCCAGGCAACTGAAGTGGGTTGCCATTTACTTCTCCAGGGTATCTTTCCAACCCAAGGATCGAACCTGGGTTTCCCACATTTCAGGCACACTCTTTATTGCCTGAGCCACCAGGGAAGCCTAATTATTATTTATTCGACATTAAATCATTTGTTATCCTGGAAGAAATATGCTTTAAGCAGAAATATGTTTTTAAATAATTTCCTTTAAAAATTAGAATAATAATTCTATTTGTATTTTCAGTGTTTCATGGAGAATTCTATCACTCTTCCCCCCCCACCCCCATTCAGAGAAAAGCTGTATCTAAAATAAAAACAGAATGAAATACGAAAAGGAAATTTGGGATTTGGAACCAGAGAACACAAAGCAAAATTTCTTCTTTTAGTAGTAATATGATTTTTGATTGTACTTACTTGTCTTGTGTAAAAATATTTAAGCCAAATTCTCAGTTTTTTTCATAAGTTACCAACAGGATGTGATTTATGAAGACAGTACATGTTGTGAGTATTAGACATTTGGTGGATTAGATATAATTAAACAATGCAGCTATTTCACCCAGAAGCCAAGGCTATCGATGCTTCTTAGGGTAAGAGAAATAGTGATTATTATTTATAAGATACTTCTAAATGCCAGGTTTTCACGATTTGTTATATATTTTCTCAAAAACATTGGACAACCCTATCTGATTACTAGTATTATTTCCATTGTACAGGTGAGCGAATTGAGGTTTAGAGAGATAAATAACTTATCCAAGGTCACAAAACTAGAGCACGAGTTTTATAGGTTCATATAGCTTGGAACCTAGATTTGGTAAATAAGGAATTAAAAAAAGAAAGCTTGAGCTAAATGGTACAATACATATAATACAAAAGTCCGATTTAAATTATTCATGGTAACAAAAAGAACATTTTTACTCTCCATAGCTAAAAGGGATGTCTCCTGTTTCCTAGAAAGAGTAAACAAACTTTTTAAGGACTTGTAGACATAATTGATGTGTTTCGGTTCTTAGCAAAATCAAATCCCTCTTCCTCTCTGGAAGGTTTCCAAAATTTTAATGAACTGTAATTAATAACAATGTTTTTTTACTTGAGGAATCAAAGATCTTTATCTTTAAAATTTATAGTATGGTCTTATTCTACCAATGGACTGTTCTTTCTAAATTTGCTGAAATTTATCCTAGGCAAAAGCAAGCAATTACATGAAATTACTTTAAAGGATAATTTAGGTTTTCTGTTCAAACATTAGTTCTAATTGTCTAAGTGCTTAGAAGTCCATATGTTGATTGAAATATATTTGACATATAGCATTGTGTAAATTTAAGATGTACAATGTGTTGATTTGGTGCATTTATATATTATATGATTTCCATTGTAGTGATAATTAGCACCTCTATCATGTCATATAATTATGATTTGTTTCCAGTGGTTAGAGTCACCAAGATCTAGTCTCTTAGCAAGTTTGATGATTATAACACAATACCGTTGTCTATATTCATTATACTGGGTATTACATGTGTAAGACTTATTACTTGCAAGTGTGCACCCTTAAACAGCATCTGTCCTGTCTCTCCCATCCCCCCGTCTTTGGTAAATATTATTTTACTTTCTGTTTTTATGAGTTTGACTTTTTTAGATTCCTCATATGATATCATACAGGATTTGGCTTTCTCCGTCTGATATTTCACTTAGCATAGTGTCCTCAAAGTCCACTGAGGCTGTCACAAAAGGCAGGATGTCCTTCCTGCTCAAGGCTGAATAGTGTTCGGTTGCATATACATATACCACATCTATGTCCATTCATCTACGGACGGACACTTAGCTTAGTTCCATACCTTGACTATTGTGAATAATGCTGAATAAACATGGGAGGGCATATGTGTTTTCATTGTTGTGTTTTAATTGCCTTTGGGTATGTACCCAGAAGTGAAATTGCTAGATTATATGGTAGATCTTGGGCTTCCCAGGTGGTGCAGTGGTAAAGAATCTGCCTACCAATGAGGGAGGTACAGGAGATGCAGGTTCAATCCCTGGGTCGGGAAGACCCCCTGGAGAAGGAAATGGCAACCCACTCCAGTAGTCTTGCCTGGAAAACTCCATGGACAGAGGAGCCTGGAGGGCTATAATCCATGGGGTTGCAAAGAGTTGGGCGCGACTGAGTGACTGAACACACACATGACACGTGGTGGATCTGCTTGGAATTTTTTGAAGAGCTTCCATGTTGTTTTCCATAGTGGCTGAACCAGTGTACATTCCCACCAATGGTGTGCAAGGGTTCCCTTTTCTCCGGATCCTCACCAACATCTGTTTTCACTTGTCTTCTTGATGACAGTCATTTTAACAAGTGTGAGGTTCTATCTCAGCGTGGCTTTTACTTGCACTTGCCTGATGATTAATGATGTGAACATCTTTCCGTGTACATGTTGGCCATTTGAATGTCTTCTCTGGAAAAAAGTTTACTTTGTTCCTCTGCCCATTTTAAAATGTAGATTGTCTGAAGGTTTTTGTTATTGAATTATTATATGAGTTCTTTATATATTTTACCGACATATAGTTTGGAAGAGTTTTCTCCCATTCTATAAGTTGCCATTTAATTTTATGAATTGCTTCTTTTGTTGTGAATAAGCTTTTAAATTTGATGTAGTCTCATTTGTTGAATTTTGCTTTTGTTCTAATGACAGTATTGATGAAGTTTTCATATATCTCTTCCAGCACGAAATGATATGCTATTGCATGTTCCAAACCCAGGGGAGACAACCTTATTTTTGTCAACTCATTCTTGGAGGAAACTGGTTTTACTGCAGCACGGAATTTCTTAGCAAGTTGTTTCACTCTCCATGTTCTTATTTCAGGGTGCAAAAGTCAGTATTATTAAATACACTTGGATTGATGACTTAGAAAACTTCCACAATGATTTCATATGCACTTTCTTAAAATGATTATGCGTGATAATCAATAAAATTATTTTCTTTTTTTCCATTCTGTGCCTTCAAGTAATGGCCATCAACACAGGTTGGATTGACCACAGGCATTGGCCAGTTTTAGATTCTAGAAAAGAAAGGCTCCCACTAAAATTAAATCTGATACTCAGTTTCTTCTGCTCAGCTTTTCTGAATTTCAAGAATTTTGACTCAATAAAATTCAAAGATGTAGTTGATATTAATATGAATAGCAACATCAAAATTGGTTTATACTGTTGGGGCACCATATTGCCTCATTGATCTAAGAGATTTAGTGTCTCAAATTCAATGCTCACCTCCTCCTCAACAGTATGGATTTGAGTGTATGGAACACTTGATATTTTGTTTATCTTATAAAGTGTTGTTTTAATTTTGGTGCTAAAAAAGTTTGTATTAGGGCTGTTACAGAATTACACATGACCTTGACCCCCTTTGCTCATTGTTTTGTTGCTGCAAATTAAGTTGCTAAAATGAAGAAGAATGTAATTCTCAGCAATAGAGAAGGAATGTCCCATGCTTACTTGGAAGTGAAGCAACTTATTTTAAAAGGCTAAGTTATCAGAAAGAAAAAAATGATCTCATTGTGAGTCAAAAACATAATACATTGAGAGTTTAGTATATTCTAGACAGTGCACACCTTATTTCATGTGCTGTGCATTTCTGCTCCCACTTTATGGGGCTCATGGAAGGTAAGAAGCTACTCAAGATCACTGAACTCACTCATGGCAGAGCTAGAATTCCAGTTCAGGATCTGTCTTATCCCCAATCAGAGGTTCTTAACCTGCATCTACACTTCCTCAAGGAGTCTATGGAAAGAGCTTAGGGGTCCATAAACTTGGATGGGAAAAAATTTGCATGTTTGATTTTTGCTTACCTCTGACCAGAATTGAACATTTTCTTTAATTATGAATGCAGCAATCATGGAAGCACCTGCAGTGCGTATAGACTTTATCATCTACAAAACTCACAGATGTTTTTCTATTACAATTCAGTTGTTGCAAATATCTTGATATAACATTTACTTATCATTATTGGTAAATTATGGTACTTTAGGTTTAACACCATTGATATGTGCATTTCATCATAATTTGTTTCCTTTGTAGTCCTCAGCAGTTTTTTATACTTTATTAATCATATTCATTGCACTTCCATTTATATAAAATATGTATGCTTATTTTATAGTTAGATATATTTTTACACATTTTTATGAAATAAGAACTTTATCAAAAGGGTGCATGGCCAACAACTTTGAAAATCTGTTATGAACATTTATGCCATACTCATACAAATCTTCTTTTTGTTCTTATACCATACGTAGTTATAGGGAAGATATCTAATGATTCAACACAGCTGTAATACTATTCAGTTTAAGGGCAGAAAAAGAGATTGCCAACGAACACCTAAAACATTTAGCGCATCTATTATTTCTAAACATGTGTGTATCTGCAGAACATTGAAAGGGATTATGTTTCCTTTCCTACCAGTCAAAATCTCCAGATACTCTCTTGTTTTACATAGGCCAGTATCAGTTGGCTGAAAGTTATTTCTTTCTTTTACCTCTGGCATTGAGTTGTGTTCAAATTATTAATAGTGCTTAGTTTTCGTTGATTCCTGAACATAAACATCCAGGGAGGCTTCCAGTCCTGCTAACCCTGTACCTCAGTCTGGGTTTTCTCATCTGCGTGAAGTCACCAGGCATAAACCAAATGGCAAGTCCTAGAAACCCACCAGTCTTTGTCTAAAGTCATGTTGCTTTCAGTAAGTTAGTCTGCAGATCTGGCTTTTTGTATTTATGGGTTTATTAATTAATGAATAAACATCAATGAATAGTTCATTAACTAAACTTACTAAATGCTAGGCATTCTTTTAGGCACTGGAGATGCCCTAAAGAAGGTTCTTTTTGGAATAAAATTTCTCTTTATTTCAGTGCATTGACTTATTAATGAATTAATTTGTTATTATTAATTTTTTGTCTATTAACTGGATTGCTGGATAACCTATGTGTGCTAAGTCACTTCATTCATGTCTGACTCATTGCAACTCCATGGACTATAGCCCACCAGGTTCCTCTGTCCATGGAGTTTTTCAGCCAAGAATACTTCTCAGTAGATGAACGAATTTGAGCCGTGTGCATGCATCTTTAAAGATATCATTGCTTCCAGGTCAAATGTCAAACCCTTCAAGAAGAAAGAGCATGTGGTTTGACTGGGACATTTCATATGCAGTCTGCTTCTAGTTACTTCTGTGACCTTGAAAAAGTCGATCGACATCTCTAACTCTCAGATTCCTCATTTTCAAAATAATGGGATTGGATTATATATCTCAACTCTTGTCTTCCAGCCCTAAAATTTTATTTATGTGATTGAAGCATCACAAAGAGTAAGGCCTTATGTTTTACTTTTTATTGCTGTTAAGAAAATAAAGCCTCATTTCATAAACATCTGTTCCATGCAGCAACATCTTTGATGTTCACATAACTGAAAGGTGTGATTTGCAAATTTCCTATTAAAATAAAAGTTAATACCAAATAATAAGAAATGCTGTGTAGGGCTTCCCTGTTGGCTCAGCAGTTAAAAATCCTCCGTCCATGCAAGAGACACACGTTCGATCCCTGGTCCAGAAAGATCCCACATACCAGAGGCCAACTAAGACCGTGAGCCACAACTATTGAGCCCTTTGCTCTAGAGCCTGGGAGCCGAACTACTGAAGCCGGTGCACCCAGAGACTAGAGAGGCCACCACAATACGAAGCCAGGATACAACCGCTAGAGAGCAGTCCCCTCTCCCCACAGCTAGAGAAAAGACCAAGCAGCACTGAGAACCAAAAGAAATGAAAATAAACATTTAAAGCATGCTGTGTAGTGTAGGACAAATTAGAGATAAATGTTTGAGCCAAGCCAAAGAGAATGGTATGAAAAGATATTTGCTAAACACTCTACATTTCACCTGAAGTTAACCAATGCCTTTTTCTTATGAATGTTTATCTTAAGCTATGCTAATGTACTATGCATTTACCCCAAACTCTGTCTTCAAGTCGGTTCCGCCTTTTGGGCTCAGAACCTACTTGATAAACCAGTATGTTATACTCCGATATTGTTCCTCTAATCTATGGAGAAGGAAATGGCAACCCACTCCAGTGTTCTTGCCTGGAGAATCCCAGGGACGGGGGAGCCTGGTGGGCTGCTGTCTGTGGGGTCGCACAGAGTCGGACACAACTGAAGTGACTTAGCAGCTACATTTATTTAACATACCTGTTTCTAAATATAGTCTTTTAAAATAATTACTGGATTAAACAGGCTCCCCAAGTGGTGCTAGTGGTAAAGACCCACCTGCCAATGCAAGAGATGTAAGAAGCATGGGGTTTGATCCCTGGGTCAGCAAGACCCCCTGGAGGAGGGCATGGCAAGCCATTCCAGTATTCTCTCCTGGAGAATCCCACGGGCAGAGAAGCCTGACGGGCTACAGTCTACAGGGTCACAGAGCTGGACACTATTGAAGTGACTTAGCATGCTGCAATATTAATAGCAGGATTGAAGTCCTTCGTGTTGATTCTAGAATGTGACATACTGTGTGTAAATGTGTCCAATAGTCAATGTTAGGGTTTCTGCATTGTCCGATAACAGATTATTTCCCACAGTAGGTCGTAACAATACAGTGTTAATATCTACTACTGAGATTAGTAAATGGTATTAGGTGAAGCCAAGGGAAAATGGATGGTTTTGATACAAATTAAACATTGAAGCTGTGATCTGTTGACAAGGCTGTTTTACTGCAGTGTTTCTGGAATGTCCCTGAGAAAGTGGTTAGAAAGGCAGAGTGTGAAATTTCTGTCTGTACATTTGCCCGGAGGCCTTGGTGATACGAATTTTAAAATAAATATATAAATAACAGTTGTGTGTGTGAAAGCTGGAGTGTCAGTCTCGGACAAAGCCTGAAAGAGGGCTGTATTGGTAGACAGAAATTCAATATAAGGTGGCATTATCAGCTCAGAATAACTTTGTAGAGCATGATGACACACCTGATTAGAGTTTGTTTTCTAAGCAAATGTTATTTATATTCTTGATTGACAGGAATGAGAGATTACATCAAAAACCTTAAAAACACTTTTTCCCCCCAAGGTAAAATTTGGATGACTGGTTCAAGCATAACAATTATGCTCCATTCTTTCTTGGAAGTCTTATCATGCCAAAACTTCCATAGATGTATTTCATACAATTTATCTTGACTTTTCTTTTCCTGTCTCCATTAGATTTTATACGGGAATGAAACCTTGGAATATTCCAACCCTTGGTCTGGGGAGAAAATTAAAAGGAAGGGAATAGATTTGTCTTCCACAATTATATTAAGTCAGTTTGTAAATGTACTTTGAATGCTTGCTCGAAGGCAATTTTACAGATGTCAACTTCTGAATAAACTGGTAGCCATTAGAATCGTAAATAGCTAAGATAAATTCCAAATGCCTATAGCTGATATTGAATTTTTGGTCTGCGTCTTGAAAAGAGATGAATGTCTTTCCAAGGGAGATGTCAACTTGCTCAAGTTTCAGATAGGAGATCAAGACTGACATATTTAGAGAAATCTTTGACTGAAGAGGGATTCCCTGGTGACTCGGATGGTAAAGAATCTGCCCACAATACAAGAGGTCCGGGTTCAATTCCTGGGTTGGAAAGATCCCCTGGAGAAGGAAATGGCAGCCCATTCTAGTATTCTTGCCTGGGATATCCCATGGACAGAGGAGCCTGGTGGGCTACAGTCCATGGAGTCGCAGAGTCAGATATGATTGAGTGACTAACACTTTCTCTTTTCACTTGGTTGAAGAAGAATTAATACCAAATCCTATCAGAGGTCCAGGACCCAAAATCAACCCCGCTAAAGTTATTGTCAATGCATTTTCCCACAAAGAGGCGGAATCTGCTTGAATCTTTTCTGGAATTTTCTTCAGCACAGGCATCTGCTTTCCAGTTTGCTGCAATCAGGACAAACTCAGTCCAGGCTAAGCTGCCATCCTTCCCTTTTCTTCTAAGAACTGCTCAGACAGCGTTCTCGTCTTTGTGATGATCAAAGGTCACCAGTGGGGATTTCCACTTTGGAATTCCTTTTCCAACTGTCAGCTGTTGGTGGATTTAATGACAGTGTTCTTTCATCGCAGTAAGTATACAGCGCGTCTGCCAAATCAGAAGAGACATAAACCTCCTCTAACAATGGTTTTGAAAATCACCATGGAATGTGTGGTGGTGGCCCGTGGCAAAGACAGACAAGGGAGAGAGGAGTAGGGCTGGCTGATCTGAAGGGTGAGGCTGCCAGCTGAGTTGTTAGCCTGCTTTCATGGAAACTCATCGGCTTATTTCTTCAGTAACGACTTCCACCCTGGCGCCATAGGGGCCCCCTTCCTTTGCCCTGGGAGCTTGCAGCTTTAGTGCCCACGTATCAGTATTTCAACACACAGCAGTCGGATGTTTGCATGGAGGACAGGCGCTAGCCTGAGCAGACGTGGAAGAATCCATCTTCCTAACCGAGGACTGTTTGCAGCAGACCACCACCCAAGAAGAAACAAAACAAAAATCAGCTTGATTGATCATGGCTAGATCAAAGAAACCACCCTTGTTATTTTTTATGACCTTTGTTCTGATTTTTGTCTGTCTCTGAAAAGACACAGCACAGCATAACACTGTTAACGCTCAGGGATAATTTAAAAAAAAAAACAAAACTGAGAGGACGGAGCAGCGAGAGTGAGAATGTAGATTAGGTGAGTCCTACACGTTCAGCGTTTCCAGGAAAGAGGTATGTTTCAAATAAAAACAAGTGAGTTTCTAACCGTATATGTGTCCTTTATTAAACATTGACACCCAGGGGCTGAGCTGTAGATACTGAATTCCATGTCCTGTGGTTTGGGGTCTATTAAGCCTCTGCTCCTTTTCTTAAAAAAATTTTATTCTTGAGATTAAGCTTTAAAATGTAAAAATACTCTATACTTCATTTTGAACTGATTCTTTAAATAATGCTTTGTTAGAAAGATAATGTATTCAATGGGCTTTCTTGTGTCCTGTATGGAATCACTGAGTCCAAAGTTTTGAGAAAGGTTGGTGGCACATGAGGCTGTTGAAGACTAAAAAGTGTTTCAATGTTTGTGCATGCTCAGTCGCTCAGTCGTGTCTGACTCTTTGCGATTCCATGGATTGCAACCTGCCAGGCTCCTCTGTCCATGGGATTTCCCAGGCAAGAGTACTGGAGTGGGTTGCCATTTCCTACTCNGAGGCCTGGCATGCTGCGATTCATGGGGTCGCAAAGAGTCGGACATGACTGAGCGACTGAACTGAACTAAACTGAACTGAAATGTACAAGGTTATTTACTGTGGCGTTATGTTTAATAATGAAGACTAGAACTCTAAAATGTCTACCTTTAGAGGATCTATAGAATAAACAAAGATTTGGCCTCATGTGTGTGTGCTCAGTTGTGTCTGACTCTTTGTGACCCTTTGGACTGTAGCCTGCCAGGCTCCTCTGTCCATAGCATTTTTAAGGCAAGACTACTGGAGTGAGTTGCCATTTCCTTCTCCATTGGATCTTCCAGACCCAGGGATCGAACCCACATCTCCTGTTTGTCCTACATTGCAGGCAGATTCTTTCTGAGCCATCTGTGAAGCCTCATAATGAATACCTCATAATGAAGTATCATACAGTTGTATAAAAATAATCAGAGGATGTCTGTGTTCTAATATGGAAGCTATTTTGCTAAAAAAAAATGTGCAGAGCATGTATATAGTGTTTTATCTTTTGTATATGAAAGGAGGGAAATAAGAATATGTATCTAGATTTGCTTTTCCCCCTGTCCCTAAATACTGGAAGAATGTGTTGTGAAAAGTGTTGGTCACTCAGTCATGTCTGACTCTTTGTGACCCTATGGAATATTGTCCACCAGGCTCCTCTGTCCATGGAATTCTCCAGGAAAGAATACTGGAGTGGGTTGCCATTTCCTTCTCCAGAGGAACTTCAGGACCCAGGGATAAAACCCAGGTCTCCGTCATTGCAGGCAGATTCTTTACCAACTGAATCACGAGGGAATCAGCACCTAATAGTAATAGTTACCTATAGAGAGCTTGGAGCAGGGCTGAGGAAAAGAAAATAGGAACTGGAAAGAGATTTCTCTAAGTATGTTTTTTTAGATAGCTTAACTTTTGAAATATTTAAATGTTTAACATCCAAAAAACAATGGTATAAGAAAGAAGGCAAAGCAAAGTCTCAAATTGGAAAGAAAAAAATAAACCTGGCCATATATCAAAGGTAACAAAATCACACAGAGACAAGAATTATTTCAAATAACTTATGAACATCAAACTTAGACTATACTGAAGTCAAAAAGAAGTGAAAAGAATCTTGCAATTTACGTTGTAGTTTTATTGTTAGTGATAACATTGATATTGAAATTTTGAAACTTACATGTTTGTATTATAGACAAAGCAAATAAGTAACTATGTTAATTACATTCAGAACCAAAATCTTCAGTATCATAGAAAGTAAACATGTTATAAAATAACTTTTGGAAAAATCTTATAATGTTAAATTTGAATGGAAAATATTAATATGACCTCATGATTAATATATCAATATAACATACATCTCAATATGATATCATGATTAATAAATATTGTATATATAATACATATATTATGTTAC
>SJYA01001671.1:36473-55041 GCA_006410615.1 Neotragus moschatus | reverse complement strand
TTATATATATATAGATATATATATATATATATATGTATATATATATATTTCATATATTTCATATATATATTTCATATATATTTCATATATATATTTCAGGACCAGGTACATAATTTGTGTGGCCCAGTACAAAATCAAAATGTGAGGCTACCTGTTCAAAAAGCAGGAATGAAGTGCTGTCAAAGATAAAACATAAAGCCTTTTCCTTTCTTCCACAGTCTATTACTCACTCAACTAGTCATGGTGTTTTTTCTTTGCTATTTAATCTTGTTCTAAGCAAGAAAAATTAAAAATTTAAATTGTTTTAAAATGAATTTTACCTTTTATCTTTGTATTGTGTGATGTCAGTTTTAAAACTAATGTAAAAGCATTTGATCTGCAAGTGGAATAGCTAAAATATCACAACTGGCATTCTTAGATTTGTCTTGGAGACTGTCTTGAGCTGGCCAGAAGGGGCTCACACAAACCAGATTCAGGAAATGGGAAGGGGAAAAAAAAAGGCATTGCTTTGCACAGGATCCGTAGGAGACAAGTGCAGATGCTCCCAAGCCACAAGGGGCCTTGTCTTGTGACAATGGGGTATGACAAATGGGATGTAAAAACATCACACTGGACTACACTGACCAGGCCAGGGGCAGAGAAGTCAATCCAGACATTTCTCCTTCCCATGGGCCTGCAACCCCAACCCAACAGCTAATGGGAGCCTTCCAAGCATAGTGGAACCTTAGTGCTGGGATACGCTAGGGACTGGATTGATGGTAGGGGAGAGCGTATCCTCACCTGGTCACCTGCTGAATGTGATGTGGTACTGCCAACCTGAGATGGAGACACCACCACCGTGCCTTGTCCCAATATATTGTGGGGCAAATGCACTCACCCTTGATCTTCCCTGCACTCACACCCAGGCTCTCATTGAGGACAGAGGGCAGTGGTGGTTGCTGGGAAGGGTTGGAGACTGGGAGGCTGGGTAGGACCAATGGCACCAGGAGGCAGGAGTGAGACCCCTGGAAACCTGTCCTGGGGAGCCAAGCATGAAGTAAGTCTCCAAGCCCCTGGTGCAGGCTCCATTATCATTTGGACTCCACTGACCAAATACAAATATTATAAAGATAAAAGTGCAACAAATTTCAAGATAGTGATGACAGAATTAAATTCCAAGCACACAATCCTCCTAGGCATGAGTGCTTCTGTGACTGTACTGGTAGCTTGCCCATGAAGCTGACCCTTCTATTTCATAGCCCTGTTCATAGCCTGGTCTAGGTAGAAGCAACATCATCTCAATAGCAATAAGCTCATGTTGAAACCAGATCTTGGCTTCTAAACGAAATTAAAAATTTTAGCTGCTCTGTCATGTCTGATTCTTTGCAACCCCAAGGACTATAGCCCACCAGCCTTCTCTGTACATGGAATTCTTCAGGCCAGAATATTGCAGTGGGTTGCCATTTCCTTCTCTACCTTTCCCTAATAAAAGGAAGCACTGTCTCTGCTTTTTAAAATGTTGTCCAGGTTTGTCATAGCTTTTCTTCCAGGAACAAGCGTCTTTTAATTCCATGACTGCAGTCACCATCCACAGTGATTTTGAAGCCCAGAAAAATACAGTCTGTCACTGTTTTCTATTTTTTCCCCATCTATTTGCCATGAAGTGATGGGACCGGATACCATGATCTTAGTTTTTTGAATGTTGAGTTTTAAGCCGGCTTTTTCACTCTCTTCTTTCACATTCATCACACTCTTTAGTTCCTCTTTGCTTTCTGCCATTAGGGAGTGTCACCTGCATATCTGAGCTTATTAATGTTTCTCCCAGCAATCTTGATTCCAGCTTGGGCTTCATCCAGCCTGGAAATTCACATAATGTACTCTGCATATAAGCAGGATGACAATATATAGCCTTGATGTACTTCTTTCCCAATTTTGAACCAGTCCATTGTTCCATGGTCTAACTGTTGCTTCTTGACCTGCATACAGGTTTCTCAGGAGGCAGGTAAGATGATCTGGCATTCCCATCTCTAAGAATTTCCCACAATTTGTTGTGATCCACACAGTCAAAGGCTTTAGTGTAGTCAATGAAGCAGAAGTAGGTGTTTTTCTGGAATTCTCTTGCTTTTTCTACAATCTGAGTAGACTGAGGTTACATGCCATAACATGATGTGATGCAGTATGTAGAGCAGAGACATCACTTTGCTGACAAAGATCTGTATAGTTAAAGCTATGATTTCTCCACTAGTCATATATGGATGTGAGAGTTGGACCATAATGAAGGCTGAGAACCAAAGAATTGATGCTTTTGAACTGTGGTGCTAGAGAAGACTCGAGAGACCCTTGGACTATAAGGAGTTCAAACCAGTCAATCCTAAAGGAAATCAATCCCAGATATTCATTGGAAAGACTGATGCTGAAGCTCCAATACTTTGACTACCTGATGCAAAGAGCCAACTCATTGGAAAAAACCCTGGTGCTGGGATAGATTGAGGGCAAAAGGAGAAGGAGTTGACAGAGGATGAGATGGTTGAATGGCATCACCAACTTAACAGACATGAGTTTGAGCAAATTCCGGGAGTTAGTGAAGGAAAGGGAAGCCTGGCATGCTGTAGTCCATGGGGTCGCAAAGAATTGTACATGACTGAGCAACTGAACAACAGATGAAGGGCACAGTGTCACCTAGGTAGTATTCTTGCCAAAATTTTCAACCTGAATCTGATCAAGTATCTAGAGATAACATCCGGTTTATAAGTGTATTAGGTTGCCAGATTGCCGTCACAAAGTACAACAAACTGAGTGCCTCAAAGAACAGAAATTTATTATTTCACAGTTATGGAGGCTGAAGTATGAAATTAAGGTGTGGGCAAGGTTGGTTCCTTCTGAGGGCTGTGAGGATCTGTTTCATGCCTCTGTCCTAGCTTCAGATGGTTTATTGTCAGTCTGTCATCTTCCTTGACATGTAGAAGCATCACCTTGATCCATGCCTTCATATTTACTTGGTGCTTTCCCTGTGCACATGTCTATCTCTGCATTTCTGCTTTTATAAGGACACCAGTCATTTTGGATTAGGGACCCATGCTACTCCAATATGACCTCATCTTAACTTATTATGTCCACAATGACCCTATTTCCAAATAATGTTATGTTCTAAAGTACTGTGGGTTGGGCTTTGTAGAGGAGGAACAATAATTTTCCTTCTACCTTTCTAGGTTCTTGGTTGAGACCTCTGTGTAACAAAAAGACAGATTAACAGGAGAAAAACAAGCAGAAGTTCAAGAACATGTATACTGCTTATATGGGTTTCCCAAGTGGCACTAGGGAACTAGTGGTAAAGAACACCTGCCAATGCAGAACACATAAGAGATGTGGGTTCAATCCCTAGGTCAGGAAGATCCCCTGGAGGAGCCCATGGAAACCCACTTCAGTATTCTTGCCTGGACAATCCCATGGATAGAGGAGCTGGTGGGCTACAGTTCATAGGGTCTCAAAGAGTCAGACATGACCAAGCAACATAGCATGTACACATACGCATACTGCCTATATATATGGGAGACACTCAGGAAAACTGAGTAATCCCCTCAAGTGGCTCAAGTCACCACCTTAAATACATTTTCCAGCTAAAGGCAAGATAGATGGGAGAATTGGGGACCCAGTTATGGCAGGCTACCAGGAAAAGCACAAGGAGAATGAAGTTTAAAAAAAAGGTGTGGTTGAGAAAAAGATTTAAGTCTATGCCATCTCCATTGGCTTCCCTGGTGGCTCAGGTGGCAAAGAGTCTGCCTGTAATGCAGGAGACCTGGGTTTGATCTCTGGGTCAGGAAGATCCCCTGGAGAAAAGAATGGCTACTCACTCCAGTATTCTTGCCTGGAGAATTCCTTGGACAGAGGAGCCATGGGGTCATAAGAGTCAGACACAACTGAGAGACTAACACTTTTCACTTTCATCTCCATGGATGAGTTTGTAGAGATTTATTCATCCTCTCTTCCTTAGTCATCCTCCCTTCCTATAAAGGAGACACCCTTACAAATGGAGACCTCCCTTATAAATGTAAATGACCCTTACCAAGAGTAACTTCTACTCAGTTTTCAGAGCTTTTGCTATGACTGCTGTTTCTTAAATAATCAGGCAAAATAATCCTTATGCAAAGAGGTAGATTTTAAAGTGACATATTCTGCACCCCTTTAGCTTCAACATATGACTTCAGGGAATGAAACAATTCAACCCATAAAAACAGGAAATCTAGGAGAGAGAAGAACAAGTTAAATATCAGAAACAATCAGACAAGTCCAGAGCGTGAGACTTCCTATAAAGTCTCTTTAAAAAGATAATGTCATCTAAAAAAAGAAGTATTGGGACTATTCCAAAAAGACTAAAGAAACCATCATGGTTTAAAAAAAGAAATTGTTATAGACATTAGGGTGGAAATCAGGGTGATTTGAATATGGACTGGATATTCTAAAAGTTTCTAAGGGATTCCTTGGCGACTCAGACAATAAAGAGTCTGCCTGCAATGTGGGAGACCTGGGTTTGATCCCTGGATTGGGAAGATCCCCTGGAGAAGGAAATGGCAATCCACTCTAGTATTCTTGCCTGGAAAATCCCGTGGATGGAGGAGCCTAACAGGCTACAGTCCATGGGGTTGCAAAGAGTTGGACACGACTGAGTGACTTCACTTTCTTTCTTTCTTTCTTTCTATTTTAAGAGTTAGGTGATATTATGAAATTACTGGTAATTTCCTTAGAGGTGTTCATGATATGATAGTTATATATAAGAATAAACTTATATTAAGATATGCAAGTTGGTGTTTGGGGTAAAGTGTCATGATATCTCCAATACACTTTTTAAAAAATAATTTTATTTATTGATTTTTTTTGGCTGTGCTGGGTTGTTGTTGCTGCATGGGCCTTCTCTGGTTGTGGCAAGTCGGGGCCTCCTCTCTAGTTGGGTGTGAGCTTCTTATTGTGGTGGCTTCTCTTGTTGTGGAGCACACGCTCTAGGCATGCAGGCTTCAGAAGCTGAGGCTTGTGGGTTCAGCAGTTGTGGCTCCCAGGCCCTAGAGCTCAGGCTCAGTTGTGGCATATGAGCTTAGTTGCTCTGAGGCACGTGGGATCTTTCCAGATCAGGTATTGAACCTGTGTCTCCTCCATTGGCAGGTGGATTCTTTACCACTGACTCACCAGGGAAGCTCCCTCCAATTCACTTTTATTTTTAATTTTTATAATGCTATCTTTTAGGAAATTTTTAAATTTAATTTTTATATTATATTGAACTGTAGTTGATTTACAATATTGTGTTAGTTTCAGTGTACAGAGAAGTGATTCAATTATACATATACATACGCTCATCTTTGGATTGTTTTCCCATATAGATTATTACAGATTACTGAGTAGAATTTCCTGTGCTATACAGTAGATCTTTGTTGATTATCTGTTTTATGTATAGTAGTGTGTATATGTTAATTCCAACTCCTAATTTATTTCTCTTTCCACCTTTCCCCTTTGATAACATAAATTTGATTTGAAGCCTGTAAGTCTGTTTCTGTTTTGCAAATAAGTTCATTTGTATCTTTTTTTTTTCAATAGATTCCATATACACGTGATATCATATGGTAGTCTTTCTTTGACTTACTTAGTATGATAATCTCTAGGTTCATCTGTGTGGTTGCAAATGGCATTATTTTATTATTTTTAATGGCTGAGTAATATTCCATTGTATCCATATACCACATCTTCTTTATCCATTCCTTTGTTGGTGGGCATTTAGGTTGCTTCCCTGTCTTGGCTATTGTAAACAGTGCTGCAATGAACATTAGGGTGTGTGTATCCTATTGGATCATGCTTTTCTCCAGATTTATGCCCAGGAATGGGATTGCAGGGGTCATATGGTAGCTCTATTATCAGTTTTTTAAGGAATCTCCATACTGTTCTCCATAGTGGCTGTACCAGTTTACATTCCCACCAACGGCGTAGGAAGGTTCCCTTTTCTCCACTTCCTCCCCAGCATTTATTGTTTGTATACTTTCTGATGTCATTCTCACTGGTGTGAGGAGATACTCACTTAGTTGTAATTTGCATTTCTCTAATCATTAGCAATGGTGAGCATCTTTCCCTGTGCTTTTCGGTCATCTGTATATCTTCTTTGGAGAAATGTCTTTTTAGGTCTCCCACCCATTTTGAATTGGGTTGTCTGTTTTTTGATAATGAGTTGCATGAACCGTTTACATATATTGGAGATTAATTCCTTATCAGTCACATCATTTGCAAATATTTTCTCCCATTCTGGGAGTTGCCTTTTCATTTTGTTGATGGTTTCCTTTGCTATGCAAAAGTCTTTAAGTTTAGTTAGGTCCCATTTGTTTATTTTTGGTTTTATTTTCATTATTCTAGGAGATGAATCCCAAAAAATATTGCTATTGTCAGGCGAGTGTATACTCCTTGGTTCTGTCTCATCACAACAAAGATTTGGAGTGATGTTATGATTTATGTCAAAGAGTGTTCTGCCTAGGTTCTTCTCTAAGAATGCAATAGTATCCAGACTTACATTTAGGTCTCCAATTTACTTTTAAATAGATCAGCAAAAAAAGTACATACAAAATAAAACAAATATGTATATATACTGTGTATATAGATAAAACAAATATACCAAAAGATTATCATTTGTTGAATTTAAATAGTGTGAGTATATGGGATGGTCATAGTCGTATTTGTTCAACTTTCCTTTACGTTTGACTTTTTTCATAATAAAATGTTGACAGAAAATAATGAAAAAAGTGTTTTGTGTTTTTTGTTTTTAAGATTAGATTCTCTCCACCACCTCTTGATTGAAAATGAAAAAAAAAAAAAAAATTCAACAGGCTTAAGGTATAGAAGATGAGGATCCAGTTAGTGAAAAGAGAGATTCTCCTCCAGGGATGTTAAAACAGTTGAGCTGTTTTCCACATGATTCCTTCCTTCAAATCTTCATTCCTGTGAGTTAGAAGTTGGAGCACAAGGCTCTCAATCAACAATGCTTTGAGGGCCCCCCAAAGATCTGCTGACCTCTAAATATCTCCCCTGCAGGCTTCCCATGTGGCTTGAAATCCCTGTAACCTGGGTCAGTTCTTAAGAATCAAGTATTTTCTCACTGTTCTGGGGCCCCCTTTTAAAATGCAAAGCTGGGAGGGTGCTGGGGTCCATTAATTGGGAACAATTGTCTGCAGAGCCAGTGCCCGCCCAGAGGCCCTCCATTCTAATAGCTCGCTTCCTAACCCCTTACCACCACTGAGACTGGACAATACATGCTCTAGGAAACTGAAATTGGACAATGTGTGCTTTAAGCAACTTCTTAGGTGAAGATACCATTTCAAGAAAGCATACTTTCTGTGAATAAAACAGGGTGCATAAGGTCATTGCTGTTTTTACTTTGTCAACTGGGTGGCCTCTGAAATCTTCTTAGAACACTTCAGAGGAAGCCTCCTCAACTCTTCCAGCCCTCCACCCCTTCCCTTTGTAACAGAATTCTTACTGACCCTGAAGCTTTTCACTGAATGAAGAGCTTCCAAGGGGTCTAAAAAATACCTGTGACAATTAGAGAAATGAAAACCAGGGGGGTCAAGATGAATTGACCCTTGGTGGAAGATTTACATAAACAGGTCCTAACCTCTGGCTGTGAATAAAAGATAAATACCCCATTAGGTTCAGAACCACAGTTCAAGGGCGTTCGCAGGACCAAGCCTGGCTTCTCTGCTATGTCAGGAATTTCAGGAATGCTACTGATCATTATGTGTTGGCAGAGCGCAGGGGGTTGCAGGCCAGCTAACAGAAACCCAACCCTGCCCACTGGGTGAAACTGCAGCTCTCCCACGCAGAGATCTGCAAATGGAGAGTGTGGGAAACCTGCAAGTGGAGAGACAAGCCGGAAGTAGTGCCTTTGAAAATGGGAAGGTTGCCTTCTCCCAAAAGGTGAGCAAATGCATGTTGTGGATGGTGGTCTTGTGAGTGCATGTGTAGTCAGTCCTGTCCAACTCTTTGCGACTCCATGGACTGTAGCCCACCAGGCTCCCCTGTCCATGGGATTTCCAGACAAGAATACTGGATGGTAGTATTAGCCTGCAAGATTTGAGAGGAGAAATGGTCTGTCCCCTGAGAAGAGCTAGTTTGCTCCCCTTATCTGTAGATCAGATGACCCAGTACTAGCTTCCTGCAGCCTGAAGGCCTCCAGCATGTTTCCTTCTGCTGCTCCCCAAGGAAGAAGTCTTATAAAGGTGTTACAAGAAAATTTGTAACAAGAAAGGTAAAATCATGACCCCCTCATATAGACATAAAAATAAATGTGTTAAAGATTTGACTTGTAATAACTGATGGAATCAGGCACGTGTTATAACTGATTTAAAAAAGCAGCCCAGATTTATAGGGAGGAAAGAATGTTGAAATGAATTACAAATGGAGGTAACCTCCCCCAACCCAAGGAAGCCAGTTGAACCAGACAGGACAGAAATTACAGCTATGGTTTTCCAGTAGTCATGTATGGATCTGAGAGTTGGACTATAAAAAAAGCTGAGCACTGAAGAATTGATACTTTTGAACTGTTGGAGAAGACTCATGAGAGTCCCCTGGACTGCAAGGAGATCCAACCAGTCCATTGTAAAAGAAATCAGTCCTGAATATTCATTGGAAGGACTGATGCTGAAGCTAAAACTCCAATACTTTGGCCACCTGATGGGAAGAACTGACTCACTGGAAAAGACTCTGATGCTGGGAAAGATTGAAGGCGGGAGGAGAAGGAGACAACAGAGGATGAGATGGTTGGATGGCATCACCGACTCAACGGACATGAGTTTGAGCAAGCTCCGGGAGTTGGTGATGGACAGGGAAGCCTGGCATGATGCAGTCCATGGGGTCACAAAGAGTCAGACATGACTGAGCGACTAAACTGACTGATCCCTTCCCTACAACTTACAGAGTTATAAAATAGCTCCTGTAGGAAGCTAGGGGGCTTCTCAGGTGGCGCTAGCGGTAAAGAACCCACCTGCCAGTGCAGGAGCCATAAGAGACATGAGTTAGATCCCTGGGCCAGGAAGATCCCCTGGACGATGGCAACCCACTCCAGTATTCTTGCCTGGAGAATCTCATGGACAGAGGAGCCTGGCAGGCCAGAGTCCATAGGGTCTCAGAGAGTCAGACATGACTGAAGCAACTTAACATGCACCGGAAGCAAGAGCTGTAGAAAGTAAAGAGTTTTCCATTGAAGTATGAATTTTCTCTAAAAGGCATGAAATTTTGCTTTCTACATATTACCTTAAAAGAAGTGTCCCCTCCATCTGCTTACTTCTTAACCCCTGTCCTGCTTTTGTGCTCCACTCTGCCCCCCCAACCCCCCCAACACGCACACAAAAAAACCCTTATACATACCTTTTTTAAACCAAAGAGTGAGGTGGGCTTGAGAAACTTTGGCCAAAGTTGATTTTCATCTTCCACAATTTTCTACCTTCCTTTATTTCTTTATTACATAAAGATGTATAGAATCCTGGTTTGTTTGTTCCTTGGCAAGGTAAGAATGATGACGAAAATTCTGCTTTTCCCATGTCATCTTGCTCTCTGTCGCACTTCTCACACTAAAGAGAAACCACAAAGAAATGGGAACTTGGGACAGAGAACCCACTTGCTCTGCAGCTTTTTTGACCGACAGATGCCTTAATACTGGTGGCCATTCTGAGCTTATTTTGCTGAGAGTCTCCAAAGTGACCCATTGAATCATGGGATATCTTGAATTTTGCTGCTTAGAAAGTATGTTTTCCTCCCTGCCCCACTCCCCTACTCCTCATTGCATTAAAGAGGTCTGTCAAACTTTCTGAAAGTACTGACTCTGACCTGATCTCTAAAGTAATAGATGGAAATATGGGTTCTTTAGATGGAGCTCTTTTCCCTAAACCTGCCTCTAAGTGAAGATCCAAACCAAAGCCATATTGGAGAATTATTCTCATTCCTGGATTTAATGTCTTATTTTTATATTGTTGCATGAGAAATTGACTCTAAAAAGCATCTGTTTTCAAATTTGAGAAATATTGTTCTAGGTTCATGTATTTAAAGATCAGCAACTAAAAACACCAAAGCCACTAGGCCAGGTTTGATTGACTACCCTCTCTTCCCATTTTCCTCTGAGGCAGTGATTCTGGGGCCACTGCATGAATTTCACTCTGTTATCTAATGAAGAAAGCCAAGGCTGATGATATCAAGAAAGTATGAGAGAAAAAAGATGTCACAGTGACAGCATACTTCTGCAGAGCTCCATCCAAAAGCAAATACCTACTGTTTTGCTTTTACCTACTTTTTTACCAAAAAATACCTACTATTTTTGCAAATACCAAAAGACCTACCTACTGTTCTGTACAACACAGGGCAGATTCTCACATGAAAAAATTGCCCTCAGAAGTGTGTGTGAGACCCTAATATGTGTAAAGGAATTTATGCAGGGCTCTCTTCACATTGGCATGCAGGTATGTGAGTGTGGGTTAGGAGACATTCCTTTCTGACTCATTACCCATTTTGCCACTGCATTCCCCACTCAGTGCTTGAGGCACTTTTTACCCTGGGCTGGGACAGAGATTGATGGTATCTTAGAGCTCTCTAAAGAGAAGCTGTGTCCCTTTGCACTTTCCATTTGTGAGTAGTCATTAAGACTTTCTGTCAAGCTCTGTTATATTAGCATGGCACAGCTGCCTCTGAGCTGAAAGCTCTTACCTGTCACAGGCTCTGGTACATGTAGACTCTCCTGGCAGTCTGTCAGTCAAAACTAATTTATCAACTGGACAGACAGTAAGACAGATAGTAATTTAGGGGAGAAAGATTTTACCCTATTCTCTTCTGTTCTATAGCTAGGACCTGTGAATTAAACTGTTAATGTTTTTACATTCATGGGAGCTTCACAGAAAAGAATTGAAATCCCAAAACATTATTGGACTTGAGTGCTTATATACCATTTTAACAAAGGGTAATAAATTGTGAAGTGACTAGATAAAGGAAAGGGGGTGGGCTTTCAGGGGTAATAAATTGTGGGAAGGTGACTAAGAAATGTATGGAGGAAATTAATGACAGACAAAAGCTACTTAATAGGTTTGCTTATGCAGACTCATGCTCTTACCTTCTCCATCTCAGTGATGTGTTATTATCCTCTTCCTGGTATGGTAATTGCCTTCTCAATTGCCTTCAGTTCAAAATAATCCTTATGCCTTCCCAGGTAGTGCTAGTGGTAAAGAATCCACCTGCCAATACAGGAGATGCAGGAGACGTGGGTTCGATCCCTGGGTCAGGAAGATCCTTTGGAGAAGGTAATGGCAACCCACTCCAGTATTCTTGTGTGGAGAATCCCATGGACAGAGGAACCTGGTGGACTATAGTCCATGAGGTTACAAAGAGTCAGACACAACTGAAGCCACTTAGCACATGCCAAGTGGCATAACTTGGGTATCATATTCTGATCCCCTTCAGTGAGAGAGTATCAAAATATTTTGCAGGGCTCTAAAATACTTGTATTACTGGAATAAGAAAGTGAATTCTAGCATAGCCTAGAGAATCCAGAGGCTGTGGTAGATAAAGCCAACTTCCTTCATTTGAGTAGAAGACTCAAGAGGCCTGTGGGAGCCCAAAGCAGAGATGGGAGCCAAGGAGGAAGCATTTCAGGAAGGGCATGAAAAAGAGGGTCCTTGATCAAGAGTTACCTGTAGACCACAGCTGCCCCTATTGCCCCAAAGCTACATGTTGAAATGGGATGAAGAGTCAAAGTCTAGTATTTTACATTCTGAAAAGAGACTGACGGAGAAAAGAAGATGGAGAAAGGAGCAATGTAATATGGACCCACCCTTGTGCTATAAAGCCCTGGGAATTTCTCATTGGTCCCTGTGTCCTATTGTTCTCTACTGTCTGCAAAGGAAAGATGAAATCGATTGCCTTGCAAGCATAGGCATAATCAGCAATGAAGGGGAAGCTACCCTAGAACATTCTCCCCTAAAATATGTCATTTTGACATAAAGATTATTTTGAGCTGAAGGCAATTGAGAAGCAGCAGTCACAGAAATAACTCCCCCTTTCTGCCTAAAAGCAGGGCATAAATTTCATTTCCTATGGTAAAAGGGACATAAACTTCTATTTGTAAAGATATCCTCCTCTCCTATACCAGGAAGAGGACAAGACTCTTATCAGAGAACAATTTGAGTCTGCATAACAAATTCTACTGAACAATCCTTATCTAGCATACATTTCCTACTCACCTTCCCACAATTTACTGCCCCTGCTGCTGCTAAGTCGCTTCAGTTGTGTCCGACTTTGTATGTCCATAGACGGCAGCCTACCAGGCTCCCGCATCCCTGGGATTCTCCAGGCAAGAACACTAGAGTGGGTTGCCATTTCCTTCTCCAATGCATGAAAGTGAAAAGTGAAAGTGAAGTCATTCAGTTGTGTCTGACCCTCAGCGACCCCACGGACTGCAGCCTACCAGGCTCCTCCATCCATGGGATTTTCCAGGCAAGAGTACTGGAGTGGGGTGCCATTGCCTTCTCCATTATTGCCCTAGGAGCCCAGATCCCCTTTCCTTTGTTTAATTACATCTCCACACTTTATTGCCTTTTGTTAAATGTTCTAATTGCCTTTGGGTTTCACTTCTTTTCCTGTCTCTTATACACATCTTGGTATGGTAATTGCCTTCTCAATTGCCTTCAGTTCAAAATAATCCTTANTGTGTCTGACCCTCAGCGACCCCACGGACTGCAGCCTACCAGGCTCCTCCATCCATGGGATTTTCCAGGCAAGAGTACTGGAGTGGGGTGCCATTGCCTTCTCCATTATTGCCCTAGGAGCCCAGATCCCCTTTCCTTTGTTTAATTACATCTCCACACTTTATTGCCTTTTGTTAAATGTTCTAATTGCCTTTGGGTTTCACTTCTTTTCTGTGAATCCCCTGTGCACATAAAAATATTGCCATCAATAAAGAAACATGCCTGTTCTTCTGTTAATCTGACATTTGTCAGTTAATTCATAGTCCCCAAGAACTGAACTTAAGAAGGTAGAGGAAGTTTTTCCTCAGCTACACTACCATTAGTATTATTTTGCTTGACTTTGTTTGATTGCTTAGGAAATGAGTTATTGGATTTCTTTCCCCCCTATTTCTATTAAACATATGGTTTAACATTGTGCTGGCTGAGTATCAGTTAGAGATCTCCATAGAGGCTCCTCTAACATGCTACTTATTCTAGAAGACAGCTAGTAAGACACACGTGGCCCTGTGTTTAAAGTTTGTTGCCCTGAGGGCTGCTGCTTTGTTCCTTTGAGTGTTGCCTTACTGAGTCCCAGCAGTCCAGGAAAATTCCCTGGATTCAGACTTTCCCAATATTCTGGAAAATTTATTTTTCCTTTCTGCCACATGAGCCTGCTTAGAGAGAGTGACTATAGACCACAGACTATAAAGTCATGGTCAATGAAAGAAAATGACTTATCCATTCCATGCCTTCAGAGCTAATAACAGAGGACTAAGGATACCTGAGGTATCAGAGGGAGGCACTAGGCCAGTCTCCCAGTGAAACCAAGCAGAGAATAGCAAAGAGAGGAATCATCAGAGGGGCTGTTGTTTGAATTGTTTGAATTTTATGTTTGCAATTTCATTCCGTAAATCAAAAAGGGGAGATTCACTCTGGTTCTGTATGAAAGTAAAAATGTTAGTTGCTCAGTTGTGTCTGACTCTTTGCAACTCCCATGGACTGTAGCCTGGGATTCTCAAAGCAAGAATGCTAGAGTGAGTTGCCATTTCCTCCTCCAGGGAATCTTCTCCACCCAGGGATCAAACCCAGCTTCTTGTGTCTTTGGATTGCAGGCAGATGCTTTACCTTCTGAGCCACCTGGGAAGCCCCCTGGTTCTGTGTAGTACATGATAAACCACAGCTTTGTTATAAAAAACTTTTTCCTCTCTTTATGGTCTGTGGCCTCTTATCAAAAGTGTGTATTTTGAGTTTTGCAATGCCTAACAAATAAGTTGTAAAGAAGAGGTATTTTTCAAAGGCCAAAGAGATATACGGAGAAAGATCTTATCTTGGGAACATTTCTGAAGGGTATATGTTTATCAGAGTATCCAGCTATTCTATGACTAACTTAATTTTCTATGGTTTTCTTTAAGAAAACATTCATGAAAATATCCAATTATGGTTACAAACTACTTCCTGTGAATTATCTGTGGTGTCTACATTGATTTCCCCTCAAGATTTATACAGCCAGGATGTTTGACAGCTTGGGCATCATCTCCCCTGACAGAAACAATTTTCTATGAAACCTTTCCATGTTAACTTGTAGTAGTTGATTCTGAAAGCTGATATACATTTAACATATTCTCTTTTCCCACAAAATGTCTTTCATGCTAATCATTTTGCTATTATTCTCAAAGTATACACTCTCTTCTAACCATGGGCCCCAAAACCCACACAATGAGGGTGAACCACAGAATACCTGGGTATGTGTATGCTCAGTTGTGTCTGACTCGTTGCGACCCCATGGACTGTAGCCCACCAGGCTCCTCTGTCCATGGGATTTTCCCAGACAGAATAATGAAATAGGTTGCCATTTTCCCCTCCAGGGGGAAGCACAGAGTAGCAGAAAGAAAAAAATATTGCTTTTCTTCCATGAAGACTTTCCATTCAATTCCACCCCTCTGTTCTGTGGATACTATTTGGTGTTGGGGAGTAGTAGCATTCACAATTTGATCTTCCAAATTTAATTTATAGCTTCTTCAATTGGTGTCTTAAAAAAAGCACCTCCAAGAAAAAAAAAAGCAAAACATATTTTGCTAAATGCCTGATTTCCCCTAAATGCCTGATTTTCTCCTCCTTTGGCCCACGGGGTGCCCAAGGCTCAGTACATATTCATTGTAACTAAAATACTACCTTGTAGATATTTTTCAGAGCCAGAGATGAAATTGTAATGTTTTACAGGCCTGGTTCAGAGCTCTATGTCCTTTTCCTTTCTGGTAGTCAACTTGTTATATCTGTGACAAAAGCAGTCACTGTGTATGTAAGTACTTTCAGAACGAGAAACCAACTAAACATCAAGATTCCAATAACTCAGGAGAATCTACCAGATTCTAACCATCTGACAAGCTCATCTCAACATGTCTAGGTCTGCAGTGACCAGAAAGGTGATTGAAGCCCTGAGCTTTTGATTTTATCACAAAGTCCTTTTTCTTTGTGGGTGCCTTGGATCTGGAGATAGAGAATCAGGCGATCAGATAAAGCTGTGAGGGGGGCTGAGAGTTTTCTGGAATGACGCTCAGGTCACAGTTTTTGCTGTTGGAGCATTTCCTGTGTGCCCTTTGAAACCTCTGAACTCAGTTCTTCAAAGTGAGAGCTACCTTATTCTGTCTTTCCGCTGAACAAATGTGTTTGCTGCTTATCATCTTTTTTTTTTTTTGTCACCCCCACCCTAATTGACTTAGCCAACATTGATTTATCACAGCAAAAGTATTGCCCTGACTGAGTCATAAGTTACACTTTTACCTAACATTATCTGGACCTTTGGAAATGAAAGCATACAAATAATGGACGTTTTGTGCACAGGGCTACACACACACATATATGTGTCTTTCTGTTTGCTTCATTCATCATGTTCTCCATACTCCCACTGTTTGTCTCCCGACTCCCACACCTCCTCACTCCTAGTAGTTTCGGAGAGAGTTATGTTTTCTCATGAGCCAAAGGGTCATTTTTCAAGTTGAGTCCTGTTAACCTCAGTGACAGATGCTTGCTTTTCAGAAGTTCCTCTTTGCAAAACTGTTTTAGGACAGAAAATTTATTTCTCTTTAGAAAGCTGGTGTGGTAAGAGGAAACTGAAGCTGGTCTCTGGGTGTGTGTTTGTGCTAATATGCTGTACAGTAAATAAGGATATGGGTCAATAAAAGCTGTTCTTTGATCTATTGCTACAAAGGATCCATTGTAAATATATTACTGGATAAGAGGGTTATGGCTGTGTAATTGCCCCTTGTGAACACTGCCCTGTGCCACCCTGTAGCACGTGCAAGAAGTGAGACTTATGGGTTCAGCTTGCCTGGGATTTTTTTATTGAGGTAAAAAAAACACATAACACAATTTACTGTCTTAACCATTTTTAAGTGTATAGTACAACAGTGTTAAGTACAGCCTCCCTGGACTTTACTTGCTTGTTTATTTATTTTTACTGAGTAGCCATTCTAACATTTCATTTCTGGTTATCCTCATTAAAGGATAGTGTTTGGACAGAGAAATAACCTTAAAAGAACAATAACAATAACTGCAACAAAAACCTAGCAACAAGAAGTGAATAAAATCAAACAAGGCCAATATTCCTATAGCTAACTCTTTTGAGTTAGTTTTTGTAGTTGTTTGCTGTTCAGTTGCTAAGTCATGTCTGACTCTTTGCGATCCCATGGACTGCAGTATGTCAGGCTCCTTGTCTTCCACTCTTTCCTGGAGTTTGCTCAAATTCTCCTGAGTCAGTGATGCCATCTAACCCTAACCCTCATCCTCTGCCACCCCCTTCTCCTTTTGCCTTCAATCTTTCCCAGAATCAGGGTCTTTTCCAGTGATCGACTGTTCACATCAGGTGGCCAAAGCATTGGAGCTTCAGCTTAAGCATCAGTCCTTCCAGTGACTATTTAAGGTTGATTTCCTTTCAAATTGACTAGCTTGATCTCCTTGCTGTCCAAGGGACTCTCAAAAATCTTCTCCAGAGCCACAGTTCATAAACATCAATTCTTTGGTACTCAGGCTTCTTTATGGTCCAACTCTCACATCTGTACATAACTACTGGAAAAACCATAGCTTTGACTAGATGGACTTTTGTCAGCAGAATGATGTCTCTGCTTTTTAAATATGCATTCTAGGTTTGTCATAGCCTTCTAAGGAGCTAGCATCTTTTAATTTCATGGCTGCAATTACCATCCATAGTGATTTTGGAACCCAAGAAAATAAAATCTGTCACTGCTTCCACTTTTCCCCTTCTATTTGCAATGAAGTGAGGGGACCAGATGCCATGATCTTAGTTTTTTTTATGTTGAGTTTTAAAGCCAGCTTTTTCACTCTCCTCTTTCACCCTCATCAAGAAGCTCTTTAGTCCCTCTTCTTTTTCTGCCATTAGAGTGGTATCATCTGCATATCTGAGGTTGTTGATATTTCTCCTGGCAATTTTGATTTCAGCTTGTGATTCATTCAGCCTGGCATTTCCCATGATATACTCTGCATTATAAGTTAAATAAGCAAGGTGACAATAAACAGTCTTGACGTACTCCTTTCCCAATTCTGAACCATTCAGCCATTCCATATCTGGTTCTAACTGTTGCTTCTTGACCTGTATACAGGTCTCTCAGGAGACAGGCAAGGTGGTCTGGTACTCCCATCTCTTTGAGAATTTTCCACAGTTTGCTGTGATCCACACAGTCAAAGGATTTGGCATAGTCAAGCAGAAGTAGATGTTTTTCAGGAATTCTACTGAAACTCTCTTGCTTTTTCCATGATCCAGCGAATGTTGGCAATTTGATCCCTGGTTTCTCTGCCTTTTCTAAATTCTGCCTGTATATCTGGAAGTTCTTGGTTCAGTTCAGTTCAGTTCAGTCGCTCAGTCATGGCCAACTCTTTGTGACCCCATGGACTGCAGCACGCCAGGCTTCCCTGTCCATCACCAACTCGTGGAACTTGCTCAAACTCATGTCCATTGAGTTGATGATGCCATTCAACTATCTCATCCCCTGTCCTCCCCTTCTCCTCCTTCCTTCAATCTTTCCCAGCATCAGGGTCTTTTCCAATAAGTTAGTTCTTTGCATCAGGTGGCCAAAGTATTGGTTCTCGGTTTATGTACTGTTGAAGCCTAGCTTGAAGGATTTTGAGCATTACCTTGCTAGCATGTGAAATGAAGGCAATTGTATGGTAGTTCCAACATTCTTTGTCAGTGTCCTTCTTTAAGACTGAAATGAAAACTGACCTTTTCTAGTCCTGTGGCCACTGCTGAGTTTTCCAAATTTGCTGACATATTCAGTTAATACCAGTTATTATTACATGCCTAGCATTGGCCACAGCATTGTAAAAAAAAGAAATGAGAGATGATCAATGACCTCAAGATGTTTACCCTTCTGTTATGCATAAAGGTATCAGAATAAATTATGTTCACTAAACTAGGAATCAAGATTTCAGCTATATCTCCGTAAATCAGTGATTGTATATAGAGGCACATTTCCTTTTACCCATAAATGTATAGTCTGCATAATTACATAGCAAAGCAGAGCAGCCAATTGTAATGTCATTGTTTGAAGTCATAGGACATGTCTAGGTGTGATAAGCAACCGATGGTGGCAGGGTATTTGGAACCAGCCTCTCTTGGGGCTGGTGTTGGGCCAGTGTGGCTCATAGGGGTCTCAATGGGGAGAACAGGGAGAAGGCCTTATGGTAGTGATGCGATCTTGATTGTGAATTTCAGGTCTCCATGATAAACTTCCAACTAAGCCTCTATCCTTTTAGCTGCCTTGTGAGACTGGAGGCCAAACTGGAACCCAAAAGATATACCACTGTGCCCCATATTGCTTGCTTGTCAAGACAAACAAAAAAAAAAA
>SJYA01001671.1:0-23539 GCA_006410615.1 Neotragus moschatus | reverse complement strand
TTTCCAAGGCAAACCATTCAATATCACGGTAATCCAAGTCTATGCTGACCAGTAATGCTGAAGAAGCTGAAGTTGAACAGTTCAATGAAGACCTACAAGAGCATTTAGAACTAACACCCAAAAAAGATATCGTTTTCATTATAGGGGACTGGAATGCAAAACAAGGAAGTCAAGAAACACTTGGAGTAACAGGCAAATTTGGCCTTGGAATGCAGAATGAAGCAGGGCAGAGGCTAATAGAGTTTTGCCAAGAGAACCTACTGGTCATAGCAAACACTCTCTTCCAACAACACAAGAGAAGACTCTACACGTGGACATTACCAGATGGCCAACACTGAAATCAGATTGATTATAGGCAGCCAAACATGGAGAAAGTCTATACAGTTAGCAAAAAAAGACCAGGAGCTGACTGTGGCTCAGATCATGAACTCCTTACTGCCAGATTCAGACTCAAATTGAAGAAAGTAGGGAAAACCAATAGACCATTGAGGTATGACCTAAATCAAATCCCTTATGATTATACAGTGGAAGTGACAAATAAATTCAAGGTATTAGATCTGATAGAGTGTTGGAAAAACTACGGAGAGAGGTTCTTAACATTGTACAGGACGCAGTGATAAAAACAATCCCCAAGATAAAGAAATGCAAAAAGGCAAAATAATTGTCTGGGGAGGCCTTACAAATATCTGAGAAAAGAAGAGAAGCAAAAGGTAAAGGAGAAAAGGAAAGATATATCCTTCTGAATTCAGACTTCCAAAGAATAGCAAGGAGACATAAGAAAGCCTGCCTAAGTGATCATTGCAAAGAAATAGAGGAAAACAAAAGAATGGGAAAGACTATAGAGATCTCTTCAAGAAAATGAGAGATAACAAGGGAACATTTCATGCAAAGATGGGCATAATAAAGGACAGAAACGGTATGGACATAACAGAAGCATAAGATATTAAAAAGAGGTGTCAAGAATACACAGAACTGTACAAAAGAGATCTTAATAACCCAGAAAACCACAATGGTGTGATCATTCACCTAGAGCCAGACATCCTGGAATGTGAAGTCAAGGGGGCCTTAGGAAGGATGACTATGATCAAAGCTAGTGGAGGTGATGAAATTCCAGGTGAGCTATTTTAAATCCTAAAAGATGATGCTGTGAAAGTGCTGCACTCAATATGCCAGCAATTGAGTTTGGAAAACTCAGCAGTGGCCACAGGACTGGAAAAGGTCAGTTTTCATTCCGGTCCCAAAGAAAGGCAATGCCAAAGAATGCTCAAACTACCGCACAACTGTACTCATCTCACACGCTAGTAAAGTAATGCTCAAAATTCTCCAAGCCAGGCTTCAGCAATACATGAACCATGAACTTCCAGATGTTCAAGCTGGTTTTAGAAAAGGCAGAGGAACCAGAGGTCAAATTGCCAACATCCACTGGATCATTGAAAAAGCAAGAGAATTCCAGAAAAACAAGTATTTCTGCTTTATTGACTATGCAAAAGCCTTTGACTGTGTGAATCACAATAAACTGTGGAATATTCTGAAAGAGATGAGAATACCAGACCACGTGACCCATCTTTTGAGAAATCTTTACGCAAGTCAAGAAGCAACAGTTAGAACTAGACATGGAACAGACTGGTTCCAAGTCGGGAAAGGAGTATGTCAAGGCTGTATATTGTCATCCTGCTTATTTAACTTATATGCAGAGTACATCANTCCAGATGTTCAAGCTGGTTTTAGAAAGGGCAGAGGACCCAGAGATCGAATTGCCAACATCTGCTGGATCACGAAAAAGCAAGAGAGTTCCAGAAAAACATCTATTTCTGCTTTGTGGACTATGCCAAAGCCTTTGACTGTGTGGATCACAATAAACTGTGGACAATTCTGCAAGAGATGGGAATACCAGACCACCTGACCTGCCTCTTGAGAAACCTATATGCAGGTCAAGAAGCAACAGTTAGAACTGGACGTGGAACAACAGACTGGTTTAGTCTGTGCCAAACGTGAAAATGAAAGTATTAGTCACTCAGTCATTTCTGACTCTCTGAGACCCCATGGACTATAGCTGACCACACTCCTCTGTCCATGGAATTCTCCAGGCAAGAATGCTGGAGTGGATTGCCATTTCCTTCTCCATAGTCATCAGCGATCGAGTTGTGGACTCTAACAGACTCCTGTCTGTGCCCCTTTCCCCTCCTTGAGTTTGCTATCAGGAAACAGGTGCTGAGATTAAAAATCTGGTGGGGATTAGTCACTTTTTACTCTTATATTTTTTTCCTATATTGCTTCTGTCCTTCAAAAAGAGCGAAAGGTAAAAATACACATTTGAGGGTTTCACATAGTAGTTGCTGTGAAAAGTTCATCAACAAAAACCTTAATTAAAGAGTTGGGAAACCAGAAGAGGGAGCTGTTCTGTCTTGAGACCATGGCAGAGTCCAACAGGAACACAGACTCCTCTCTCCTAGCAACAGTTCTGCCAGGGAAAAGCCTTGGCCTCCCGGTTTACTCCAGCCCTCCCAACTTCCTCTTCCCCCATAAAAGTGCTGTCTCTCCCTTGCTGCGCAGGGACTTGCACTTGGCTTTCCATGGATGCATGCTCCGTGTTCCTCTTTTCTTTTCTTTTCTTTTTTTTTTTTCCAGTTCTCTGCTGATTGTGGCTTCCCTGGTGGTTTGGTTTGTCTGCCAGTGCAGGGGACAGGGGTTCGATCCCCGGTCTGGAAGATCCCTCATGCCACAGGGCAACTAAGCCCAAGTGCAGCAACTACTAAACTCGCGCTCTAGAGCTCGCACACAGCAAACACGGAAGCCTGCTTGCCCTAGAGCTGGTGCTCCACAATAAAGAAGCCAGGCATTAAGGCCGTGCCCTGCAACGCGAGCGCAGCCCCTGCTCTCCACAGACAGAGAAGCTCCGGGCGCAGCAACAGAGACCCAGTGCAGCCAAAACAAAGAACAAATTCGCTGCTGATCCTGAGTAAATCTGTTTTATGGTTGCAGAAATAAGCAGCAGGTCAACATTGTGAATCCAAGCCTAAACTTCCACTGACTACAGCATGAACCAGCGTTTTGCTCACATTTAAATTGTTTCCCTGTTTTAGTTTTTTAGTTTATTCTCAGAAACATATTGCCCTGGAGCATGGACTTTGCCTCTGACACCTTGGTCAGTGAAGGAGAGCAAAGGAAATGTGTGCATGTGTGCGTGCTAAGTCGCTTCTTTCATGACCAACTCTTTTCAACCCTATGGATTGTAGCCCGCTAGGCTCCTCTGCCCATGGGGATTCTTCAGGCAGATACTGGAGTGGATTGCCATGCCCCCCTCCAGGGGATCTTCCCAACCCAGGGATTGAACCTGCGTCTCCTGCAACTCCTGCATTGTAGGCTGAGTCTTCACCTCTGAGCCACCAGGAAAGAAGCACAGGTAATATAATGTGGCAAATAGGGCATGGCTCAAATACAGGGAGAATGAGAGTTTTCTGAATATCTTGGCTAATCAGGAGATCACACACCTTCTATCAGTGTCTTCTGCTTTGTCAGTCGCTGCCTTTCCCGTGGGCTGGGGACATGCTGGCCACACAGCCTGCAGGGAGTGGAAGAATGATCTTTGTCACCAACTTCTATTTCCCAGGGCAGACATGCAGGTATCTGAAAACACCCAACATGATGGACTTGCTCCCAGCTGCCTGCAACTCAACCTGAACTGCAAACATTTCCTCCAGGGCCCAAAGAACATGAGCTTCGAAAGCCACTGACAAACTGCAAAGCAGTTGAATGGTGACCGAGGCGTTTGCAGCCCACCTGACTTCACCCCTGGGAGGGTAGAGTATGTGCTGAGGCACTTTCAGCAGAATAACTGAGCCTGTCATATCCAGGGAAATGCTTCTGTGTGTCATTTCCTCTGTGTCTCATTTTAGAAAAGAGAATTGGATTCAGTTTTTGTGACCTTCATGTTTAAGCCTTACAATGTCTGTCCTAAAAGTATTGCTCATTGTCAATTTTAAAGTTTAGGAGACAGCACTGAGACTCTTTTGGGGGAAGGGAGGGATAAATCTTAGCAAGAGGTGATGCAATGGTAACGTAGCAACAGGTTCAATTGATTAAATTACCCAAGGAAATCTCCTTTTGGCATCAGGAAGGGATTTGTATCAAACCTAGGGTGGAGTGTGAGTCACTCTGAGTCATGGACCGTATAACCTCATAGAATTCTTCAGTTTGGAATCACGTTACCTTATTAACAAGAAAGGTGAATTTCTGAGTGTCTCCGTTTTTCTCTCAACAGTTCATCCCAGATGAAAGTATATAGTCATGGTGTAGATTATCTCAAGTGGCAAATAATGTAAAAATTTATGTGCCCTTTGCTTTCAAACACTAAGTGCATTTTTGGAGCCGTGGGGGCTGTTTGCCCTGTCAGAACAAAGACCATTGCAGATGGGGAAAATGTCTAGAGTAAATGGTTTAGAGTGAAAACGAACTTGGCAAGTGTGAGAAACTGTAACAGGGTCAGGATGGCAACGGCAGGATAGATGAGAGAGAGAATCACAAGGCCAGGCTGAAGAGGCAGGTGAGGGCGTGATCCTGCCAGGGTAGAAGGGAAACCCAGGGAGATGATGCTACAAGTCCAGAGGGCTAGATACAGGGGACTGGACTGGGTTGGTAGGAGTGGAGAAGGACTGACATAGGATTTGAGACACAGTTGACAGAGCAGGCTGTGGATTAGACTATGGTGGTGGGAAAGGGGCTGATGGGGAAGGGCGCAGAGTCGAGAAGAATGAATAGTCAAAGGTAGCTTGTAAAGCCACGCCTGGGATGCAGGCCTTTTTGAGGGAGAGGTGGAAGAGTGCGCATTAAGGGCCTCGTTTTGGCCATTTTAAGCATGGAGTGACTGTTATGCACCTAGGTAGTGATGTCCTGGAGGAAGCTGGGTACCTAAGTGTGGGGTTCCTGGGAGCGGTCAAGGCTAGTGATGATGATTTGGGTGTCACTGGCTTCCAAGTGGCCCTTAAAGCTCTGAGACTAGATGGAATCACTTAGTGGGAGGGTGTTTGAGATCTAGAGAGATTTACCTCACTTTCTGTGCCTGTTTTTGCATCCACTGGATGGAGATAGTAATAGCTACCTGAGTACGCCAGTCTGAACACTGGAGTTTAGATAAGAGAATGAACAGAACATGTTTCACTTCAGTACAGTTCAGTCCAGTCGCTCAGTCGTGTCTGACTCTTTACGACCCCATGAATCGCAGCACGCCAGGCCTCNAGCCTAAGGCAGCAGTGGAAGAGAACTGCCAGAATTGCCGCTCACTCTCATCTGAGGGCGTGGTAGGCTGCATGAGGCCGCGTCCAAAAGAGCCCTGGATGAGGTTAGCATCAACTGTGTGTTATTTACAAGAAATGCAAATGGCCAGAGACCAGACAAACCTCTGGCACTTGCCAACTTGGGCCGGGCCTTTCTGATGGTGACGGATGCTGAGGTCTGTTGTCCTGTCCATTGTTGTCAGGGAGATCCTCAAGCACGGCTCCTGGGTGTGGTGGGGTCCCGCCCATCACTCCCTCCTGGGCTGGAGGGCCGAGCCCAGGGACCCTGAAGGCTTGGGGAAGAGCTAGGAATCTTGGGGTTGCAGCAGGGACTCTGGTTCTTTTGGGAACAGCTTGCCTGCCCCCTAGTGGACTTCTGAAGAGTCTCGAGGACTCAGGGAAACTTCTGGGAAAGGAGTCCACCCGTCCATGTCTTGACCGGGAGACTGGAGTCCTAAGTAGCAGTGGCTTCTACAAGCAAGTCTGGAGGCAGAGCCGGGACAAGAGGCAGCATGGCCGGCCCCCCAGAAAGCACCCGGGCTTTGTCGTCCTGCAGCCCTAGATGAACTCAAGAGGCACTGTGGTGAAGGCACCCATTTGCTAGGGCTGCGAGGACAGCTCCCTTACACAGTGTACATACAACAAGCCGAGAACACATGAGGCCCTTCCCGCCGCTCTCGTCACTTCATCCCCCACCCCCTTGTAAGCGTGTAGACTCATCTCTAGTCCTTGAATGAATATGAAATTGCAGGCAGGTGTATTTCCTTAAAGCAATGCTCACCCACCATCACTGTGGCCTTCTTTACCTCCCCTGCCCTGTTATGTTTCTTCTTCCACTGGAGTCACAGAAAGAGGGTTTCATCTCAGCCCTGCCTTCAGAAAGACCCCAGTATGCAAGGACAGGGCTGGACAGGGTGACTTGGGGGGGTGCTAAGAGGGCAGAGGAGGTGCCCTTCCTACAGTACTCAGGGGTGGAAGGGAGGGTTTCAGGGCAGGCTTCCTGGAGGAAGTGGCAGAGGAGCAGAGGAGCTGGCCAGAAGGGGTGGGAAGCAGAGGGGCTGGGGAAGAGCACCCAGGCCAGAGCAGAGGCTGGAGGTGGGGAAGAGAGACAGGGCAGCCAGGGAAGCCATGGGCTGACACACTGCCCATATCTACCTGGCGGGGAGGATCCCGCCTAAGCATTAAACTCAGCAAGCCCAGATACAGAGACAGCAGAGGAGAGACTAGACAGGAGACTCAGGAGCTGGTATTGCAGGAGAGGAGATTATTCACTGAAACCTCTGGGCTAACTAGTTCATCCGTTATCAATCCATCGTTCATCAGTTCAGCCTCCCAAAGCACACCTCTGTCTGGGCACTAGAGGAAAGCAATGAGCTAGACAAGGTTCCTACTGATGTGAAGGTCAGGCAAGGCAACTACTAATTACATACAGAGGGAAGTTGGGAAAACGTTCTAGCTTTTTTTGCCAGGCCATACAGGCTGTGGAATCCTAGTTCCCCCACCAGGGATTGAACCTGGGTCCTCAACAGTGAGAGCATGGGTTCCTAACAACTGGACAGCTTGGGAATTCCCAGGAGATAGCTTTTTGGTGGACATTGAAAGATGTGTTCACCAAATGTTGAAAAAGAGATAAGGTCATTTAGGTAGAGAAAACAAGTGGTGGCATCGTGGAGGGTTTGGGGAGAGTAAGAGGCCTGACGTGGCCAGAGTGTCGGAGGACAGGGAGCTGATGAGCTAAAGACAGCNGGAGAGTGAAAAAGTTGGCTTAAAGCGCAACATTCAGAAAATGAAGATCATGGCATCTGGTTCCCATCACTTCATGGGAAATAGATGGAGAAACAGTGGAAACAGTGTTAGACTTTATTTTTGGGGGCTCCAAAATCACTGCAGATGGTGACTGCAGTCATGAAATTAAAAGACGCTTACTCCTTGGATGAAAAGTTATGACCAACGTAGACAGCATATTCAAAAGCAGAGACATTACTTTGCTGACTAAGGTCCATCTAGTCAAGGCTATGGTTTTTCCTGTGGTCATGTATGGATGTGATAGTTGGACTGTGAAGAAGGCTGAGTGCCAAAGAATTGATGCTTTTGAACTGTGGTGTTGGAGAAGACTCTTGAGAGTCCCTGGGACTGCAAGGAGATCCAACCAGTCCATTCTGAAGGAGATTGGCCCTGGGATTTCTTTGGAAGGAATGATGCTGAAGCTGAAACTCCAGTACTTTGGCCACCTCATGCAAAGAGTTGACTCATTGGAAAAGACTCTGATGCTGGGAGGGATTGGGGGCAGGAGAAGAAGGGGACGACAGAGGATGAGATGGCTAGATGGCATCACTGACTCGATGGACGTGAGTCTGAGTGAACTCTGGGAGTTGGTTATGGACAGGGAGGCCTGGCATGCTGCAGTTCATTGGATCGCAGAGAGTCAGACACGACTGAGCGACTGAACTGAGGAACCAGAGGTCAAATTGCCAACACCCACTGGATCATCAAAAAAGCGACAGAGTTCCACTAAAACATCTATTTCTGCTTTCTTAACTGTGTCAAAACTTTTTACTTTGTGGATCACAACAAACTGTAGAAAATTCTTCAAGAGATGAGAATACCACACCACCTGACCTGCCTCCTCAGAAATCTGTATGCAGTTCAAGAAGCAGTAGTTAGAACTGGACATGGAACAACAGACTGTTTCCAAATAGGGAAAGAAGTCCATCAAGGCTATATATTGTCACCCTGTTTATTTAACTTATATGCAGAGTACATTATGAGAAATACGGGGCTGGATGAAGCACCGGCTGGAGTCAAGATTGCTGGGAGAAATATCAATAACCTCAGATATGCAGATAACACTACCCTTATGGCAGAAAGTGAAGAATAACTAAAGAGCCTCCGGATGAAAGTGACAGAGGAGAGTGAAAAATTTGGCTTAAAGTTCAACAGTCATAAAACTAAGATCTTGGTATCTGGTCCCGTCACTTCATGGCAAATAGATGGGGAAACAATGAAAACAGGAAAATGCCCCAAAATAACTGTAGTTGGTGACTGCAGTCATGAAATTAAAAGACACTTGCTCCTTGGAAGAAAAGCTATGACCAATCTGGATAGCATATTAAAAAGCAAAGACATTACTTTGGCAGCAAAAGTACATCTAGTCAAAGCTGTTTTTTCTAGTAGTCGTGTATGGATGTGAGTTGGACTATAAAGAAAACTGAGCACAAAATAATTGATGCTTTTGAACTGTGGTGTTGGAGAAGACTCCTGAGAGTACTCTGGACTGCATGGAGAGCCAACCAGTCCATCTTAAAGAAAATCAGTCCTGAATATTCATTTTAGGGACTGATGCTGAAGCTGAAACGCCAATACTTTGGTCAAGTGATGCAAAGAACTGACTCGTTGATAAAGACCCTGATGCTAGGAAAGATTGAAAGTGTGAGGAGATAGGATGGCAGAGGATGCAATGGTTGGATGGCATCACTGACTCTATGGACAAGAGTTTGAGTTGGTGATGGATAAGGAAGCCTGGTGTGCTGCAGTCCATGGCATTGCAAAGAGTCAGACATGACTGAGCAACTGAAATGACAGATTTTACTATCCTACCAGGGCTTCCCTGGTAGCTCAGTAGTGAATAATTCACCTGCAATGGAGCAGATGTGGATTTGTGGAGCAGATTTCTCTCAGTAGAGAAGATCTCCTGGAGAAGGAAACAACAACTCACTCCAATATTCTTGCCTGGGAATTCCCATGGATAGAGGAGCCTGGGGGGTGGGTTGTACAGTTCATGGGGTTGAAAAGAGTCAGATAGGACTTACTGATGAGACAGCAATGAATTTATTACCACCATAACTTTTTTTTCACTCCTTGTCCTTCATATCTTCTTTCACTATTCTCTGTGTCTTTTTCACCATGAGGCTGTGAGGCATTGGTCAGTTATCCAGATTTAGAAACTGTCTCATGAGATGTCCCATAGTTTTACAATTCATATAAAGGGATGAAAGCACTAGAATAAACTATAGGAAAAAGAGAGGACTTGCAATGTTTCAATTTAATAGAAGAGAAGAGACTATTTTTGTTGCTATTATTCTTGCTCTGTGCTAGGCACTATTTAATATTTGCTCATTGCATATTTGTTGAATTACTAAAGCCTTGTTTCATTGTGTTTCACTTCAATGAGCTTTGTAAATAATATATTTTTTAAAAAGTGAAGGTTTGTGGCAACCCTGCCTCTACCAACAGTTGGCACCATTTTCCCAACAGTATTTCTTCGCTTCCTGTCTCTGTGTCTTATTTGGTAATTTTCACAATATTTCAAACCTTTTTATTTTTACTGTATGTGTTATGGTGATCTGTGTGTGATAAACGATCTTTGATATTGTAATTGTTCTGGGCTGCCAAAAACTGTGCCCATGTAAGATAGTAAACTTAATCATCAATAAATGTTATATGCGCTCTGATTGCTCCATTGACCAGCTATTCCGTCTCACTCTCCTCCTCCTTGAGCCTGCCTATTCCCTGAGACACAACAAGATTGAAATTAGTTCAATTAATAACCTTAAAATAGACTTTAAGTGAAAAAGATAGTTGCACATCTCTTACTTTAATGGAAAGCTAGAAATGATTAAGCTTAGTGAGGAAGACACATTGAAAGTGGAGATAGGCTGCAAGTTAGGCCTCTTGCACCAAATAGCTAATTGTGAATGTAAAGGGAATTTTCTTGAAGGAAATTAAAAGTGCTACTCCAGTGAACACGCAGATGAGAAGAGAAATAGCATTATTGTTGATATGTAGAGAGTTTTAAAAGATCAAACAGTCACCACATTTCCTTAAGCCAAAGCCTAATCCAGAACAAAACTTACTCTTTTTAAATCTGTGAGGACTGAGAGAGGTAAGGGAGCTGCAGAAGAATAGTTGGAAGCTAGCAAATGTTGGTTCATGAGGTTTAAGGAAAGAAGCCTTCTCCATAACAGAAAAATGCAAAGTGAAGCAGCAAGTGCTATTGTAGAAACTGCAGTAAGTTATCTAGAAGATCTAACTAAGATAATGAATGAAGGTGACTATACTAAACAACAGATTTTCCATATAGGTCAAACAGCATTTTATTGGCAAAATATGTCTTGTAGGAGCTTTCATATCTCGAGAATAGAAATCAATGCCTGGCTCAAAGCTTCAACGGACAGGCTGGCTCTCTTGTTAGGGACTAATGCAGCTGGTGACTTTAAGTTGAAGCCAGTGTTCATTTACCATTTTGAAAATGCAAGGCTCCTTAAGAACTATGCTAAATCTACTCTGTCTGTGCTCTACATCCAGCAAAGCTTGGGTGCAGCACACCTGTTTATAACATAGTTTAGTGGATATTTTAAGCCCACTGTTGAGAAAAAAACATCCTTTTCAAAATATTACTGTCCGTTGACAATGAACCTGGTTACCCAAGAGCTCTGATGGAGATGTACAATGAGCTTCATGTTTTCATGTCTGCTAACACAACATCCATCCTACAGCACATAGATGAAGGAGTACTTTCAACTTCTAAGTCTTATTGTTTAAGAAATACATTTTTAAGGCTCTAGCTATCACAGATAGTGATCACTGTGATGGATCTGAACAAAGTTACTGGAAATCTGGAAATGATTTACCATTCTAGATTCTATTAAGAATCTTCATTAAAAAAAAAAAAAAAACTTTGTGACTCATGGGAAGGGATCAAAATTATCAACAATAAAAGGAGTTTGAAAGAAGTTGATTCCAGCCCTCATGGATAACTTTAAGAGGTTTAAGACTTCAGTGGAGGCTGTAACTGAACACATGGTGGAAATAGGACTAGAATTAGAAGTGGAGCCTGAAGATGTGTCTGAAACACTGTGATTTCATGGTAAAACTTTAAAGGATGAGGAGTTGCTTGCTATAGATGAACAAGGAATGCAGTTTCTTGCGATGGAGACTACTCCTAGAAAAGATGCAGCCAAAGATTTAGAATATTACCTGCGGCAGTGGCAGAGTTTGAGAGGATTGACAATTGTGCAAGTAATTCTACTATGGATAAAATGATATCAAATAACATTGCATGCTACAAGAAATCGTTTGTGAAAGGAAGAGTCAATCGATGTGGCAAATCTTATATTTTGTTTTAAGAAATTGCCAAAGCCGCCCCAGCCTTCAGGATGCTGCTACCACCCTGATCAGTCAGCAGCCATCAGCTCTGAAGCAAACCCCTTTATTAGCAAGAAGATTCTGACTCTCTGAAGTCTCAAGTGATATTTAAACGTTTTTAGAATAAGGTATTTTTACTAAATCATGGATATTGATTTTTTTTTAGACATAATGCAACTGCACACTTAATAGACTACTTTATAGTATAAAAATAACTTTTATGAGTACTGGGAAAGGAAAAGTTTCATGTGACTCACTTTACTGTGATATTTGCTGCACTGACATCATCTAGAACTGAACCCATAATATCTCTAAGGTATGACTCCACAACATTATAAAGGATAGAGTATATTGATAAATAATTAAGAATAAAGGTCATAGATGTTTCTTCAGGTTTTTTTTTTTGATAGTAGATATTTCAAGTTGACATCCTAACTCAAGCCTTTGTAAAGAATCCTTTAACATACTTTCTGGTAAAATTTCAAATTTCTAGATATTTTCTAAATGTACATAGTCAGCAAAAAAAATTTTATTCTTAAAATGTAAAGTAATTGTTAAAGATCAACCATTCAGCAGAGTAAAAAGGATCAAGTTCGTGATATCTCTATTTTTTTTTTGTTCACCCTCTAGCTCTCATCTTATAATAGTAGTTAGTTAACAGAGAAAGAGAACATCAAACGTTACCAAGTAGAACGTGGCACTGTCAAACTCAGGGGGAAGAAGATTAGTAGCTTTCCAAATTTATGCACTTATAACAAGCATTTTAACGATTCATAGTGCAGTCAACTCCTGAAGAATAAATACAAGAGAAGACCCAGATCACTTACAAGGCAGAATCAGAATGCTCTTATTCAGCATTTGTGTGGACCTCTTACTAGGAGAAGTAAGAGAAAAAAGAAAATGACAAACTTTCCTCTGGGAAAGCTCTCACACATTTGGGCAGGCCGTTTGAGTAGAGCAGGCCAAAATTTGATACTTTTATTTCCAACCTTTGACCCTACACATCTGGAAACCCAATTTGAGTCAAACAGAAGGAAGTTTTCTTTTCTATTTCAAAAACTTTGGGGAAAAAAATTAAGCACCTAGCATCCATTCTGCTAGCAAAAGTTACTACTATTTATGCACTTGTAAGGAACTATAAAATATGGAGCATTTGGTCAGGAAATCAATGCCCCCAAACTTCAGCAATATTAGTACACTGTTATTTAATAATGGATTTACATAATGACTGAGGTAAGCAACATAACTTGGTACTTTGATGCTGTTTGATGCCCTCTAATTCTAGAATATAAAATATGCTGAACATTCTGTATCAATGAATATTCATGACACATATATATTTTTTATTTTAAAGGCATTTTCTTCTACCACCAAATTTATAATCATTACACTGTATTTTAAAATATATCAAAGCAATGATATAGTTTGTTACGTGGACAATAGTAAAATTAAGAAATTACATCACAAAATATATACCTGAAAAATTTGCATATAAAAATCTATTTGTTGTAACATATTAAATTTTTATTTGACCATCTCTAATATAGAGTCACTTAATTCTTGATTACATGATAAGCATTTACCACATAAAGATAGACAGTAGGGTCTCAGATCCTTGGGCTTAGTCATTCAGACACTTTCTAGCTATACAATGGTAGAAAAGTTATTTAGCTTTTTAAAATTAATTTTTATTGGTGTATATTTACTGTACCATGCTGTGTTAGTTTCTGCTGTATAGCACAGTGAATCAGCTATATGTATGTACATATTCCCTCTTATTTGGATTTCCTTCCCATTTATGTCACCACAAGGACAAATTAGTTTTATGAGACCAGTTTCCTTATCTATAATAAGCATTTTTCTGGGTTTATATATATATATACACATATATATATCAGGATTATTGTGAGAAGAAACAGTGATTTATGCAAAGTATAGAGTAGGTTCTAAAGGCCATCATCATAGTTATCATTAACAACTTTATTATTAAAATTCTGGAAAATCTATCCAGTAGAATTATTAATTGCCCAGGAAAATCTAAGTAGTGGCTGTGATCTTAATTTTAACAGCCCCAGGGGTCATGGTGGCAACGTGAAGGAGAAACCATNGACTCTATGGACAAGAGTTTGAGTTGGTGATGGATAAGGAAGCCTGGTGTGCTGCAGTCCATGGCATTGCAAAGAGTCAGACATGACTGAGCAACTGAAATGACAGATTTTACTATCCTACCAGGGCTTCCCTGGTAGCTCAGTAGTGAATAATTCACCTGCAATGGAGCAGATGTGGATTTGTGGAGCAGATTTCTCTCAGTAGAGAAGATCTCCTGGAGAAGGAAACAACAACTCACTCCAATATTCTTGCCTGGGAATTCCCATGGATAGAGGAGCCTGGGGGGTGGGTTGTACAGTTCATGGGGTTGAAAAGAGTCAGATAGGACTTACTGATGAGACAGCAATGAATTTATTACCACCATAACTTTTTTTTCACTCCTTGTCCTTCATATCTTCTTTCACTATTCTCTGTGTCTTTTTCACCATGAGGCTGTGAGGCATTGGTCAGTTATCCAGATTTAGAAACTGTCTCATGAGATGTCCCATAGTTTTACAATTCATATAAAGGGATGAAAGCACTAGAATAAACTATAGGAAAAAGAGAGGACTTGCAATGTTTCAATTTAATAGAAGAGAAGAGACTATTTTTGTTGCTATTATTCTTGCTCTGTGCTAGGCACTATTTAATATTTGCTCATTGCATATTTGTTGAATTACTAAAGCCTTGTTTCATTGTGTTTCACTTCAATGAGCTTTGTAAATAATATATTTTTTAAAAAGTGAAGGTTTGTGGCAACCCTGCCTCTACCAACAGTTGGCACCATTTTCCCAACAGTATTTCTTCGCTTCCTGTCTCTGTGTCTTATTTGGTAATTTTCACAATATTTCAAACCTTTTTATTTTTACTGTATGTGTTATGGTGATCTGTGTGTGATAAACGATCTTTGATATTGTAATTGTTCTGGGCTGCCAAAAACTGTGCCCATGTAAGATAGTAAACTTAATCATCAATAAATGTTATATGCGCTCTGATTGCTCCATTGACCAGCTATTCCGTCTCACTCTCCTCCTCCTTGAGCCTGCCTATTCCCTGAGACACAACAAGATTGAAATTAGTTCAATTAATAACCTTAAAATAGACTTTAAGTGAAAAAGATAGTTGCACATCTCTTACTTTAATGGAAAGCTAGAAATGATTAAGCTTAGTGAGGAAGACACATTGAAAGTGGAGATAGGCTGCAAGTTAGGCCTCTTGCACCAAATAGCTAATTGTGAATGTAAAGGGAATTTTCTTGAAGGAAATTAAAAGTGCTACTCCAGTGAACACGCAGATGAGAAGAGAAATAGCATTATTGTTGATATGTAGAGAGTTTTAAAAGATCAAACAGTCACCACATTTCCTTAAGCCAAAGCCTAATCCAGAACAAAACTTACTCTTTTTAAATCTGTGAGGACTGAGAGAGGTAAGGGAGCTGCAGAAGAATAGTTGGAAGCTAGCAAATGTTGGTTCATGAGGTTTAAGGAAAGAAGCCTTCTCCATAACAGAAAAATGCAAAGTGAAGCAGCAAGTGCTATTGTAGAAACTGCAGTAAGTTATCTAGAAGATCTAACTAAGATAATGAATGAAGGTGACTATACTAAACAACAGATTTTCCATATAGGTCAAACAGCATTTTATTGGCAAAATATGTCTTGTAGGAGCTTTCATATCTCGAGAATAGAAATCAATGCCTGGCTCAAAGCTTCAACGGACAGGCTGGCTCTCTTGTTAGGGACTAATGCAGCTGGTGACTTTAAGTTGAAGCCAGTGTTCATTTACCATTTTGAAAATGCAAGGCTCCTTAAGAACTATGCTAAATCTACTCTGTCTGTGCTCTACATCCAGCAAAGCTTGGGTGCAGCACACCTGTTTATAACATAGTTTAGTGGATATTTTAAGCCCACTGTTGAGAAAAAAACATCCTTTTCAAAATATTACTGTCCGTTGACAATGAACCTGGTTACCCAAGAGCTCTGATGGAGATGTACAATGAGCTTCATGTTTTCATGTCTGCTAACACAACATCCATCCTACAGCACATAGATGAAGGAGTACTTTCAACTTCTAAGTCTTATTGTTTAAGAAATACATTTTTAAGGCTCTAGCTATCACAGATAGTGATCACTGTGATGGATCTGAACAAAGTTACTGGAAATCTGGAAATGATTTACCATTCTAGATTCTATTAAGAATCTTCATTAAAAAAAAAAAAAAAACTTTGTGACTCATGGGAAGGGATCAAAATTATCAACAATAAAAGGAGTTTGAAAGAAGTTGATTCCAGCCCTCATGGATAACTTTAAGAGGTTTAAGACTTCAGTGGAGGCTGTAACTGAACACATGGTGGAAATAGGACTAGAATTAGAAGTGGAGCCTGAAGATGTGTCTGAAACACTGTGATTTCATGGTAAAACTTTAAAGGATGAGGAGTTGCTTGCTATAGATGAACAAGGAATGCAGTTTCTTGCGATGGAGACTACTCCTAGAAAAGATGCAGCCAAAGATTTAGAATATTACCTGCGGCAGTGGCAGAGTTTGAGAGGATTGACAATTGTGCAAGTAATTCTACTATGGATAAAATGATATCAAATAACATTGCATGCTACAAGAAATCGTTTGTGAAAGGAAGAGTCAATCGATGTGGCAAATCTTATATTTTGTTTTAAGAAATTGCCAAAGCCGCCCCAGCCTTCAGGATGCTGCTACCACCCTGATCAGTCAGCAGCCATCAGCTCTGAAGCAAACCCCTTTATTAGCAAGAAGATTCTGACTCTCTGAAGTCTCAAGTGATATTTAAACGTTTTTAGAATAAGGTATTTTTACTAAATCATGGATATTGATTTTTTTTTAGACATAATGCAACTGCACACTTAATAGACTACTTTATAGTATAAAAATAACTTTTATGAGTACTGGGAAAGGAAAAGTTTCATGTGACTCACTTTACTGTGATATTTGCTGCACTGACATCATCTAGAACTGAACCCATAATATCTCTAAGGTATGACTCCACAACATTATAAAGGATAGAGTATATTGATAAATAATTAAGAATAAAGGTCATAGATGTTTCTTCAGGTTTTTTTTTTTGATAGTAGATATTTCAAGTTGACATCCTAACTCAAGCCTTTGTAAAGAATCCTTTAACATACTTTCTGGTAAAATTTCAAATTTCTAGATATTTTCTAAATGTACATAGTCAGCAAAAAAAATTTTATTCTTAAAATGTAAAGTAATTGTTAAAGATCAACCATTCAGCAGAGTAAAAAGGATCAAGTTCGTGATATCTCTATTTTTTTTTTGTTCACCCTCTAGCTCTCATCTTATAATAGTAGTTAGTTAACAGAGAAAGAGAACATCAAACGTTACCAAGTAGAACGTGGCACTGTCAAACTCAGGGGGAAGAAGATTAGTAGCTTTCCAAATTTATGCACTTATAACAAGCATTTTAACGATTCATAGTGCAGTCAACTCCTGAAGAATAAATACAAGAGAAGACCCAGATCACTTACAAGGCAGAATCAGAATGCTCTTATTCAGCATTTGTGTGGACCTCTTACTAGGAGAAGTAAGAGAAAAAAGAAAATGACAAACTTTCCTCTGGGAAAGCTCTCACACATTTGGGCAGGCCGTTTGAGTAGAGCAGGCCAAAATTTGATACTTTTATTTCCAACCTTTGACCCTACACATCTGGAAACCCAATTTGAGTCAAACAGAAGGAAGTTTTCTTTTCTATTTCAAAAACTTTGGGGAAAAAAATTAAGCACCTAGCATCCATTCTGCTAGCAAAAGTTACTACTATTTATGCACTTGTAAGGAACTATAAAATATGGAGCATTTGGTCAGGAAATCAATGCCCCCAAACTTCAGCAATATTAGTACACTGTTATTTAATAATGGATTTACATAATGACTGAGGTAAGCAACATAACTTGGTACTTTGATGCTGTTTGATGCCCTCTAATTCTAGAATATAAAATATGCTGAACATTCTGTATCAATGAATATTCATGACACATATATATTTTTTATTTTAAAGGCATTTTCTTCTACCACCAAATTTATAATCATTACACTGTATTTTAAAATATATCAAAGCAATGATATAGTTTGTTACGTGGACAATAGTAAAATTAAGAAATTACATCACAAAATATATACCTGAAAAATTTGCATATAAAAATCTATTTGTTGTAACATATTAAATTTTTATTTGACCATCTCTAATATAGAGTCACTTAATTCTTGATTACATGATAAGCATTTACCACATAAAGATAGACAGTAGGGTCTCAGATCCTTGGGCTTAGTCATTCAGACACTTTCTAGCTATACAATGGTAGAAAAGTTATTTAGCTTTTTAAAATTAATTTTTATTGGTGTATATTTACTGTACCATGCTGTGTTAGTTTCTGCTGTATAGCACAGTGAATCAGCTATATGTATGTACATATTCCCTCTTATTTGGATTTCCTTCCCATTTATGTCACCACAAGGACAAATTAGTTTTATGAGACCAGTTTCCTTATCTATAATAAGCATTTTTCTGGGTTTATATATATATATACACATATATATATCAGGATTATTGTGAGAAGAAACAGTGATTTATGCAAAGTATAGAGTAGGTTCTAAAGGCCATCATCATAGTTATCATTAACAACTTTATTATTAAAATTCTGGAAAATCTATCCAGTAGAATTATTAATTGCCCAGGAAAATCTAAGTAGTGGCTGTGATCTTAATTTTAACAGCCCCAGGGGTCATGGTGGCAACGTGAAGGAGAAACCATCTTCTCTTTGTATACAGAAACCACACACAGGGATAATTGGATGTTGGTCAGTTAAAAAAAAAAAAAAAAAGAAAATTCTCATGGCATTTGATTAATTATATTGCAGAAACCATATCTACTCTATTGTGAATATTAACTATCATGTAGTAAATGTTAATCATTAGTAACGGGTCTATTCACAACTCACAGTGAAAACTATTTCAGCACCATATAAAAGACATCATATTACCATGCAGCTTGCCAAAAATGAATTGACTTGGCAATAAAGCAATTTCTATTTACAGTCTATTTACTTCCTTTTATGAGACTGACTCAATATTTTCTGTTTTTTTTCCCTTCTGTTTTATTGTTTTGCCAAGAATTTTTTTGCAAGATTTTAATCCTTGCTAAGAGTTAGTACTTAGCTATGTTGAAAGAAATAAAAATATTTACACATCTCCAAATTTTACATACCTCAAAAAAGTACTATCTTTTGAGTTCTTGATCCTATCTGTTTTAATATGAATTAGTTTTTATTCTTTTTTTTTCAGTTTTTATTCTTATAAACTATTGCCTAAAATTGTAATCTTGAATATATTTTGACACTACATTTAACTATTGCTTTTATTTGAAGGATACTTTGATATATAAATGAAAAGCCTATATTTTCTGGTCTCTACATAGCAAAAAAATTATATTTATACAGTTATATTAATTCCAGAATTTATAATTATAATATTTTAAAATCATTGAAAATAAATAACTGAAAAGAAAAAAATAAAGTCAACACCCCCGTGCAATATACCTACTGTTTTATGGAAGCAAATGAATAGCTAAAATACTAGTTGCCAAATATGATCTTGAATCTGAGCTTACACAGAGGTGGGAGGGCATGAAACTACATTTAGTTTCTTTAAAAAGTACACGCTTTCATTTTCAGCATCCACAGTTTTTATTATCACCATAGGAGTACAGAGGCATAGTGTTTGGGGTTTCTTTTCTTTCTTGTTTCTTGTTCTTTTTTCTTTTTAACTTCTTTTAAAATCTCATGCCTGTGTTTTCTTTTCCTTTGCAGTTCACCCAGCATAGTGCTTTCTGAAAATACACATGTAATTCCCATTATCTATAATGAAACTTGCATGCATAAAGGAGAGATCAGATTCCACTGCAAAATATGTTTCTTGTGTGGTATTGGGAGCACCTGGTCTACTTCATGATAAACTCTTTGGATACTTTGTTTATCCTCAGGGAAGGACATTCTCATCTACAATATAGAAACTCTCCAGATGGCCACCTGTTTTGCCACATGGAAAAATCATGGGACTTTATTTTCTCATGTAGACAAATATTTTTACAAGAACTCTTTGTGCTTCATGGGATAATTCAGACGTGGATCAAAAGCAATTGGTGTACTAATGAGCATCAAAGAAAATGTTGCCTGTACTTGCCTGGAAAATTCCGTGGACCGAGGAGCCTGGTGGGCTACAGTCCATAGGGTCACAAAGAGTCGGACACGACTGAGCGACTTCACTTCACTTCACTTCACTTAGTGTATAGTTCTAGTACTCATCATTGACTGGGGATAAGGAACCACCCTTTTGTCAAATTTAGAATCCAATTATATCTTATATTCTAAATTTAGAGCCAGTTTCTTGTCTCTGCTGTTCCATTTTCAATAACCAATATCAGAATCTCTGCATTTATCATAGAAATAACCAGTCAATTGGAATAATTGTTTTCTCCAATGTGTATGCCACTTACCACATTACTGGGGATTTATAGTTATTTTTTTTCAATGAGGAAACTGATGCACACTGTTTTAGAACAACTTAAATGAATATCTATAGCCACACAAACTGACAGCAGAGCCTATTCTAAATTTAATGATAAAATCTATTGATCCTATTTGCTGCCTGCTTTTGCTTAAATACTCCTTGCTCTTGGGAAAGAGATCCCAACCAGGATTCCTGTAATAGCTTTGCCGTTCTAAACTATTTATGTCAGTTCAGCTCAGTCTCTCAGTTCTGTCTGACATTTTGTGACCCCATGAACCACAGCACATCAGGCCTCCCTGTCCATCACCAACTCCTCGAGTTCATCCAAACCCAAGTCCATCAAGCCGGTGAAGTCATCCAACCATCTTATCCTCTGTCACCCTCTTCTTCTCTTGCCCTCAATCTTTCCCAGCATCAGGGTCTTTTCAAATGAGTCAGTTCTTTGCATCAGGTGGCCAAAGTATTGGAGCTTCTGCTTCAACAACAGTCCTTCCAATGAACACTCAGAACTGATCTCTTTTAGGATGGACTAGTTGGATCTCCTTGCAGTCCAAGGGACTCAAGAGTCTTTTCCAACATCACAGTTCAAAAGCATCAGTTCTTCGGTGCTCAGCTTTCTTCACAGTCCAACTCTCACATTCATACACGACCACTGGAAAAACCATAGCCTTGACTAGGTGGACCTTCATTGGCAAAGTAATATCTCTGCTTTTGAATATGCTGTCTAGGTTGGTTATAATTTTCCTTCCAAGGAGCAAACATCTTTTAATTTCATGGCTGCAGTCACAATCTGCAGTGATTTTGGAGCCCAGAAAAATAAAAATAAAAATAAAATAAAATAAAATCTGACACGGTTTCCACTGTTTTCTCATCTATTTGCCATGAAGTGATGGGACCAGATGTCATCTTCATTTTCTGAATGTTGAGTTTTAAGTCAACTTTTTCACTCTCCTCTTTCACTTTAATCAAGAGGCTCTTTAGTTCTTCTTCACTTTCTGCCATGAGGGTGGTGTCATCTGCATATCTGAGGTTATTAATATTTCTTCCAGCCATCTTGATTCCAGCTTGTGCTTCCTCCAGCCCAGCGTTTCTCATGACGTAATCTGCATATAAGTTGAATAAGCAGGGTGACAATATACAGCCTTGATGTACTCCTTTGCCTGTTTGGAACCAGTCTGTTTTTCCATGTCCAGTTCTAACTGCTGCTTCGTGACCTGCATACAAGTTTCTCAAGAGGCAGATCAGGTGGTCTGGTATTTCCATCTCTTGAAGAATTTTTCACAGTTTGCTGTTATCCACACAGTCAGAGGCTTTGGCGTAGTCCATAAAGCAGAAATAGATGTTTTTCTGGAACTCTCTTGCTTTTTCAATGATCCAGCAGATGTTAGCAATTTGATCTCTGGTTCCTCTGCCTTTTCCAAAACCAGCTTGACCATATGGAAGTTCACATTTCATGTATTGTTGAAGCCTGGCTTGGACGATTTTGAGTATTACTTTACTAGAATGTGAGATGAGTGCTGTTGTGCAGTAGTTTGACCATCCTTTGGCATTGCCTTTTTTAGGATTGGAATGAAAACTGACCTTTTCATGCCTGTGGTTACTGATGAGCTTTCCAAATTTGCTGACATATTGAGTGCCACACTTTCACAGCATCATCTTCTGGATTTGAAATAGCTCAACTGGAATTCCATCACCTGCATTAACTTTGTAGTAATGCTTCCTAAGGCCCACTTGACTTCACATTCCAGGATGTTTGGCTCTAGGTGAGTAATCACACCATTGTGATTATCTGGGTCATGAAGATCTTTTTTGTACAGTTCTGTGTATTCTTGCCACCTCTTCTTAATATCTTCTGCTTCTGTTAGGTCCATATCATTTCTGTCCTTTATCAAGCCCATCTTTGAATAAAATGTTCCCTTGTGTCTCTAATTTTCTTGAATAGCTCTCTAGTCCTTCCCATTCTATTGTTTTCCTCTATTTCTTTTCATTGATCACTGTGGAAGGCTTTCTTATCTTTCCTTGATATTCTTTGGAACTCTTCATTCAAATGGATATTTCTTTTCTTTTCTCCTTTGCTTTCCCTTCTTTTTGCAGCTATTTGTAAGGCCTCCTCACACAGCCGTTTTGGTTTTTTGCATTTCTTTTCCATGGGGATGTTCTTGATCCCTGTCTTCTGTACAATATCATGAACCTCCATCCATAGTTCATCACGCACTCTGTCTAGCAGATCTAGTCCCTTAAATCTATTTCTCACTTCCACTGAGTAATCATAAGGAATTTGATTTAGGTCATATGTGAATTGTCTAGTTAAGCATGGTTAAAGAGAAGAGATGCACTATATGGAATATAATGGTTAATTTTCTGACCCAACTTGGTTAGGTCACAGTACCCAGATATTTGTTCAAACATCATTCTAGATGTTTCTGTAAAACTATTTTTTAAATGAGTTTAACATTTAAAACAATGGATTTTGAGTAAAAAATATTACTCTCCTTAATGTGGGTAGGCCTCACAATCATTCGAAGGTCTGAATAGAAAAGAGACTGACCTCCCTCAAAGAAAAGAATATTCTGCCAACAGACTGCCTTCAGATTTGAATTGCAGCATCAACTCTTTGCTGGGATTTTAGTTTGCCAGTGTATTATGCATATTTTAGACATGTCAGCTTTTACCGTTACATGAGCCAGTTCCTTACAATCTCCCTCTCTCTCTTTTTGTCTCTCTTATCTATATATCCATCCACGCTATTGGTTCTGTTTCTCTGAAGAATCCCAACTAATATATGAATTATCAAGTCTTTCCCAGTTTTCCCACTGGAGACTACATGATTTTCAAGTTCCTTAGAAATCCATTACCTACAGTGAACAGCATTTGTAGCATTGTAACCTCTACTCAAAGAGAAGTTAAGACACTCAAGGGTGTATCTGAAAAAATTATAAAATGGGAAAAAATTACAATTGCTTTCATAATGGAAGCTGCTTAGCATAGCTCCATTTAAAATTAATAACAAAAGCATCAGCCTTGCGGAATCTAAACTTAGCAGTTGTGCCAAGAATTTAACTGTTTGGTGGCCAAAAGTATTTCCCAAATAAGAACACATCAAAAATAAAATGGAAAGGAAAGAAAAAAGGAAGGAAGGAAAATGAAAAATGGATACTTTAAGAAAGCATGTGTGTATCTGAAATCTAGTTAGGCTGAAATTATTCAATACACAGTTTAGGAAATTTATTTAGAAAAAAAACAACACTCATTTTAAGCATTGAAATTTTCAGCCAATCAATTATTAACAAGTATTAAGCCAATGCAAAAGCAGAGGAACCAGAGATCAAATCGCCAACATCCACTGGATCATTGAAAAAGCACGAGTTCCAGAAAAACATCTATTTCTGCTTTACTGACTATGCCAAAGCCTTTACCTGTGTGGATCACAATAAACTGCAGAAAATTCTGAAAGAGATAGGAATATCAGACCACCTGACCTGCCT
>SJYA01001670.1:15048-28563 GCA_006410615.1 Neotragus moschatus | reverse complement strand
TGGCATCATGGACTCGATGGACGTGAGTCTGAGTGAACTCCAGGAGATGGTGATGGACAGGGAGGCCTGCCATGCTGCAATTCATGGGGTCGCAAAGAGTCGGACACAACTGAGCAATTGAATTGAACTGAACTGAAAATGTAAACACTCTTGAAGAAGGAAACAGAAGATTTCTTGGGTACAATAAACATCCCTTCCTTGAAGCCCATTTTTTTCTTCCTTCCACATTCCTAGGAATTATCAGGAGCCTAATCCAAGCTACCCACACAATTCTCCCCATCTGATTGGATTTCAGGCCCATCTGATGGCCCACCTCACCATGGCCAATGCTTCTACACATCTGTCTCACTATGGCACAGAGACAATGATGTGTACACAAGAAACATGTTGACCCAGAAGCAAGTGACCCTAGTCCTGATGCCCCAAGAAAGAAGGGGAATCATTAGTTAATATGTTTATAACCTATTTGGAGCATACCATTTGAGAATTCTAGCCAAAGTCTATGATTCCATATGAATAAGTGCAAAAATTCTGAGTTAAAGTCACTGAGAGTACATGGTGATTTTCATCAGTCAGAATAATTCTTTAGTCTGCAGAGAATGACAACCTACACCTAGAGCAGAAATCCCCATTAGCCAAATATTGAGGTGTCTGAGACGGGGTTTAGGAGTCATTCTCTCAAAAATTAATAGGGATGGTAAGACCCTACACCCACTCTTAATCTTAGGAAAATCTGGGATATATCAACAATTTAAAAGGATGCTGGTGAGAATTAAATGAGATTATGTATATAAAGTGCCTACCAGTCTATGTATGACAAATAGAATAGAAACTCTAAGCCCATTGTTACCACCCTTCAGTGTACTCTGGGTGCCAGCAATTAGGAGAGGAAAGATGGTGTATTAATAGATTTAAGGCCCAAAAGACTTAAGAATCCCATGAATTTGGACCCTTAGAGGCCATTCACGCTCACCACTGGAACAGTCTAGTATATCCAAGGATGTATCAGACTGGTGTTATTTTTTTCTAGATGTAGTAATGATGTCACATATACTAAAGTGACTGTTGCTTTTCTCTGGCCACAAAGAGAATTGAATCTGAGGTCTATTTTGTTTGGAGATGTACTTTCAAATATACTATGACCAATAAACCTCATGCCTACTACAGTTTTTGTCCTCTCTGTATTTTCTTCTCAGCTCTAGGCCTTCCAAAGATTGTTCACCTTAGGAATATGACAGCAAGTCAACATTTTTTGAGATGTTTATTTTTTTATTCCATATTCTCTGTTCCAAGCTCTGCTTCTTCTTGGTAAAGACTTACTGTTATGATACTCTTGAGCATTTATGGGGGACTAAGGAAATGGCAACCCACTCCAGTATTCTTGCCTGGAGAATCCCATGGATTGAAGAGCCTGGTTGGCTACAGTCCACAGGGCCGCAAAGAGTCAGACACAACTGAGAGACTTCACTCACTCACTTCACTCAATGAAAAACATGGTAGACCTTTGAATTAAACCCAAAAAGATTATTCAATAAGATATTCCAAAGATAAGATCAATTTGAGCTTTTCTATTTCATGCACCATGAACTGGTATATTGATATCAATGGAAGTACAAAGGAGCTGGGATTCGAAATCAATGAAACTGAAGTTTTCTTTCCTCATTACTAAGAATGTTTTATCCTGAAATCAGGCAGTATCAATCCCTGTCCTTCTATATTTCAAATAAAAACATGCAATTGATTCTTATTATAAGGGCTAATGAACCATGTGCTAAGCACACAGCAGGCCAGCCAACTTTGGAAAACCAAACTTGGCCTAGCTTGTTATAGCTAAGGAACAGAGCTTTCACAAAATCTTTCCAAAGTAATTAGCAATCACTGTCAAGATGTAACACTGCTTTACTGAAAGACTGCTTCTGGGGATAAGTAACATAGCTGAAACCCAACAGGACACCTTTATAAAATAAGTTTGCAGAAAAGAAAAAATAAAAAGATATTTCTGCAGTAAAAGTACTCTGCCTCTGAGACTCAGCTTACTTCTCACTGGTAACAGTGGAAGCCTTTGCCCGTAGGTTGCACTGCACAGATATTCATTGCTGCATTTCTGTGTGTAGCTTTTGATAAATGCATTTCACTTCCAAAATGAACCCGTGGCAAGTTGCCACAGCTTGAATTACTAAAAAGCAAACAGAGCTAAACCACAACAAAAAAGCATTCCAAATAAGCATTCTAAATGAGATGAGAGCTGAGAGGACCCAACCCCATTCTTTAGAATCTCAACTTCACAGACAAAACAAAGGCTGGATAGAAGGTATGTCTGCGGTATGTCTATCTTTTTGTTTTAAAGACACCTTATAACAGAACAATTGCCACTTGAACAGAAATGCTTACAAAAACAAAAGGACATTTTCTAAGATGACTTTGATCCCTTTAGCCAAAGGGATTATTGGCTTAAAGGCTTTGTATCAAATTATTGGCTTAAAGGCTTTGTATCCTCAATAACTGCTCTTTATTGTCCTTGTTCAGCTATTACTTTTCAACTTATCATTTATTAATCTTTCCTTTGTAAGTAACCACACCTAGCCTTATCAAAAAAAAAAAAAAAAGATGCAACAAATACTTGTCTTCTGTGGTAATGGGTTTCCCTGGGGGCTCACAAGAAGAACCCCTGGAGAAGGGCATGGCTAAAAGAAAGTTGAGCACCAAAGAACTGATGCTTTTGAACTGTGGTGTTGGAGAAGACTCTTGAGAGTCCCTTGGACTGCAAGGAGATCAAACCAGTCAATCCTGAAGGAAAACAGTCTTAAATATACATTGGAAGGACTGATGCTGAAGCTGAAGCTCCAGTACTTTGGCTAACTGATGCAAAGAACTAACTCATTGGAAAAGACCCTGATGCTGCGAAAGATTGAAGGCAGGAGGAGAAGGGGACGACAGAGGATGAGATAGTTGGATGGCATCACCGACTCTATAGACATGAGTTTGAGCAAGCTCTGGGTGTTGTTTATGGACAGGGAGGCCTGGCTTGCTCCAGTCCATGGAGTTGCAAAGAGTCAGACATGACTGAGTGACCGAACTGAACTGAACTGAACCCACTCTAGTATTCTTGCCTGAAGAATTCCATGGACAGAGGAGACTAGTGGCTCCAGTTCATGGGGTCACAAAGAATCAGAAATGACTGATCAACTAACACTTTCTCTTTTCTGTGGTCATAAGACACATAATTTAGTTCATCTAGGCTATCTTTCCATGAGAGGTGATTCTGTTATTAAACGCCCTCACAGTAAAGGGAATCCATGCCATATACCTGGAAGGCAGAGGGAGAACCACTGACCAAGCATGTCGCTGCTTCAGACCAACCTTGATGTGACTGTGTAGACACTCCTGCCCGAGGTGTTCCTCATGTTAACTCAGCCTCCCAATCACAACTGCACCTTTCTCTTACAAATATGACCTTTCACTTAAGATAATAGGACACACTGCCAGGCTGAAAGGGTCACCCTCAGCCCCTGTGAAAAGATCTTGAGAAACAGACTCTGCTCTTCCTGTGCAAACTCTGACAGGACTGTTACATTACCTGAATGAAATCAAGAAATGTCAGGGGTAGCAAGTCATCCATATGGCCAATGTCTTTAGAGAAACGATTCAAAATTCTTCCTGCAAGAACAGGACACAAGAAATTACTTCCCCAGATAAGCCCGTTAAGAGAAACAATTCATGAACAAACCAAAACAATATTTTTAAACTATATGAATTTATTATAGAGTCATATGAAGTAAGCTGATGTCAGTGGTAAAGAAAGGGAAAATAGGATGATATCTAAATAGAGATAAAATTCTACCAAATAGCAGTGGATGGGATGTTGAAATTGAGCCCTGATTTTTAAAAGAATGGGGGGAGTCTTGTGGCAGCATCAAGAAGGGTTGGTGGATTTGAAAATCTTCTCTCTTTTTAGATCCATCCTATCTAAGACTCACTTCAAGTGCTAAGTCAGTAAATAAATACTTGCAAAGTACTTCAATTAATCCCAATCATTATACTAATTTTGCTTTAGTTATCAAAATTAATTTTGATGTGGTACTTTTAAAATAAACATTATTATAATCTCTCTGTAATTTTTTTTCCCACAAAATGGTTCACAACAACTCACATTTCAGGAAATTATAGATTCCTGTCATCTTCATGTTGTTAGTTTACTTTCATGGTAATGTCATTATTTTCACAGGTGTACCAGATGTGACAAACATAGACTCATACAGGCAGGAAAATGGCAATATTATGTAATGACTAAAGATCATTTATCATTATTGATTTTATTCCCCTTCTCAAAATCCACTAAAACAGTATATCCTAAAAGCTATAAGACTGGAAGATTAGAACTAATTTCTAATGACTATCTAGTCCTTTAATTATCAAATTTTTAAAATTGAAGCTATACACATGAACACGCACACACACAACTTTGGTGTAGCAACTCCTATTACCTAGACCCCAGAATTTCTTTTATAACTGAGACTCCAGGAAGCCAGCCTGCAGGTGAGACATGGGAACCTGACTTGCTCTTCCTGACCTCTGTCAGAGATGACTTCCTCCCGAGGCCTGCACAGCAAGCCACAGCTGGACCGTGAATGAGCAGCAGCTGAGGGCTGAATTCCTGTGGCCTGAATGTGGCTCTACTGTCCTCCACAGGGCACCTGGCTGGCAGAAGCACAGGGTGTGCCCATGCCAGGAGCTGGAGCTCCTGGAATATTTCACCCTTGGCCAGGCTATGACAGCCTGTGTCTCAATTTTCCTTTCTCAGGTTTAGGAAATACAGACTCCAGAAACTGTCTCTCAGTAACTCTTTTGCAGGCCCAGTGACAACTTTTCTGAGCCTCTAGGAATGCCTGCTTTAGAGGGCAAATCTCAGGATTAAACAGGCTCATGCAGGTGAAAGTACCCAGTCACGATGCCACATAAATGACCAGGTGCTCAACCACCAATGTGAGATGATGACTCTGAGCCCCAGGTTCTGCAGCATCACGTCCCCTGGGAAAGTCCACCACGAGCTGTAGGAGGATCCATGTGGTAAAATGCAGATTCTGACTCAGGAGCTCTGGGGGAGCCAGAGAGTCTGCATACCCTCCAAGCTGGCAGGTGACACCCTTTCTGCTATTGCCCAGGTGGTTTTGAGGGGCAAGAAACTGGGTTATTATTTAATCAGTTGTGCTTCATGAACATTAAAATTAGATGAGCAGTTTTTCAGATATTCTTTCAAAAGCTGTGATCCCTCTGGTCATTTTTATACTCCTCAAAGTAGCAATTTTGAAATAAATAAAATATATGTCAAAAATGTTAAAAATGTGGTTTAAATACTTGTAATTTCTTTGAAAATGCAACTTTTTAACACTGGCAAGATTCAAAAACACTACAAGTATGATTTGGCTTAGAAAATATTAAAGGCAGTATTGAAAATTTTTTAAGATAAAGTGGACAGTATGTAAAAACTACCCCTTTACCTTTCACCGGGTATGTGAACCTTAAGGGTTGGCAAAGAGTGTAAAATACAAGAACAGAAACAATGAGAAAAAACATCTCCCCACACGGTGACTACACAAACTGAACCTAATATCAAAGATCATCAAAAAGCGAAGCACTTATTCACCAATGAGCTGAGTGTAAAAAAATGTGAGATCAGAAAGTTCAACAGTTTTTTCCTTGCTCTAAGAAACATTAGGAGAACATATGGTGTTTGCAGAATATTTCCTCTGGCTTTGGGATAAACCGGGCTTCCTAAGTGGCTTAGTGGTAAAGAATCTGCCTGCCACTGCAGGAAGAAGCAGGAGATATGGGTTCAATCCCTGGTTTGGGAAGATCCCCTGGAGGAGTAAATAGCAACCCACTCCAGTATTCTTGCCTGAAAAATCCCATGGACAGAGGAGCTTGGTGGGCTACAGTCCAAGGGGTCATAAAAAGGACACAACTGAGGGACTGAGCACATTTTAACTACAGCTGTGATTGCAAGTTCACAGCCTTGTAGTAATAAAGTTTTCTCAGAAGTCTCCATATGAAATATTAAATCCTTATCATGAATTCCCTTTATACACATGCCATAAGTCTTCATCCAAATAACATGAGGCCCCTGATGGAAGATCTCCAGGGATGTAGAGGAAAGAGGGATTCAGATGAACACAGGGAACCCAATCCATTTTCAGACTGTTCTGTGTTCGAGGATTTCTCACATTAAACTGAAAGTCTTCCTAGAACATCCTTACTTATTCTGCCCTTGTAACCGCACGAGGTGAATCTAATTTCTCTTGATATGACAGCCTTTCAAATACTTGAATGAAATGAATCATATTATTTCTAGCAACTATTCCTTGGTGCCTCAATGATCCCTCATAAGGCATGGCCCTATACTGTCTGCAGTCTCTTGACCAGACCCAGACAGCCACTCTCAGTTAATGCCTTGTGCCCAAGTCTTGATTACTTTAGGGTAAAGTGGTATCACCACCTCCCCTCATCCTGCATAGCCAGTCACAAAGCTACAACCACAGTAAATTCTAGAGGTCAGATCATGTTTTGAACACATCACTTCCAACTGTAAGCATAGGTAGATTTTGGGGGAACAATTTTAACAATATGTGTAAACCACTCTAAGAGTGCATCCCTTCTGACCCAGAAAATCCATGCCTGGGATTACATCCCCAGGAGTCAGTAAGTGCATCGATCTGTTGAATGTGGCATATTTATAAAGTCACTAGTAGAAAACAGCCTGAGCAAGTCTGAAACAAGTGTGTAATGTATTATGCACAACTTTAATTTTTTTTTCTGTCCATTCTTATTTCTCTACACTGTGTATTATTTGTGTAAAAATGTAAAGTAGAGAGGGGACAAGAAGGAGGAGGAAGAAAGGGTTGATAGGGAGGATCAGGGGAAGGGAAGAGAGAAACGGGGATAGAGAGATAAACCCCCCCCCCCGAAGACCATGATATCCAAGAACCAGTCAGTGTCCTCCTAACTCCTCTGGCTCAGTTTTCTGTCTTGTCCGCAAGACAGAATATCACAAAAGATGCCATTGAACCTGTCAAAATACAAATTCATAGTGATTGTATTTTAAGAACCGAGTCTATACTCTAAGCTAGATTCAGTCACCTTTAGAATTCTGACACCTGACCCACAACTAGAATGGCTCAGCTTAGTTATAAACAAATTGTTTCTTAAAACTTTGAAGTTCCTACATCTGGTCTTTGCTCTATCTCTTTAAGCAACAAAAATTAAATATTTATGTATCATAAAATATCAAGGTATATTTTTACTGAGGTATATTTTACATCTCATAAAATTCACCCATTTCAGGTCCACAATTCAATTGGACTGGATTTTAGTAACTTTACTGAGTGATGCAACCACTATCAAAAATCAGTTTTAAGATATTTTTATGCTCCAGTTAAGATCTTTCCTGCAATTTACAGTGACTTCCTATTCCCCCTTCCACCCTCAGGCAACCACTACTCTACTTTCATTCTCTATAAATTTACTTTTTCAGAACATAACATCTAAATGGAATCGTGTAATATGGAGTCTGTCTCTGGGTCTGGCTTCTTTCATTCAGCGTAAGGTGCCTAAGGTTTCTGTGGTTCACCAATGACATAGTATTTGTCTTTTTGAGTGCTTTTTTTTTTTTTTAACCAAAGATCTAGTCTTATATAATTATAGTTAAGTCTCTCAGTCATGTCCGACACTTTGCGACCCCATGAATCGCAGCACACCAAGCCTCCCTGTCCATCATCAACTTCTGGAGTTCACTCAAACTCACATCCATCGAGTTGGTGATGCCCATCCAGCCATCTCATCCTCTGTCGTTCCCTTCTCCTCCTGCCCCCAATCCCTCCCAGCATCAGAGTCTTTTCCAATGAGTCAACTCTTTGCATGAGGTGGCAAAAGTACTAGAGTTTCAGCTTTAGCATCGTTCCTTCCAAAGAACATCCAGGACTGATCTCCTTTAAAATGGACTGGTTGGATCTCCTTGCAGTCCAAAGGACTCTCAAGAGTCTTCTCCAACACCACAGTTCAAAGGCATCAATTCTTTGGTGTTCAGCTTTCTTCACAGTCCAACTCTCACATCCATACATTACTACTGGAAAAACCATGGCCTTGACTAGACAGACTTTTGTTGGCAACATAATGTATCTGCTTTTTAATATGCTGTCTAAGTTGGTCATAACTTTTAGTCATCAGAAAAAAGACTCCATATCAGGTCACACCACACCCAGATTGTGTGTGTGCAGATACCATCTAAATTACAAAGTTCAGTTCATTTCAGTTCAGTCGCTCAGTCATTTCTGACTCTTTGCAATCCCATGGACTGCAGCGCGCCAGGCCTCCCTGTCTATCACCAACACCCAGAGCTTACTCAAACACATGTCCATTGAGTCAGTGATACCATCCAACCATCCCTTCCTCTATCATCCCCTTCTCCTCCTGCCTTCAATCTTTCTCTGCCTCAGGGTCTTTTCCAATGAGTTACTTCTTTGCATTAGATGGCCAAAGTATCGGAGCTTCAGCTTAAGCATCAGTCCTTCAAATGAATATTCAGAACTTATTTCCTTTAGGATGCACTGGCTTGAACTCCTTTGCAGTCCAAGGGACTCTCGAGAGTCTTCTCCAACACCTCAGGTCAAAAGCATCAATTTTTTGGCACTCAGCTTTGTTTATACTCCAATTCTCTCATCCATACATGATTACTGGAAAAACCATAGCTTTGACTAGATGGACCTTTGTCGGCAAAGTAATGTCTCTGCTTTTTAATATGCTGTCTAGGTTGGCCATAACTTTCCTTCTAAGGAGTAAGCATCTTTTAATTTCATGGCTGCAATCACCATCTGCAGTGATTTTGGAGCCCCTCAAAATAAAGTCTGACACTGTTTCCACTGTTTCCCCATCTATTTGCCATGAAGTGATGGGACCAAATGCTATGGTCTTAGTTTTCTGAATGTTGAGCTTTAAGCCAACATTTTCACTCTCCTCTTTTACTTTCATCAAGAGGCTCTTTAGTTCTTCTTCACCTTATGCTGTAATGGTGGTGTCATCAGCGTATCTGAGGTTATTGATATTTCTCCCAGCAATCTTGATTCCAGCCTGTGCTTCATCCAGCCCAGTGTTTTTCGTGAAGTACTCGGCATATAAATTAAATAAGCAGGGTGACAATATACAGCCTTGACATACTCCTTTTCCTGATTTGGAACCAGTCTGTTGTCCCATGTTCAGTTCTAACTGTTGCTTCCTGACCTGCATACAAATTTCTCAAGAGGCAGGTCAGGTGGTCTGGTATTCCTATCTCTTTCAGAATTTTCCAGTTTGTTCTGATCCATACAGTCAAATGCTTTGGCATAGTCAATAAAGCAGAAATAGATATTTTTCTAGAACTCTGTTGTTTTTTAGATGATCCAATGGATGTTGGCAATTTGATCCTCTGTTTCTCTTTTCTAAAACCAGCTTGAACATCTGAAAGTTCATGGTTCATGTACTTTTGAATTCTGGCTTGGTGAATTTTGAGCATTACTTTACTAGCGTGTAAGATGAGTGCAATTGTGCAGTAGTTTGAATGTTCTTTGGCATTGCCTTTCTTTGGGATCAGAATGAAAACTGACCCTTTCCAGTCCTGTGGCCACTGCTGAGTTTTCCAAATTTGTTGGCATATTGAGTGCAGCACTTTCACACCATCATCTTTTCGNAATTTTGAGCATTACTTTACTAGCGTGTAAGATGAGTGCAATTGTGCAGTAGTTTGAATGTTCTTTGGCATTGCCTTTCTTTGGGATCAGAATGAAAACTGACCCTTTCCAGTCCTGTGGCCACTGCTGAGTTTTCCAAATTTGTTGGCATATTGAGTGCAGCACTTTCACAGCATCATCTTTTCGGATTTAAAATAGCTCGACTGGAATTCCATCACCTCCACTAGCTTTGTTCATAGATGCTTTCTAAGCCCATTTGACTTCGCATTCCAGGATGTCTGTCTCTAAGTGAGTGATCATACCATCATGGTTATCTGGGCCATGAAGATCTTTTTTGTATAGTTCTTCTGTGTTCTCTTGCCACCTCTCATGTGAAAGGTATTATTCTTATTGTCGTTTGGGGATTTTAGAGCTTTGAAGGGCATGAAAAATAACCAGGCCTAGTCTTTCCAAATTTTATCCTGGGAAGCATCTGAGATTTAACAGAGTTGCCTTGGAGAAAGAAGGAGAAGTAGAGGAAAAGACACCCCATTTGTCTTCCTTACTGTCCATCTCTTGCAAACAGAGCCCTTTTCATTCATCTGAATGTTCACCTCAGAGATGGTATTTCAAGAAGGGGGTTCTATAGCAAACAGAAATATTCAAATTCGTTTGTAGACTAAGCTTCTGATGTTGGAGAAGAAAAGGTCTCACCTTGCTCAGGATGATGCAGTAGTATTAAGCATGCAATATTTCATCATGGGGTGCGTGCTACTGCCAAGCCATCCTGAAATTTCCATCCAGCAGAGAGAGGAGACAAGGAACCTCACTTTTCAGGGCAATTTCCTGCAATATCGTTTGCTGCCTCTTATTTTCACTAGGGATAGTGCCCGTCTTACCTCCCATCACCCTTGACTGTGTACCCTTATTCTGATAAAATACTTTTTTCTCTCTTCTGCTCACCCACTAAGAAGGTCCTCAGTCCCCACCCACACTGCCCAGATCTCAACCTTAGCCCTTTCTTTTCCTAAGACTCTTGATGACAAATATAGCTCCCAGAAATCTGCCACTCACTTGAACTCCTTTAACTTTATCGGACAGGCTTGGAATAATTGCTCCTCTCCCAGGAAACTTCTAGAGCCTTGACCACAGCTAATGGAGCAAAGTACCAGGGGGTTCTAATCCATGACTAGCCACCAAGTCATTCTGATTTCCCCTCCTGAGAATTATAAGGCCAGGAAAAAGCAGGAAAGTAGAGCAGAGTCACTGCATCCAGCAAAGGTGAGAGACCAGGGAGCTTGGGCACATGCACACATCCTGCGACAGTGGCTCCAGTACACACAAGGACCCCAGTTCCTAGTTCCAGGAAAATCAGCATTGCTCCAGCTGCACAAGACACCCATTTCCTTTCCATCAAGCCCTCTTCCTCTGAACTAACCTGGGTAGATTCTGCCACTAGAAACCCAAAAGCCTTGACTAAAACAGTCACCACAGGTACAACAAAAGACCGCCTACTAAAATTAGTTGGGGAGATGAGACATTTTTGTAAAGTTAAATTTTCAAATTACTACTTAGGAAGAAACTATTAGTGAGAACCTTTTTTTCATGAGGACTATGGAGTTTTGTCATCTTAAAAGCTGACAGAAATACATATTTTCTTGAAACTCAGATCTAAAATTTTGAGCACCAATGGTCTCATTGGGTTTTCTCTTCCCCCTCCCCCCACCTTTGGTCTGATTTAATTGTTTTTAAACATGGTAATGTCCTTTGGGGTTACTATTGGTTGCCTAAAATGCACTCCAACCCCCACCTATCCACTATTTTCTTTAAAAAATTTATAACGCTGTGCTTTCAACTGATACATTTTGCTGTTGCCAGCATCTGACTCTACCCTCAATCTTTATGTTTACAGCTGAGAACCAAGGAGACCCTACAACGAAGTGGGGCCCAGAAGAAGACTCCACGGGCTCTTAGAAAAGCCATAAGGAACTCTCATATTTAAAGACAGAGTTTTTCTGACACTTTGTTTGATGAGGAACTATTTCAGTGTCCTTTCAGATTCCACCAGAAGCCTGGGTCTATCCTCAGAACATATTATAATATTATCTATTTAGTGGTTTAACTGTCTATGTCTACTAGCCTTGAATTCACGTCTAGATTATATACCTTTTGTAAACATGGACCACATTTCACACACAATCTATAACAAAAAGGAAACCGCCAGGTGTAAGTGGTCAACTGGCATTTACTAATAATACACCATAAATCCAGTGGCTTTCCAATCATTTCTGGTTTAAGATAGGAAGCCTTCTGCGCTTCTGGACTCTTATACAAAAATAGAAAACATATTAGTAAAATGAGTATTTTAAAAGTGGCTCTTACTGAAGTAAGACTGTAAGATATATAACCCACTTAGTGACCATCTTGGTACATGTCAAAGGTGGAAAAGTTGGAAAGATTAATTCTGATCACTGCGGAGTCTACCAATGCTCATGTCTTCCTTAGATCTCCCTGGGATCTGCTTAAAATGTACATTCTCAAGAGCATGTTTGAGGTCTGAGATTCTGGATTGCTAACAACTCTAGGGTGATGCTGATGCTGCTGTGTCCAGGGACCACACTTTGAGCAGCAAGGAAGAAACTGCACATTTCTGATAATGTTCCTTTGTCACCCATACCCACCCCTGGGAGCTAAATAATCTTTGTCCTAATTTACCTCTGTGTTTGTTTTTAAAGCATCTAGTATTTGACAGAGATATTTTGCAGCTGTGCTTTGAGAGATATGCTGTGGCCAACTGCCCTGAACCACCTCTGACTTAACTACAGGAATGGCCATGCACAGACGAGACTAGAACTATCTGAAAGGTATTTTTGCTTCATTACCATGCTAAGATTTCTACCCAAGGTGGGAATTTGTACTGGACTAGGCACAATTCCTACAATGTGCAAAGGAGTGTGGAAGACTGCACATGTTCCAGCTAACCTGGCTGTTCCCAGAAATCTCTGCCCCTTTCCTAGAGCCCCAGTGACATGCCTGCCTCTTATCCCGTAAAGTTCCTCTACTCCCACCTTCCCATGGGGAGAAGGTGTGTTTTGAGCATGAGCTCTCCCTTTATTCCTTAATCAATGAATAAAGTTTCTGCTTTACTATACACAACCGGGTTTAAAAAGTAGCATTTGTGATTCCAGGCAAAGAACCCATTCAGGAGTCACTGACCCAGTGGGAATCATCTACACCTTCTGTCTCAAGAACATTTAAATTGATCTTGTTTTATCGACATGTATAACTATTGCCCTTCTAATTCCATTCTTTACTTTCAGGGGCTAACAACCACTTGTCTTCTTTTTATTCAAATTAAATTAGAATATGGAGAAGGGGGTGACAGAAGATGAGATGATTGGATGGCATCACCAACTCAATGGACATGAGTTTGAGCAAATTTGGGGAGATGGTGAAGGACAGGGAACCCTGGTATCCTGCATTTATGGGGTTGCAAAGAGTTGGACATGACTTAGCCACTAAAAATAACAACAGACATTGCTAGGACAGAGGTTTTGTCTATTTTATTCACTGCTGTTACCCCAGTGCCTGAACCAATGCCTCACTGGAACACCTCAAATAGAAGGCACTTGAATATTCTGAATGAATCAATAAAACAAGCTCTTCTGCTATAAATAAGCAGTTTGTCCTCAAATTCCAGTCTCTATTGATATTTTGAACAATCTCTCTCTTTTTTTAAGCTGTTGTTTTCTAACCTGGGGAAATTCGTTTCAAAGTGAAGCATCTGGTCCATCATATTGTCATCAAGAAACCTCATTCA
>SJYA01001670.1:0-14929 GCA_006410615.1 Neotragus moschatus | reverse complement strand
CCTCATTCACGATTCTCATGAAATAAAGGTAGAATCTGGGAAATGAAATAAAGTCTAACTCCTTTTTCCCTTTCAGTTTAGTAGAATTTCATGTGTTCATAGAGTACTATGAGCAGAAGCCTTGCACCTAACTCTTCAGATCAGAATCCCTAGTGGGAAATGACTTTAAGATGGTAGTTGGGGGCAGGTGCAATGACAAGAAAAACCTATAAAGTACCCTTGCTTAGGGCTGCCTTTAGGGGAGAGAACAAGAACTTCAGAGTGCAAGCTCATACCTCTCCATTCTCTGATCAAGGAATAAAGGTTTGCTTTACTTCTGAACTGAACTCAGCCTCATTCTGTTGGCACAAGCAACACCAGGTAGAAAGACATGTTGGAGACAGATTCACTCAGGTTATAGAGACTCAGAAAATTCATATCAACACATCTATGATACACAGCCATTTTACTGGACACACTGGAAACCCCTATTAAATATCTGCTACTTAAAGATAACATCATAGGTAGGGCTGGTGTTAAGTTGATATGAACAGTGATGGCCAACCAGCCTTTGATAGCCTGGGTCCTTCTGATTGGGTACTACTTGCTCCACTGGATGCTAAATACCTTAAATATTAAAAGAGTTTTTAAAAGTTACAGGAATTCTCTCTTACCAAACAATAATTAAAGTAAAACATTTAAAATAACTCCATCTCAAAATTATATTATGTAAATTACTGACAGTTGAATGAATTGATTAACAAATGAACAAATGACTGAAAGAATGAATTGGTACAGATGGTCTAAAAAAGCATAATTGATTAGGAAAGTCCAGGACTTGAGAGCCTCCTCATCCCAGGTCTTGTTCTGTTGTGTAACTTGGGACAAGTCACATTGCCTGTTGCTAAATATGGTAGGAGACTGACCTTGAAGGAGTAGACACACCTCACACATGACCCCAGGGAACCCTTCTGCCACAGCCACCATAAATGCTTTGTCATGGTGTGTAATTGATATTTTACTTTTCCTAAGTATTGAGTACGGGTGGGACTGGGAAATTAGACCAAATTAGTTCCTTTACCCGTGGATCCCATGCATACATCACACACGCTATCATATAGGAGTTTGGCTAACAGCTCACTCACTGTCAAGAATGGACAGTGGAGAAATTAACAGGCAGAAAAATCTCTAAAACAGTGATGTCCGATGAAAGCTATGGAGCATGTCTGCTAGAAAATGCTCATGGACTCAGCTTCATGATTTCTGAGGATTCCTAAACCATGAACCACAGGAAGTGGGGTGGCCACAGAGAGAGGTGGACCAGGTAAAAACTGCTGATTCTGAGGGAATAGGACACCACCTATCATGGGACTCCTCCAGCTACAAGAATGCACAACTATCTCCAAGAAGAGTATTTACTGGCATAGTACACCTCAACTATCTTTCAAGGTAAAATACACAGTTTCTATCTTATATCTCTGGGAGAATTTTAACTACCAACAGATGAAACCTCTGTCCTACAGCAGATCTCTGAAACATTAGACAGTGTACAGAAACTATCACAAAAATCCTCTGAAGTCCTTACAACCTATTTTTGCTTTCTTTTTCACCAAATTATTTTCAAATAAGTTCTTCAGGATGATAGAATCACTGGATTTCAGAGCTTCAGGCCTCTTACATATGACTGAGGTCGAATGTCAAGACTCACTTCCTGCCTGACTAACAGCTACTAGCAGCCAGGTGTTAATGAACTAAGTACTCTCTATCTTCACTCAGAACTCTTAACCAAGAACTATATATTTCTTCATTTCCCTCAATACCACTATATAACCCAGCCAGCAATTCCCTGCATTTAAATCCTTCATTTATTAATGCTAATTGGGCAGTATTTATAGGAGAGTTGTATTTGTTCTGTCGTGTTCATTATGTCTTTAACAGCTTTAAAAATATAATCTACAGTTTATAAATGGGAAATAGATGGGGAAACAGTGTCAGATTTTATTTTAGGGGGCTTAAAAATCACTGCAGATGGTGACTGCAGCCATGAAATTAAGAGACGCTTACTCCTTGGAAGGAAAGTTATGACCAACCTAGACAGCATATTCAAAAGCAGAGACATTACTTTGCCAACAAAGGTCCATCTAGTCAAGGCTATGGTTTTTCCAGTGGTCATGTATGGATGTGAGAGTTGGACTGTGAAGAAAGCTGAGCACCGAAGAATTGATGCTTTTGAACTGTGGTGTTGGAGAAGACTTGTGAGTCCCTTGGACTGCAAGGAGATCCAACCTGTCCATTCTAAAGGAGATCAGCCCTGGGATTTCTTTGGAAGGAATGATGCTAAAGCTGGAACTCCAGCACTTAGGCCACCTCATGTGAAGAGTTGACCCATTGGAAAAGACTCTGATGCTGGGAGGGATTGGGGGCAAAAGGAGAAGGGGACGACCAAGGATGAGATGGCTGGATGGCATCACTGACTCAATGGACGTGAGTCTGAGTGAACTCTGGGAGTTGGTGATGGACAGAGAGGCCTGGCATGCTGCAATTCATGGGGTCGCAAAGAGTTGGACATGACTGTGTGACTGAAATGAACTGAATTGAACTGAACTAAGAATCCTATTTTTGTCCCAAGCTATTTTAACCATATTTTACCAAAGGAGAAGTTCTGATGTATCAGAATGCCCATCTAATAGAAATGTAGAAGAGCTGCCTGAAATTAACTGGAGTGAACAAGCATAAAATGTCTCTAAAAACATTCTGTAAATAACATTTGAAGGCTTGACAATCTAAAATTCAGTTCAGTTCAGTTCAGTTGCTCAGTCATGTCCAACTCTTTGCAGCCCTGTGAGGTGCAGCTCACCAGGCCTCCCTGTCCAATACCAACTCCTGGAGCCTACCCAAGCTCATGGACATTGAGTCAGTNTCATTTCATGGCAAATAGATGGGGAAACAGTGGCTGACTTTATCTTTTTGGGCTCCAAAATCACTGCAGATGGTGACCACAGCCATGAAATTAAAAGATGCTTTCTCCTTGGAAGAAAAGCTATGACCAACCTAGACAGCATATTAAAAAGCAAAGACATTACTTTGCCTATAAAGATCTGTCTAGTCAAAGCTATGATTTTTTTTCAGTAGTCACATATGGTTGTGAGAGTTGAACTATAAAGCTGAGGGCCAAAGAATTGATGTTTTTGAATTGTGGTGTTGGAGAAGACTCTTGAGAGTCCTTTGGACTGGAGGGAGATCCAACCAGTCCATCCTAAAAGAGATCAGTCCTGAGTGTTCATTGGAAGGTCTGATATTGAAGCTGAAACTCCAATATTTTGGCCACCTGATGCAAAGAGCTGATTCATTTGAAAAGACCCTGATGCAGGGAAAGATTGAAGGTGGAAGAGAAGGGGACAACAGAGGATGAGATGGTTGGATGCCATCACCAACTCAGTAGACATGAGTTTCGGCAAGCTCTGGGAGTTGGCAATAGACAAGGAGACCTGATGTGCTGCACTCCACTGGATCGTGAAGGGTCAGACACAACTGAGTGGCTGAACTGAGCTGATTTGAACTCCCATTAGTCTATCAGCTGATTTCTCAACAGAAATTCTACAAGGAAATGGTCTAATATATTTAAGGTAATGAAAGGGAAGAAAGTAAAACCAAGAATACTCCACCCAACAAGACTCTTGTTTAAGATTTGATGAAGAAATCAAAAGCTATCCAGACAAGCAAAAATTCCGAGAATTCAGCACCACCAAACCAGCATTACAATAAACGCTAAAGGAACTTCTGTAGGCAGGAAATTCAAGAGAAAGAAAAAACTTACACAAAATAAACCTAAAGCAATTAAAATGTTAATAGGATCACATATATTGATAACTATATCATGAGAAATGCTGGACTGGAAGAAACACAAGCTGGAATCAAGATTGCCAGGAGAAATATCAATAACCTCAGATATGCAGATGACACCACCCTTATGGCAGAAAGCGAAGAGGAACTAAAGAGCCTCTTGATGAAAGTGAAAGTGGAGAGTGAAAAAGTTGGCTTAAAGTTCAACATTCAGAAAATGAAGATCATGGCATCTGGTCCCATCACTTCATGGGAAATAGATGGGGAAACAGTGGAAACAATGTCAGACTTTATTTTGGGGGGCTCAAAAATCACTACAGATGTTGACTGTAGCCATGAAATTAAAAGACGCTTACTCTTTGGAAGAAAAGTTATGACCAACCTAGATAGCATATTCAAAAGCAGAGACATTACTTTGCTGACTAAGGTCCGTCTAGTCAAGGCTATGGTTTTTCCAGTGGTCATGTATGGATGTGAGAGTTGGACTGTGAAGAAAGCTGAGCGCTGAAGAATTGATGCTTTTGAACTGTGGTGTTGGAGAAGACTCTTGAGAGTCCCTTGGACTGCAAGGAGATCCAACCAGTCCATTCTGAAGGAGATCAGCCCTGGGATTTCTTTGGAAGGAATAATGCTAAAGCTGAAATTCCAGTACTTTGGCCACCACATGCAAAGAGTTGACTCATTGGAAAAAGACTCTGATGCTGGGAGGGCTTGGGGGCAAGAGGAGAAAGGGACGACAGAGGATGAGATGGTTGGATGGCATCACTGACTAGGTGGACGTGAGTCTAAGTGAACTCCGGGAGATGGTGATGGATAGGGAGGCCTGTCATGTTGCGATTCATGGGGTCACAAAGAGTCAGACATGACTGAGCGACTGAACTGAACTGATATTAAATATAAATGGATTAAATGCACCAAAAAAATGACAGAGACTGGCTGAGCAGATGAGAACATGTTGCATGGATACATTTCCACTTACCATGTTACTCTGCTTGATCCCCCCAAATTGTATGTGATTATTGCATATTATTAAGTTAATCATGTTCCCTTTATGACTTGCAATTTTAGTTATCTTTTTTTGGGGGGGGGATCTGGCTATTGATTTATTTGATAAACATCTTTTACTATTGTGATTATGTAACCATTACTCACATAATACCATTGTATCATGATTGGTCAACAGAAAAATAATAGAAATCTGTATCATCAAAACTGCTATTTAATACAAAAACCTATAATCACTTTTTAAAATCCAGATGCATATCAGAATTATCTTGGAATTTTTTGAAAAATATAAATTCCTATGTACTGCTTTTCTTTCTCCAGAACTCCAGATGTTTCTAATAAGCAGCCATGTTTAAAAACAATTGGACTATATGGTGATCTTTTAATTTTACCTAGCTTGTTTCACTCTATTTCATATTCAGTACTCCCATTTCATGTGTTTTCCAATTTCTCCATCTTTTTTTATTGATGTTCTCTCTTAGCCCCTTATCAAGGATAGTAGAAAAACTTGTGTGTACATATATATAAATAATATGTATATGTATTTTAGAAAACTGAACAATTCTTGCCTAACTAAAAAATTTATGACATTTTGATTCCAATTGTTTGCCTTAGTATGAATAGAATGCTAGATATCTAATTTTTAAAAAAAAGTAGACATGCAACAAGTAACAGAGGTTTACAGTATAGCACAGGGAACTATAGTTAATATCTTACAATAAGTTCACTTCAGTTCAGTCACTCAGTCGTGTCTGACTCTTTGTGACCCCATGAATCGCAGTACACCAGGCCTCCCTGTCCATCACCATCTCCCGGAGTTCACTCAGACTCACCTCCATCGAGTCAGTAATGCCATCCAGCCATCTCATCTTCTGTCGTCCCCTCTCCTCCTGCCCCCAATCCCTCCCAGTATTAGAGTCTTTTCCATAACCTTTAAAGGAAAATAATTTCAAAAATAATATACATGTATAACTGAATCATCTTGCTGTGCACCTGAAACATTGTAAGTCAACAATGTTTCAATAAATACATACATACAATATATATGTGTGTGTGTGTATGTATTTTAATTTTTTCTTTATATATATACATATATATATATAAAGAAAAAAGTTAAAAATAAAGAGGTCCAACAGTCTAACACCACAGTACTAACAATGACATCCCTCTTGCATGGGTGTCAGGTGTTGGGAAATTACCTTACATGATTTTTCCCAATCACCTGCTCTCAGATGCTCTTGGATGGTCTTTTGCAAATCCTTTTCAGCCCAGCAAGTTGATATCACTACTTCCTTGTTTCCAAGTTTGATAATGGAATCTCTCTTTCTCCCTCTCATTTAGACATGTTATCTTTATTTGGGAAAAAAAAATAACTTTCTAACTATCTATTTAACAATGGGCCACATCACAATAACCTTTGCACATGATGACTTTAACTGGGGGCACTTTTTTTGCATGTAGTATAATTAAGGATTTATTTGAAATACCTTATTTTATAAACTGAAATAAACCTGGAAAACTACAAAAAAAGAAAAAAGAAGAACAAAGACAAGGACTGTTTGTCTCAACGCTGGGGACCACAACTTATAACCAGTAGATGATCAGTAAGTGCTTGATGAGTGGAAAGTCCCCCTCTTCTTACCTGTTAGAACCTGAGACCAAGAGAAGTGGCTGACACAGCTCTTCCAAAGCTCTGTTCCAGCAGAACCAGAACATCTAACATCTCCACCTACATCCCAACTCCCTGTCCAGTAATAGTTTTTAAATGTCTACTTATGTTTAAAAATGGCTGAATTTCTCATTATTTCTTAACGGCCTTTAGTTTGTAAGGCAAAACTATTAGGTACCAAATATTTAACCCACATAAGCACCATGATTTTCCTTCAATGCTCAGCTAAACCCCAGGAAATGTATTACATGCCTGACGGTTTCATTTCCTTGACTGTCAGACACAAAACTTGGAAGCTTGGATAGTCTAGTTCTAGGAACCAGAGCTTCCAAAGTATCAATACATGTGGTTTTCTCTTCATGTGATCACAAACCAGCAATAAAGTCCACCAAAAATAATCTATTGTAAATTTTACTTTGACAATAAACTATAGGAAAGAGTTCAACTGAATATACCACTGAAGGAGTAAATAATAGATGGCCCTGAAGCCTTTTGGGCAAAGCAGGCCTATAATCTTTGCAGTATAATACTTATTTGGGCTTTTGTTTTCCTGAAGGAATGAAATTCTGCTAAGAGATAGAGAAAGGGGAGGAAGACAAGCACCAGTGTGCTGACTGCTCTAAGATTAGTGACTTTGAAGATTTAAATTTGATCCCAAATCCTTGAATAATAAATAAATCAGCATCTGGAGACCCTACAGAACATGAAGGGTTCTTGAGACCCTACTTGAACATGAAGAACCTGGCTAATTGTGGTCATGAGCACCAAGAAGCTGAAATAACAGAAATCCAGTCCCACTTAAGGCTCCCAACTTGATGACCACAGTTTTTATGTTAACTGACAAAGTGGAGCTATTTCACAGCCATAATAGTATGGACTTCTCCAAATACTTCCTCTCTACAGCTTCATAATAAAATGAGATCTGTATGGGCCTTTGTAGTTAACCATTCTGTGTTTGGCTCACTGCCTGGACCAAACAATATGTTTTGAATACATCTACACAAGATGCTTCCCTGAATAGCTTGTATTAATCCTCACAAGAGTCTTGTGAAACAGGAAGGGCATGTGAAATTAGTCCCATTTCACAAGAAAGAAAGTTCCCAGATAGCATCTCCTCATCATCAGTAAGATTCACTAGTCACTGACCATGAGCTAAGTGTTGTGAGTATATTAATAAGCTTATTTCCAACACAGTCAAAAAGTGTATTAATAGAATCACCATTTAGAGATAAGAAAACAGACACAAAGAAATTAAGTAACCAGCACATAAGAATTATATTAACATAACTATAACCTGCTATTACCATTTGTAACTAGCACCGGGACTGAACCCAGGCAGCTGACTTGAGGCAGAGTCACACTTTTAAACCAAGACAGACCATATCCTGCCTTGAGATCTGCCTGCCCAATAGGATCCATCTGCTTTGGCCTTGGTCACATGGTGAGTTGATGGCCAGGCCAAGGCTTTCCTGTCCTCCCTCCAGTCCACATACTTGCTTCAACAAGTCCCGTCAATCATCGCCTACAAAAACAAAGCTGCCCTGGGCCTCAGCACAAGTCCAACCAACTGAACAGAGAGGCATGTGCACTGATGAACTAACACTTCATAGAAACCCAGGGCAGGAGGCTACCTTCAGAAGCAAAACAAGTCAAAGGCCTCAAGGTCGAAGAGAAAACCACGGAGAAACCTCCAGGGACACTCATATTGGGAAACTTACTACTGAAGATTCATGTGCTATGTACTATAAAGGGCCTTACATGTCACCAAGTGTCCACTGTAAAACTATAAAGTTAGTTTCTTTGAAAAAGATGCTTACATTTTACCAGTTTGTTATTTTAACGAGTTTTTATTACTATTTTTATGTAAGCCTCAATGCATGGGCATATGTCAGAGTTCTGTGATTCTGGAAATGGATGGGAAAAGAAAGAAACCCACAGCCTGTCTCTTGCAGATTCATTGTAAGAAGGTCCTATCTAGACAACAGCCTAACTTAACACTATATGACAAAGCCAGCTTTTAGAAGCTGGTCAACAACATTAAAACATGTTTGCATCTACAACATTAAAACATGTTTGCATCTAACACAGGATATTTTATACTCCACATAATAAATGGGCTTCTAAATCATTCTTCAAAGTGAACATTTATCTTTACACACACAGAAAAATTGGAATAAAAACTTATATGCCCCTATATTCAGATCAGTAAAGTTTTTTGTAGAAAATAGATCAATACGCAGAGTGATTTTCTTTGAGGTATCTCATCCATTTTCAAATACCAAATGTAGTCAGGAACTATACGCATTAATAAGACATACTTACTGAGAAAGTTGGTGTCTGACTTACCTATTGGATTTCTATCAAAGAACAGCATTGGGGCTCTGAAAATGGACTCCAACATTTTATTGTGCAAAGTTTGTGAAGAATTAACAAAGATGTAGAATATCCACAGAGATCTTGTGATGCCAAAAAGGATGGTACCTACAGTTAGAACTGAAATAAAGTAACATCACTCAGTACAAGATTTCTACCTTTCCTTCAATTATGTGAAAGCATGGCAGACAGCTTACAAAATTGTTATGTGTTTTATTCTATAAATATAATTTATATATAAATTCACCTATAGACAATAGAATAAATATATAATGGATTCTATGAGAGTTTAATACATTCACTAGGTACATTTACAAAGAAGAATATAAAAATAAATATGGTTCTCTTATTAAATAGAAACATAAGGATAAAATCAGGTGTAAAATACAGATTTTCCTAATCCAATTACAAGTACTAATAAAAACTCAGAAGAAAGAAAATGATTTTTTAAAAAAGTAGTATCTTCCTTTTGCCATATTTCAAATCTCATTATTTACAACATGTCCCATAATCTAAAATGGAGAAATGTTTTGATAACACCATGAATTAAAAGGGAATAGGAGAGATGACTTACCATTTCCTTATAAATGGCAAATGTATATGGAAATTTATTTCCATGTAAAGTAACTATTTCCATGCACAAGCAGCTTTAAAGAGTATAAAAAGACCATATTAAGTTGCAAGCAGACAATCTCTTCAATAATTGAATTGCAAGAAAATATGTACTATATTTTATCATGAGATAATTAATCAAAATGAGCAAGTAATCTCTCACTAAGTGTTTTATAGAAACACAAAGCATGGGGGTGGTCCTAAGATGGCAGAGGAATAGGACAGGGAGACCACTTTCTCCCCCACAAATTCATTGAAAGATCATTTGAACGGTGAGCAAATTCCACAAAACAACTTCTGAATGCTGGCGGAGGACACCAGCCACCCAGAAAGGCGGCCCATTGTCTTTGAAAGGAGGTAGGACAAAATATAAAAGATAAAAAGAGACAAAAGAGGTAGGGACAGAGACCCATCCTGAGGAGGGAGTCGTGAAAGAGGAGAAGTTTCCAAACACCAGAAAACCCTCTCACCAGTGGGTCAGTGGGGAGTTTTGGAATGTCACAGGGCAACATAATCAGGAGGAAAATAAATAAAGAAATAAAACCCACAGATTACATGCCTAACCACAACTCCTAGTAGAGAAGTAGCCCAGATGCTCTCATCTTCCACCAGCAAGTGGGGACTGAACAGGGAGGAGCGGGCTGCATTGCTTAGAGTAAGGACCAGGCCTGAATGCCCTGAAGACAATCTGAGGGAGCTAATATGAGACAGCAACCCAAGCTGTGGGATAGCCAGAGAGAAATAGAGAGAGAGAGAACTTCCCCACGAAAAGCTCTAACCTAAGGCACTGCCAGGCCCACTCACAGAACAAAGGACTGAGTGAATACCAGAGGAGAGCTGTGGACCTGCCCATCCCCCACTAGAGGCAGAGAGGCAGGCAGGAGACAGCCAGAGCTGGAAAGGCGCAATCTCGGCCCCAGAGACCACATCCTCCACCAAACTGCAAGCAGACTCCCAGTTGCTAACCAAATATTTCTGGGATCCTGGATGGTTGACATGCACCAGGAGGGTCACAGCCAGAGATCAGCTCCCCAGAGGAGACACACGGCACATGTGGGACGGTGCTCCCACTGAGCTCCCAGGAAACCAGCTGCTGGGACCGGGGAGGTGATAAGATGCACCGCATACCTGGGGAGAGTGTGCTCACCAAGTACCTGGTCACCTGAGCTGCTTGGACCTGGGAAGGGCACAAAACGCAGGCCCAACCAAGTATGTGCCTTTGTGGAGTACCCGAGAACCTGAACCTGAGCAGCTTAGACCTGGGAAGTGCATGCAACCCGGGGCCCACTTTAGACAGTTCCCCTGCAGAGCAACCTGGAGCCTGAGCAGTGTAGACAGGGAAAGTACAGGCGCCATGAGTGGGGGCAAACCCAGTGTGGTCCAGACAATGTGAGCACTCCCCACACAAACAGTGATATTTGTTTGCAGTGTCCTCCCTCCCCACAGCACAACTGAACAAGTGAGCCTAAATAAGTGACCACCTTCACCCCCTTGTGTCAAGGGGAAAATTAGACACTGAAGAGACTCACAAACAAAAGCTGCCAAAATAAACAGAGGGAACCACTTTAAAACCCTATAGTTAGCACCGACTACATTGGAAGGGGCCTATATACCTTGAGAAGTATAAGCTGGAACAAGGAATTATCTGAAACTAAACTGACCCCACACTACCCACAATAGCTCCAGAGAAATTCCTAGATATATTTTACTATTATCTTTTTTTTAATTTATTAATTTAACTACTTTATTACTCCATTAATTTTCATTTTTATAACCTACTACTATCTTGTAAAAAAAGAACCTATTTTTAAAGCAAATTTCATATATGCTTTTTATAATTTTTGTGATTTTGGTTTTTTTAATATTGTATTTTTGAGAGTTTAGCCTCACTCTTCATTTTTAATCTTTGCTTTTTGGTCTTTGTTATCAATTTTGTACCTTTAAGAATCCAGTCTTCAGTACCCATTTTTACTTAGGAGTGTGATTACTGGCTTGATTGCCCTCTCTGTCTTTTGACTCTCCTTGTTCTCCCCCAGGTCACCTCTATCTCCTCCCTCCCACCTCTTCTCTACCCAACTCTGTGAATCTCTGGGTATTCCGAGCTGTGGAGAACACGTAGGGAACAAATCACTAGCAAGATTTGTCTCTTGCCTTTTGACACCCCATGTTCTCCTCTTGGTCACCTCTATCTCCTTCCTCCCTCTTCTCTTCTCTATGTAACTCCATGAACCTCTTTGGATGTTCCAGGCTGTGGACAGCACATAGGAATTTGATTACTGGCTAGATTGCTCTCTCCCCTTTTGATTCATCCTCTTCTCCTCTTGGTCACCTCTATCTCCTTCCTCCCTCTTCTCTTCTCCCTGTAACTCTGTGAACCTCTCTGGGTGTCCCTCACTGAGGAAAATCTTTTCTCCTTTAACCTACATGTTTTATGATCAGTGCTGTATGGATGGAGAAGTCTTCAGGCTACTGTAGAATAAGACTGAAAGCCAGAGGCAAGAGGCTTAAATCCAAAACCTGAGAACACCAAAAACTCCTGACTACAGGGAACATTAATGAACAAGAGCTCATCCAAAAGCCTCCATAACTACAATGAAACCAAGCTCCACCCAAGAGCCAAGAAGTTCCAGAGCAAGATATACCAAGCTAATTCTCCAACAACACAGGAATAGAGCCCTGAGCATTAAAATACAGGCTGCCCAAAGTCGCACCAAACACACAGACACCTCAAAATTCACTACTGGACACTTCATGGCACTTCAGAGAGAAGAGATCCAGCTCCACCCACCAGAACACCAACGCAAGTTTCCCTAACCAGGAAACCTTGACAAGCCACTTGTCCAACCACACCCACAGGGAGGAACCTCCACAATAAAAAGGAACCACAAACTTCCAGCATACAGAAAGGCCACCCCAAACACAGCAATCTAAACAAGATGAAAAGGCAGAGAAATATTCAGCAGGTAAAGGAACATGATAAATGCCCAATAGACCAAACAAAAGAGGAAGAGATAGAGAGTCTACCTGAAAAAGAATTCAGAATAATGATAGTAAAGATGATCCAAAATCTTGAAAACAAACTAGAGTTACAGATAAACAGTCTGGAGACAAGGATTGAGAAGATGTGCGAAATGTTTAACAAGGACCTAGAAGAAATAAAAAAGAGTCAATCACTAGTAAATAATGCAATAACTGAGATCAAAAACACTCTGGATGGAGCCAACAGTATAACTTAAGCAGAAGATAAGATAAGTAGTGAGGTGGAAGATAGAATGGTGGAAATAAATGAAGCAGAGAGGAAAAAAAAAAAGAATTAAAAGAAATGAGGGCAACCTCAGAGACCCCTGGGACAATGTCACATGCCCCAACATTCAAATCATAGGAGTCCAAGAAGAAGAAGACAAAAAGAAAGGCCATGAGAAACTACTTGAGGAGATAATAGTTGAAAACTTTCCTAAAATGGAGAAGGAAATAGCCACCAAAGTCCAAGAAACTCAGAGAGTTCCAAACAGGATAAACTCAAGGTGAAATACTCCAGGCACATATTAATCAAATTAACAAAGACCAAACAAAAAGAACAATTATTAAAAAGCAGCAAGGGGAAAACAACAAATAACACACAAGGGGATTTACATAAGGATAATGGCAGATCTTTCAATAGAAACTCTTCAGGCCAGAAGGGAATGGCAGGACATACTTAAAGTAATGAAAGAGAAAAACCTACAAACCAGATTACTATACCCAGCAAGGATCTCATTCATATATGAAGAGGAAATCAAAAGCTTTACAGACAAGCAAAAGCTGAGAAAATTCAGCACCACCAAACCAGCTCTTCAACAAATGCTAAAGGATCTTCTCTAGACAGGAAACACAGAAAAGGTGTATAAATTGGAACTCCAAACAACAAAGTAAATGGAAATGGGATCATACTTATCAATAGTTAACTTAAATGTAAATGGGTTGAATGCCCCAACCAAAAGACAAAGACTGATTGAATGGAAACAAAAGAAAGACCCCTATATATGCTGTCTACAAAAGACCCACCTTGAAACAAGGGACACATACAGACTGAAAATGAAGGGCTGGAAAAATATATTTCATGTAAACGGAGACCACAAGAAAGCAGGAATAGCAATACTCACATCAGATAAAATACACTTTGAAATAAAGACTGTGAAAAGAGACAAAGAAGGACACTACATAGTAATTAAAGGATCAATCCAAGAAGAAGATATAACAATTATAAATATATATGCACCCAACATAGAAGCACCACCATATGTAAGGCAAATGCTAACAAGTGTAAAAGGGGGAAATTAATAGCAACACAATAATAGTGGGAGACTTTAATACCCCACTCACTTTAATACACCCATGGCTAGATCAACTAAACAGGAAATTAGCAAGCAAACACAAACTTTAAGTGATATAATGAACCAGTAAGACTTAATTGATATCTATAGGACATTTCACCCCAAAACAATGAATTTCACCTTTATCTCAAGTGTACACAGACCCTTCTCCAGGATAGATCACATCCTGGGCCATAAATCTAGCCTTCATAAATTGAAAAAAAGAAAAACAAATGAAATACTTCCAAGTCTGATCACAATTCAGTAAGGTTAGATATCAACTACAGGAAAATAAAGACAATTAAAAATACAAACATAAGGAGGTTAAACAACACACTTCTGAATAACCAACAAATCAGAAGAAATCACAAAAGAAATCAAAGTATGCATAGAAACAAATGACAATGAAAACACGACAACCCAAAACCTTTGGGACTCAGTAAAATCAGTGCTAAAGGAAGGTTCATAGCAATACAAGCTTACCTCAAGAAACAAGAGAAAAATCAAATAAATAACATAACTCTACACCTAAAGCAACTAGAAAGGGAAGAAATAAAGAAGACTAGGGTTAGTAGAAGGAAAGGAATCATAAAAATTAGGGCAGAAATTAATGAAAAAGAAACAAAGGAGACTATGGCAAAAATCAACAAAGCTAAAAGCTGGTTCTTTGAGAGGATAAATAAAATAGACAAACCATTAGCCAGACTCATCAAGAAAAAANCACCTAAAGCAACTAGAAAGGGAAGAAATAAAGAAGACTAGGGTTAGTAGAAGGAAAGGAATCATAAAAATTAGGGCAGAAATTAATGAAAAAGAAACAAAGGAGACTATGGCAAAAATCAACAAAGCTAAAAGCTGGTTCTTTGAGAGGATAAATAAAATAGACAAACCATTAGCCAGACTCATCAAGAAAAAAAGGGAGAAGAACCAAATCAACTAAATTAGAAGTGAAAATGGAGAAATCACAACAGACAACAGAGAAATACAAAGGATAATAAAAGACTGCTATCAGCAACTATATGTCCCAAAAATGGACAACTTGGAAGAAACGGACAAATTCTTAGAAAAGTATAACTTTCCAAAACTGAACCAGGAA